>VWZX01011006.1:40520-448453 GCA_013399015.1 Galbula dea | reverse complement strand
TTTTTTTTTTTTTTTTTTTTTTTTTTTTCGGGGGTGTGTGGGGGTGAGTGTGGATTGCTCCACGCGCTATCGGGTGGAAATGAAAGAGGCAGGCAGGAATTCCCGAATGCGCCCTCACTTTGGAAGGAACAAGTGGAGAATAGAAAGAAAACAGGTCCGAATGGTTGTACGTGGGTGTTACTTTGCTGGGAATGAAGTGTTTGCGTAGGGTTCTGGGTCAGCCACGGAGCGATGGACGCAACTCGAGAGAAAGTCCCGTCAAACAGCTGGCTTGGGGGTTTCGGCGCTCTCGTGGTGCTGCCGCCAGGGTCGCCCCGGCTCTTCTCCCCGGCCCGGACACTCGTGGGCGCCGCGTCCGTACCTGGGCACACGCGTTGCGGTCGCCAGAGCATGGCCCTTAAGCTCGCCCAGTCACGACACCGCCGAGGACGCTATAGAGTCATTTTGGGGTTGGTTTCTTTTTAGAGGGTGGGGGGCTTAAAGCTGGGCCAAATGCCGCCCCCCGCGCTCCCCTTGCCTCCGAGGACAGCATCCGGCCTGCCCCTTTGCGGGTAGGCAGCAGCTCCCCTCGCTGCAAGAAGCGGCGGCGGGCCCGGTCCGACGTCTCGGACCGGGAGAGCTGCCCCCAGACCCTACGGGGACAGCGGGGAGCCCCCGACTCCAGCGTCCAGCCTCGGACAGACCCCGAGAAAGTGCCCTCAAGGCTTCTTCGGGCCGGCCCCTCTGCCCTCCGCGCCTTTTGTTAACGGGCTGAGCGGTACCGGTATTTTTGGCCTTCCCTCATAACGACAGTTACCTGCCTCTGGAGGACACTGATTCGCGGAAAGCTTGAGGCTGGGCCCCTGTCAGCAGAGGAACTGCCGCTGATAAGGATCCTACCGCGGCAGCTATGAAGAGGTTTTCTCCCTTGACAGGTACCTGACAGGGCTGGCCGGGGAAGAGCTGCTGATCTGTCTAAAGAGATATATCTGTACTTCCCAGAATGTCTGGACAGATGGTGCCAGTTCGCGCCATGGCGACTTCTCTCGATGGCATACACTAGCGGAGTTGATGAGTGTTTTGCCGTTACAGCAGGGAGGTAGCGATGCCCTCAGACATCCCGTGTGCCACGGACTCTCTGAAATGTCCGTCACTCTAAAGTCGCGGAGAGGCTAAACCGGGAGGACGGGGGAAGCAGCAGCAGCGTTCCCGTCTACTCCTGCCCCGTCCACACATACGTGACCTGCCGCTAGAATGCCGAGGCAAGCGCCTCGTCGCACGTTCTGTAACGCCGCGCCTGCAGCTGCCCCCAAACCGGCCCTAAAGGTCTACCCCGCTCTCACTCCCCATTCTCCCCCCGGCGAGGCTGACCCCTCCCCCCGCGGAGCCGCTCAGAGACCTCTCCCCCTCTCGGTCCCAGGCTGCCGGCGCACGCTGCCTTTGTGCCGCCCCGCAGGGGCCACGGCGCTCCCTGGCCGCTGCCGCGCGGGGACGCGCACGATCCCCTGTCAGGCAGCGCCCGGGCTGAGGGGGGGGTGCAGGCAGGGACGCTGCGGGCAGCGTGTGCGCGCTTTGTGCACCGCAGGCAGCCCCGCGGCTGGCTGAGCGCTGCCGTCCCTATACCTCCTCAGAGGGGGACAGGGAGCGGCGTAGGCGCAGCTCTTGAGCGGCGGGGTGCCGCCGCACGGCTGCTCCAGTAAAGGCTCCCGGTGCTGGGAGCAGCGAGGGAAGAGCCAAGGCCTTCGCAGCCCCTCGCGTCCCCGCGCCGGGTGTGCTACAGCCGGGCTTCCCGGTCGTCTCAAGTGGTTCTTAACCTGGCGCGCTGGTCTATCCATATACATTTCCAATCTCATGCCTCATAAACCATTAGCAAAGGGTTTTCATTATTCACCTTCGGTATCCTACAAAGGAGAAAAAAAATATATATACGCTCCTAGTAACAACGAGACCAGGGCCGGGTTTAAATCACAGCCCTTTCCACCGCCTCGGCTCGGCGCTGGCTGATCAGAGGGAAACGAGCGGAGCTGCTGGACTCTGGGCTGGTGGCATGAGGAGGCTTCGCGCCCCTCTGCGGGCTGTTGCACTGTGCCAGGCTCTAGCACCGCTGCTGATTGTCCCGGAGGGTCTGAGGAGGTTAGCCTCGTATGGAGGCAAAGCAACCATGAATTGTGTTTTACTGGAAGCGGGGAAAATATTCCTGAGGAAATAATAAAATCCTGCTTATGAAAGGAGGGGGAACGGCGGCCTGACGTAGTCTGGGTTTATTTTTTTTTTCCCCCTGCAATAAATAACACTAAAAGGTGTTTAGTTCTCCATTGGAATCTGACAAATGATACTCCAGGGTGTGAAATGTGAGCTCGCCCATGGGCTGCTCTCCGTGCGGGGGGAATACATCACCGCGAGCTGAGGGGTCAGACCTCCCGGGGTGGGTGGGGGGGGGGACCCAGCCGGGCCAGAAGATGCGGCCGCAGAGGCGACCGGCAGCACCAAGGCCTGCGGAGAGCCAGCGCCAGTCTGAGCTGCGGGCAGGGCTGGGAAGGGCAGACAGGGCGACTCGAGAAACGTAGGAGCTGATCCAGGCAAAGTTGCTGGAAGGCTGGGCTTGAGACAAACAGAAATGTTAATACGGTGACAGCTAAGTTAGTTTCTTCCTTTTTTCTTGTTTTCTTTAAGAAATGGGATGCGACAAAGTTTAGACCACAAGGTAATTATAAAAAGCAATATAGCAAATTTTAGAGAGAGACCCACTTAGCAATTTTACACCGAGGAGCAAAATATTCCGGTGAAGTCTGGGGTCATCACTGACAATGGAGTAATGTTCCCTCCCTGTTTAATATACATGGTGTGGGAAAAGAAAGGAAAACGTAGCTAGCACCTGTACTGTCAAAGGGAAAAAAAAATCAAATTACTACATCATATTTTGGGGCTATTTTGCAGGACACTTCAAGAATAGACACATATTTAATTATATCTCTAATGATTTTCTCTGCGCGACTGCTAGTTAATAGTAAGGAGGAGATGAGATTTCTACTGATATTTTACACTGTAGCATCTTAAAATTTTTTTTCCTTACGTGTTAATCGCGCATTTAGGACTTCAAGAGACCAATCTAGACCAACTTGTAATTAACACGTTGACCTGCCGAAGAAGCAAACTCCCTCAAAAAAACCAAACCAAACCAAACAACAACAAATAAACAACCAAAAAACTTCCCAATATACGTTATACCTATACAAACATTGCCGGATGGGCATGACTCTGGAAGCCCCAGAGCTCTCCTCTCCCCCGCCACTTTCTTCACTTACTTTTTTTTTTTTTTTTTAAAGGGACTGCTGTTCGAAAGGGGCGAGGAGATGCGCAAGTAGCGCACTCGCCCAGCCGCCCGGGGCCGCGCAACCCTGCTTAGGATCCGCCCCGGGCGGGCGCGGGGAGAGGGGGAAGGTGGGGGACAGCCGGATACGCTCAGCAGCGTATGCGAACAGAAGGCCGTGGCAGAAGGGCTGGATGCTTGTTTGGGCTCTTCGTGGGGTGTGTTATAAACACCCGTGTGGGTGGACACAAGCCCACGTGTGGGTGCTGCAGCTCCAGAGGCTGTTTAGTGGCTCCCCCTGCAAAGCACCAAGAGCCGTCAGCACCAACTCCTGTTCTCTCTACTTTTGACTCACCAATGCTTTATGTTTGTGGTATGGGGATTTTTTGGATTTTTTAAAATTATTTTTTAAAATCTATTTTATTCTAGTACAGACTTCAGGCAGGTTAGGTGCTTGACTTGACCTCT
The DNA here is from genome assembly GCA_013399015.1 of Galbula dea. Taxonomy (NCBI): domain Eukaryota; kingdom Metazoa; phylum Chordata; class Aves; order Piciformes; family Galbulidae; genus Galbula; species Galbula dea. The sequence goes on along the minus strand of VWZX01011006.1, from coordinate 444,696 downwards.
TCTCCCCATCCACTACAGAGACTGGAGTGTGTTACTGCTGAGTGACACTTTTAACTCCTCCACAGGCAATAACTAAAGAGCTTCTTTCTAAATCTCTTTCCCCCCCACAAACACAGAGGCTTTCTTTTGCAACAGATTATATTGATCACACAGGCATGCTCTCCTCAGAGGAGCTGCATGCGTGCTGCTTTCAATTTGGTGCACTCTGCACACACTCTTCTGGACCTTCCCCCATTTTTTTCTTGAGGTGAAAGGTTTCTTTAGGGATGCATTTCTGCAAATGCTTCCAAATCCACCCAAGGACGAAGGGGACTGACAGTTGCTCAGGTGAACACATCTGAATTTTGTCCCATATTCACATTATGGGTGAGTTTAAAAACAGGACATATAGAGGGAACAAAGTCACTGACAGCAGTAGGGGAGTATCTCTGTTGATTGGGAAGACCTCTAACTTTTTCTACTGTTGATGCTTTCCAAACAAAACCTTCAGCCTTGTCCTAACAGCCATACTGAAAGGTTTAGGGGCTCTGAGTTACTTGAGATCATAAATTAATCTGCTAGAGAAGTGCAGCACACACCTGATACCAAGGGAGGGTCAAGAGCTGGCCAGTTCCAGCTGGTCCCACATTTGATTTACTTCAGGGTGTTACAATGTATGCTGTGCTGTTTTGATAAGAAAAAAAGGAGTCAGCAGTTTGATTTGGCAATTTTTTTTTTCTCCTCTTTCATCTGAGGAGGGCTGCAGTTTACGCTAAGGAATTTGTTATTGCTGTTGGAGTGGTTTTTAGCAGGGGTTCTCAGGCTGCATGGGGCTACCTCATCACTTACTTACTGTTAACTATGTTTCTTACTCTCCCAAGTGAGCCAGGTAGTGGCAAGAACTTCTATGCAGTTTGTCTAACTCAGGCCTCTGGCGCCTCAGGCTTGTGCCTTTGCCAGGGTTCACAGGGAGCAACAGCAAAGGCAGTGGCCATCACCCAACTGGTCACACCAGTGAATTGTTCCATCTCACAGAGACCTATCACAGCTGCTGCCATTGCAGCTCTGTTTTCCTTGCCCCTGAGTTATGTCAGACGCCTCAGAAATGTGGGAATTTTGGTTTTATACCATACCAATGTACTCACACAAGCTGAATGTGGGAGGCTACTTGTTCTTGGCTGAAGAATTTGCAGAAGCCTTCTGCACCTGCTGTGTCCTCTCTTTTGGCCCCCCAAAACTTCTGATCACAGATTATTAAATCACAGAAATTATGCAAGGGATGTCATCTCTGACGTGTGTCTGTGCAGTGTAAAGAACACTCCCAATACTCCAAACTGCAGGACCACTGCACAAATAACGCCCCTCAGAGGTGGCCGAAATGGGTGCATACTTGGGGAACTAAGAATCAGATCAGGTTTTTGGGATTCTATCCCTGATTTTTTCTCCTTTCCTCCTATTTTAGTTTCTCTGCCTCTAAAATAGGGAAGTAATAGCCACTGACCCTACTGCCTTTCCATGAGGCAACTGAAAAAAAAAGCCCACAGAAATCCTGAGAGGATGTAATCTGCTACAATATTCTAAGGTGGATGTGCTGTTCCCTGTGCTGGGGTTGGCAAATATTTCTCAGCAGAGACCATATTTTCTGTTGCTTGTAGCTTTAGAAAAAACATCATCACTTAGGCTGAAAACTGATATGCTGACTGTCTGTATTGGGCAGATTATTTTGAAAATACCTGCCAAAACAATTTGTCCATTTCCAAGAACAAGGTTATGGAAAAATAAACAGTTTTGCTCATACTAAAAAAATGGAAACTTTTTCCTTTGAAATGCTCTGCTGCCCTCAGGCTTTGAAGCACAGACTCAAAATGTGACCTTACTTAGTTTAAAATGTGCCTTTCCTCCCCTGTCTGAAAATTTATCCAAAAGTGGCTAACTTGTAAATATTAGAAATTTTGTCATGAACACACTTGCAGTAATTATTTCTTTTATTCTAGAAGGAAAAAGGAATGGCTAAAGATTGGCCCTCTCTGCAAACAGAAGCTTAAGGAAACAGTGGTGAGGCTAGATTTCCCCTTTAATCCCCACCTCCAAATTTTCCCTGTGAGCCCGAGCTTTGGCAGACGATCTGAGAGGTAGGAATCCTATCTCTCCTAAGCTCTGAACGATTTGAAGGTTGTGTCAAGAAGAAAGGTTTCCACATGAATACGGTGGGGAGAAAAAAACCCATCCAGTCTATGACAGAGCAGGCGATAGAAGCAGCCAAGCAGTCCAGAGAGAAAAACTGGGACTGGTGTTTGGAAGCAGGAGCCTGGGACTGATTAGGTAAGGAGACACAGAGGTTGTGCAGGGAAAGCAGAGAGAAACCATTCAGTTGAGGAGCCTGGAGGGGAGATAGGAGGGCAGGGATAGCAAAACCGACTAACACTGTCAGCCAAGAGCAAGGATGCATAATTGCAAGATGTCCAGAGTAGCTGGGCTGAATTTCATTTGAAACATAGTAGAAAGTCTGAAAGTGAAAATGTTTGCTTTCACTATTTTTAACTGATGCAGTTCAGCTGCATCATTACTGCTTTTTTATTTGGATTAGAGTCTGCTTTCTAATGCTAAAAAAGAATTAAATGACGTTGAAGAGAAGTATTTCAGAGCTAATCCAGAACATTTTTAGACGATTTTTTGTTTGTGTGTCACCACCAACATAAGGAAATGTGTTACAGATTCAACACTAGCCACAACATCAGGCACTGGGATGTTGTGGATATGACTGACCTGAGGGTTTTAGAGCACCTTGATTTGGATCTCTATACCTTATGATACACAACCACACACTTTATTCCAGAAATTTCCTGAAGCAAAACCAAAAACCTGAAAGGTACATTCACTCTGGGGACAGTTTAGAACTTTGTAGTTTTTACTCACTAAATTCCTGCTGCATTTTTCACAGAATTGGGTACAGTTTATATATGAGGCAGAGAATTACAAGAACAGAAAGCAGGGCTTTGTGGCAATGCAATAGATGAATTTTGCCTGATGAGTTTGCTTTCATTCCCTTTTTACCTCAAAGCTTCCTCAGCGTGGGAAAAGTTGCCTCAAGAGGTAATGATTAACTGAGATTTCCATATTATGAGGGCCCACCTTGAAATTTTGAAGTCTGGTGGGCTGAAGTGAATCACTCACTACCTTGGACAAAATCCACAGGACTGTGCCTCCATGACTGTACCAAGTGATGCAGAATGCTAAAGGGGTTGAACTAAAGTAGTCAGTATCTCTAATTGGATACCCCAAGTCAGCAGGCATTTTTTTTCCCTTTAATCTCATTTGACTGGAATACAGATTTACTAAAAAGGATAGGGTGATCTCATTGTTTCAATTCCAGGTTGTTTGCTACACGCCCAGCTACTTATCCTAATGCATGTTGGGGAGAAGAACAGGAGAAAACCAATACTGCTGGGTTCTCATTAGCATTTAAGTTGTGTGCCCCCCAAAAAACCTACAGAGTCCTGTATAGGTAAGCTTAGCAGTGGAAATAAACTCCTGAAGAAAGCTTTGTCTGTGTACTACTCTGAATGCAAAAGGGGTGCTTGTGAAGATCAAACAGAAAAGTCCTGCTGCCTTGCCAAATTGCATTTGTATACCATTGCATAAGAGCAAATGAAACAAATGCTTTCTAAAGTTATTTGTGAAAAGGGGGGAAGGAGAGGAAGAAAAAAGGAGAGGAACAAGCCCAGGGTATCAGAAAACATGGAAATAAGGTACTGACCCAGAAAATACCAGAGTGCATTTGTTGTCTGGGACAAACAAGCATTTGTTGTCTGGGACACTTCCACTTCAAGCATACAGCACAGTCACTTGCCTTTTCTTTCCCTTTGTTTTTTTAAAGTTCTCCCAATTGCTTCAGAACTAACATTTTTCTATTACATGGTCTGAATTTTAAGAAAAACTGTTTTTCCTGGAAAATTCTTGAACATCTCCAAGTATGTGATGGTGTAATTAAAGGCTGTAAGGTAAAGCATCTGGGGAAGGGATCGGTACTGAACTGAGTGATTTGCTTTCATTCTCTCACTTCTTACTGCTTCCTACTTGCTTCAAATGTTTATAGTCTCTAATACTCTCTTAACTTGAGAGTGTGTGTGTGTGTGTCTGTGTATGTGTTAAAATATTACATGGCTATGAAAGATTTATCCACTACCTAATTTATTGCCATTCTTTTTAATTTCAATTAAAATACAGCTTTATGCATTGGTCTCTTGATTTTTCACTTCAGTTCAGCCTTATTGCAAATTTAGCAGGTTGATAGCTTTTAGACAGTATTTCAGCTCACCTGCTGATCAGGTACAACACAGGCAACACCTCTGTCCTACCAAAGTAAAGCATAATAGCAAAAGGGTGACTGAACTGGAGAGCCCAAGTAGCCTGTGATTTTATTTTTTTTTCTCAATTAGTACATATTTAATTCCTTATTTATTTGACAACACTGGTACCCAGCCATTGGGAACTGGACTTAAATCTTCAAACAATTTCAGGTGGGTGGATTTAACATTAACAACCCAGATTGCTCTACACAGGGCTGGGTTGGAACAATTTGAACAAACAACGGGAAAAAAAGCTACTCTTAAACTTCTGTAATTCTGTTTTCTGTGTTACAGCGCAGAAGAGCTCCAGAGTCTTTCTTCCTTTTAGTCAAAGAGACAGGAAGTGCCACCACAGGCTTGTGGTTCTGACCTCAGTCAGAGCATCCTTGGCCTGGAGTCAAGCAGTCACTGAAGTCACTGAAACAGCCAAATGAACTGTCTGCTTAGCCACAGATTAAAATTAATCTACTGATCCAAGACAGTAAGTGAGACAATAATTTGCTGTTCCTACTTTGCTTCACAGCAGATCCTCGTTCAGAGTAAACCTGCAGATCAGCATCAAGTTTTATGGCCAGAAATAACCATGGTGGTGGTGTAGAATTGTACCTGTAATATGGGATAAATAAATGCAAATGTAAAAAGAGAAAACTAATTTTGTTTTTAGTAGCACAGACACTGTATGAAATCCCAGCATAAAGATAGCTTCAGGAGTCCTGATTCAATCAGCAGTCAGCATTATTTTGAGTAGTAACTCGTAACAAATAAAGTGTCATTTCCTCTGAGCACAGACCATTTCAGTGCCACTTTTACCACCAGAGCCTAACTTTCTGCTTCTCTAACAAACCACAGACTTGATTGTAACATTACAAATTGCTTAATGCTTTCTAGAGACCTCAAATATGTGAGCTACCCAGCAGATATAAGAAGCAGCTTATTTCAAAACCAAGCATAACAAAACCGACCTGCTACAGAGCAGTCTTTTTCCCATTGGTACTAGATGCTGCACTTAGTAATAAGGCAACATATGCTTCCAAGTCCATAATTTTTATACCAATATACAAGACAGAACAACTGATATAATCTCAATTATGCAATGCAAGGGTGGCCATCTGGGTGGTTAGGAACTAATTTTGACCCAGATAAGAGCAAATGCTTTTGTATCAGAGGCAGAAGGTTTAGGTGTGACATTCACATCTCCCCTGAGCAACATTAATAAAATCAAAACCCAAACAACTTCAAGATTTAGTAACAAAGTCATATTGATGGAAAACAGTATATTCACTGCTGTATTAAAGCCCCTACATTATCAGCCTCTTTACAGAGCTAGAATCCTTTCACTATGGCCAATAATAATAGAATAGGGAAAAAAAAGGAGCTTTTCTCAGTGTATCTGACCAAGTCAAAGATCTAGTTTTCATGTCAATAAGGCTTTACTATTGCTTGTGATGATAATCCTGTATCATCCCACCCCTGAGATGACTACATCTCAATCATGAATTCATAGATCACTATAAAAAAGTATGAACCTACTTTGATGCACAGTAATCTGACTGTACCTCTATGTATCTTAGAAGGCTCCAAAACAACAGTAAGGGTCACAGTAAATCATTTGAATACAAGGTTAACACTCATGGCAATAGCATTGCAGTATTTCATAGGTATATGTTCAAAGTTTTGTTCATAAATACACTGAGGATACAATTGATTTGCACAGTCCTAGCATCAATTAAAAGCAAACAAACAACTTTGTTCTAATTTTCTGGGTATGAGGATGCTTCTTCCTACTGTGAGTAGCTGGCTCATCTTCATCACACTTGTTATTAAAAATTCCCCACTCACTCACTTGTATCACTGGCAGAAGCTGAAAGGCAGAGGTGTCTGGGGAAGTAAATTTAAGAAGATGATGACATTCTGGACCTACTTTGCAGCCTCAGTAGTTCACTCCTGGGGAAAGTTTGCAAAAGCATGAACAGAAGTTAGGCATCCAGTCTAACATTGCACAGGCAACAGTCAACCTCTCTAAAGGCAGATGAGCGTCTGTCTCACTGACTTCAACATGTCAAGAAGAGTTTTTATGGAGTATGTGTCCCCCCATTGTTTTTATTTTTTTTAGGGTTACTCCACATTTGTATGAATGGGGAGAGTATACAGGCTAAGTTGTGACACTGGGCAGAGAAGTGGTAGGTGCCTAAGATCTGGCAGCTATAATTTGTGACTCAGGTTAGTTTAGCTCTCCCTTCAAAAACCAGAATAGTTTTTAAACTAAGTATCCATGGTAAAAAGTTTTGACAATAATTAAAGTGAAAATTCTGTATATTTGAGGTCTCACTATTGAATAGGAACTACTCTAAAAGCAGATGCAGCATGCTTTCATCACAACAGATACACTAGTGTTCTGGTTTATATAGAACATATGGATGAGGACAACAGTGTGTGGAAATCTCAGCAAGCCTCCATCTTCTGCATGGATAAAATGAGCAATGATGATAAAAAAGGCAAAGGGGGCTGATGCTGAAGATCAAACTCACAGATAAATAGGGGTGTTGAGATGAATAAAAATAGACATTACTTCCCAGCCATCACACAAATCCTCAGCACTGCTCTATTTGAATGGTTTTAATGATTTGTCACTGCTATCTACACCTGAAAAATATGTGGTTTTTAGGAACTACACATCTATTTCAATGCCCCTTCCTAATAAATCAGTGCACTTTGGTATTTTCTTCAAATCAAAATGCAGGTGAGCTTTTCCTAAATACTGAAAAATATAGTGTAAATGGAGAATTTTTGTTTAAAAAGCTAAGGAAGAGTATTAAAAAATTATAAAAATCTAAAATGAATTTAATTCCTATTCTATTTAGTGTAAAAATAAAGTTCTACAGTATACATATTTAATTAGTCAAATACACTAACATTCTTAAATGTACTAATATTTTTAAATGTGACTGAATGAGGTAATGGACTGGAACAAAGTTTATTATCAGCAATGCAGTATTCAAAGTCTGAAGATAAGCAGATGGGTAAGTTTCAACTCTGAAAAACGTATTTTTAGCCAAATAGACTGACCTCCCCAACTGGCAATATTCTATTGTGCTGGGAGAGCTACACTTATTAATCTGAAATTTCAATGGATCCTCTCTTCAGGAATAGTTTTTCTTGCCTGTATATTTATACCTTCCCCACCCTTGATTTAGATATACTTAATTATCTTGGAACAGATGGGTATCAAACCCAACTCTTTCTTCTGACTAGAATCTGTTGTGAACTGCTCAGATGTATCAGTGCCATAAATAAAATGAGATTCAGACCTTTCCTACTACACTTGGCTCCTCCTGCAGAGATATTATGACCTGTAAGCTCTGCAGGTAATTAGGCTTCTAGGATTGACTTCCCTAAGCTCTACTCTGTAGCTACATAGTTGTCTTCTGCTGAAGGCAACTTGGGGCAAGACTCAGATTAGATGACCCAACTTGTCTTTAGGGCAATCGCTTTGCTCACAGCTGCTGCACCCTCACACACACTTCCAAGTTATTGACTGTCCTATCTATTTAAAGAGGAGATGTTTTAGATGGGAACCACTCAGATTCTGGACAAGCATTCTCTATACTTCAGACTTCACCATTCAAAATAACACGAAGCTGACCCTGTGAGTGTTCTTTCACAAGACATCAGAATGTTTTCCCCTACCTAAAAGAAAACTCTTCCTGTTGACCAGGAGCTACCAGGCCAGGCTGTTGACCAGGCTGAGTGTCAGGGTTTCCAAGAGACAAACAGTAACTGTTCAGTCTTTCCTACTATTGGATGAGAACTGATATATTAATGTGAAGCTATTCAGACAAGAATGTTTATAGTATCAACACCAATTTCAAACAAGCAAAACCTTTCAAAGCTGTGTGAGTTCAATGGCAGGTTTCTCTTGCTGTTGATTTTTCTTCCTTATTAAACGAGGGGTTTTTTATAACAGCAACAACAAGGTAAGTGTTACTTTCACCTAAATCAAATACATTTGAGAACAAAGAATGATGAAATTGTGTAAGTTTTAATGCAAAAAACTTTTGTTTCTGAAATTATCATCATTTTATTCTGCAAAGCAATTAAGAACATGGCAAAATTAGCAGGTAGGAAAAAAATACGTGGAAATTCTAGTCACGGTAACTGTTTGTTGAACAGGATGTTTATGGAACAGATAAGGAGCTTTCTGATCTAGCACTTGAAGAGTTACAACTTGTAAAAACGTTGGGGACTACCACTGATTCAACTGAGTCTTGAATGTTGACACAACAAACCAGTGCTAAAAATGCTAACAATTCTGCTTGTGGATAGCCCAGTCATTGGATGGTGCTTGCTTTGTGCTCACAGTTAATTTTTAACACTGAGAGCCAGTGGCCCTGTGTTCTCCCTCAGGAACGTCTGACCATTCACTAGCTCCTGGTTTCTACTGAATGCCCACTATACTGGAATAGTTTGGTGTTGAAAGAGGCACCCAGTTCAAACTTTTCTGTATTGCTTTTGACTTTTCATCAGAGCTCTGTGGAATATTGTTGCTTTGGAGTAAGGGTGCATCAAACTGTGACAGAAGTTTGTAAAAGCTAAGGATCACTCAAGGCTGAATTAAACAGCTTTTGATTATAATTTCTTACTGGGTTTAAGAAACTGCTTTAATGAAATCAAGACGAAGCACTTTGAATTAAGTAAAATTATAACTTCAGCTTAAAACAATAACAACAACAGAAATATAAGAAAAGGAAATTAGAACATTGTAGAAAGATGCTGAAGACCTGTGAAACTAGTAATACAATTAAAAAGACAGACATACTTATTCTCAGTTTAATTTATTTATGGCTAGCAAGTTATATTTAAAGCAAATCCTATTCGCTGTGTAGTTACAACTTTATCATACAGAGACTGCAGAGCAGAATTCTATTGGGTGATTTGTGTCTGTTTCTTTCTGCTTCAGTGTACACATCTAAATCATGAAGAGAAAATGAGAGCACTAGCCAAATCCAAATACTTTATTTAAAACAAAATGTGTAATTGTTCAGAAATAGGCTATTGACTTTCACTGGGTTAAACAGCTCATGTACTGATTAGGCTTGAAGCTATAATTGTTCTTGTCACCCAAACTCTGCTCAGTCAATATCTTTTTATCATATAAATTTTTAATCACATATTAATAAACAAGAAGGTGTGCTTTATTGATGCCTGGATTAGTTTATTGACCAACTCAACAACTCTATATATGGTTTCTGAACACAGAAACAAGGTCAGTGTGTAAAGATGAGGAATAGTACATTCACCAACTTTAATATACTTCATTCTGGTAGCCTACTTCCTTTCTTGGAAGTGAAATCTACATAGTTTCTTCAAATGTTTTTAGAAATTATTTCATGTTTGAAACAATGTCACTGTTCAAACACCTTTTGAGTTGAGTTTCAGGAAATAGAAATGTTTATGAGCTCCTCTCAGGGCTCATAATGTAGTTTTGTTACCTGGACACTAAGCTGCAGAAAATTTTTAAACCTCTGAGGATTCAAGTTTTCATATACTTGTAGATTCTTACCAAGTATTTTTTTAATTACTCATATTTCAGAAAATATTAGACTTTTCAGAGTCTCCTAACAACTAACTTTCTTCATCTGTCTAATTAGCTCTTTTCATTTATCTTTCTGTGAATTGTTATGGTGAGTATTCCTCTGGAGTAATTCAGAGGAATGATGCCCTCTAAAACAACTGTATAAAATTAACAATTAGAACAATAATAAAACATGATAGTTTCTGTGTGTATTCTTTCCTGTCAGACAAAACCTATGCAGAGGAACTCCCATTCCCACCCTTGGTGGTTTTGTTTTTTGGTGGTTGTTTTTTTTTAATTGTTGTGTTTACTTTTTCAAAGAGATGTGAAGTAGACTAGAAACAGATCTTTTAACCAGCATCTGCATTTTTACAACACACTGTTTTGTAATAGAAATTGAAAATATGTTGATGATTCTGCCTGTCAGGCACTTACATGGTCACCTAAAAAACAGAAGTTATCTGGAAAAACAGCTGACTGTCAGCATGCGCAGAGGTGCACGTCACCCAGAAACAAAGATCAAGTGTGTTTCCAACCTGAAGTCTGTAGTCACTGAACCCCTCCAGATGCTTTTTGCCTTGGTATGAGCTTAAAATAGGTCCAAATTATCAATCACTGCAGCATCACATATCAGTGTCTCTGTTTTTATTAATGTATTTTGTCTAAACCATTGAGGAGATGAGGTATATGGAAAAAAAAAATCTCTCTTGACTCTGTAAAATCACATGCAAAGGCACTAGTGCTTTGCTTTCTCACCATGCAGTTGTTTAGATGCCTCTGAAATAAGCTTTGTTCCCCTCTACAGGTTACTGCTCACAGTAGAGAGGCTGTCTGAAGATGTCTCTTCTTCCCTGCCAGAGAGCTGTGTTTTGTCTTTGTCTCCCAAGTGCAGTATTACCAGCTTTGTTTTCCAAACAGATTAATTCCTTTATTATCTGACTACATTTCTAACTTTTTCAAGGTCCTTTTATGCTACTGGTTGAACTTATGCTATTTTGTAAGAATAGGGAAAGAATATCTCAGTACACTCCAGTAGTGTTTTCCTGTGTTTTTGACTCAGGAGATTATAAGATGTACCAATTATTCTTCTTTATGAGTGCTCTGCTATAATCCTCAGGATGCTGGTCAAGGGAAACACTTAAGAGCTGTATATATTAAGATATAAAAATTTAGTGTAACAACAAAGACACAATTACTAGTATAGAGAATTATTGAACACCAAATAATATCCCCCAGACACTTCAGTTTTAAATAGGCAAGTTTGAGAAAGCAAGTGTAAAAGAGAGGATCCTTCACTAATACCTCAAAATACTGCAAAAGGGGAATTGAGGGAACAGCAGAGAGTGGAGATGAATGGCACATTACCATAAGATCTCAGGAAACAAAATGTGATACAGAAATGCATCCAAACCAAGTGCAGACTAAAATTCTACAGATGACTAACATACTGGCAAACTCACTCATATCTACATGAGTATTATCCCTGTAAAAGTGCCAAGTGCACCAAGATATTATGTAGAAGTTCTGGTCATGTAAGGTAAAGCTTCCCAGAGGCACCCTTTAATTGGTCCAACTTTTCCTGCCAAATATCATCAAAGTTTTATTTGTTCAGGCCAGGTCTTGTCACTTCACTATTTCATCACTTTTGAATTACCTACTCCCAGCATAAATGTTCTCAAACATATTTGCTGGCTGCATGTTTTTCTCCCTCTCACATGCACATCTCCTTCCCTAAGAGTCTTACTGAATCCTTAAAATGTTGAGTAAAGGAAAATTATGGAGTGTAAATTATCATTCAACCCCACAAATTAAATGGTTGTACAGGTACTTCTTCATTTCAAGGACATGCACAGGAAAACTCCCCAGAACTTTAAGGCAGTTCTTTGTTTAATTTCTGGCCTTTTGAGTAAAACAAACCCCACCCACAAGAAGAAACAGCAACAAGGCAAGCTGTAGATTCCCTATGCTGCTCCCTATGTAGATGTGTAGGAAATACATAGAGCTAGGCAAGCAAAAGGATTCCAAGGAAAGTTGTTATTAAAAGGAAGCCAACTACTAGAGCCAGTTAATGAAGTGATTTAAAGGAATACTAGATGCAGTGAATAAGCTGATTTCCATAGTAGGAACACACCAAATTACACCAGTGTGGGCTGACTCACCACAAATAGGTGGGTTGGACTTTTGGCTCTGATGTTGACTTATTGCATGCCTTAGGCAAATCTCAAAACATTTGTTTTTACTTCTCCATTTATATGATTTGAATAATACTTACATACCTAAAGGGGGTATTTTAAGATACAATATGTTTAAGATACTACAAAGATGTTAAATGCTATAACATAGCTTCATTAACACCATCAAGCTAAAATAAACACTAGGATGATTTAGGTAATGTGGTATATGTGTCTGGAACTGAGGAATTTCACTGAGCAAAGAGCAAAATATTCAAAGAGCCAGAGGAAAGAGAAGGTACAACCCTTTGTAAAGCCAAAGTACTTTGTAAGGGTGAGTGAATTGGTAAGGGAAGAAGAACAAGTTTGTTGAATAGGCAAGAGTTCAGTCTTCATTCATTATTTAAGGGAGTGGGCAGAGCTGACAAGAGACTTGCTCAGGAGTGGGTGAAGAAAAACAAATTCTGCAGGCCTCAGTTGCTCACTTGTATAGAAACTAGGGAGGACTTTGCTAGGGTGAGACCTGAGGGTTTGCTTCTATTTTCCTACATAACGTGAAAACACAAGTGTCAAAAGAGATCCTCTTCATTCAGACTTTCCTCTCTTGTCAGGAAGGGGACATGGCCTTCTCTGAAAAGGCATGAGATGGTCTGAGGGCTACCTAGGACTGGGTCACACAAAAAGGACAGCACTTATCCTGCTGAACTTTCCAGCAGGGGAGAAGTAGTCCTGGTGTGGAAAGAGATAGGTTGGAAACTCTTCTAAAAGAGAAGAGCCTCAAAGCCTCTGGGTAGAGAGCCCATTGTACATTGATTACATAGAACTCATTTGCAGTGAGGAAAGGAGAGGTCTCATCCCAGCAATACAAACCAAAGAGTGGTAGCTGGAGAAATCTGGCAGATTTTCCTCCAAAGACCACATCTAAACAAAGTGCTCTCACAGGCACATTCAAACAGTACAGTACATATGAATAAGGTAGGCTAGACTTACATCCCACATCGACTTCAAGGTAACTTTTAAGCTGCTAGTACAGACTTCTCAGCAGCTCCTTGGTAGATGTTACTGAATGGGCACTTTATATACTTGGCACGTTACATCTATTTATGTCTTATTTACCACTTATCATAACCCTATGATGGGCACAGAACCCTGAACACAGTTTGAGATGCCAACATACTGCTGGGTATAAAACTGTTTCCCTTATCAGAAAAGAGACCATTATACAAGTGGAAAATACTTGTTTTTAAAGTACTTCATTGACACACATCATTTGAGAGACACAAAACCAAATTCACTCTAAACTTACAAAGCTGATACATTTTTACTATGTCTACAGACCACAGAGCACTTGCTTTCAAGAAAAGTTGACTAAATCACAGAGCTTTCTTAAGGAGACTTCTCCCCTTGTCTTCAGAAAGTCCTTAATGTGACATCTGTCCCTGCACTGTCACCTCTTTTAAAACTAACAAATGCATGACATATAATACAAGGTTTATAAATTAAAGAAACCCACCCCTTTTAAGTAATATTCTTTAAATCTCAGTTTCTGACAGTCCTCTTATTTGCTCAGTAACTGTAATAGGCGTATTTTTCAGAAAATAGTGAATAAAAACTGACAAGCTATCGGGGGAATCTGAATGCATAATTGATAGGGGCATAAATTAATATGATTAGGCCTTTTTGGGTGCCACTGCTGCCAAACCTACAAAAGGGGCATGGAATAAAACATGGCTATGTTCTCACGGCTGATAGACATCAATATGTAATGCATATTATCTCAAGCCTTCTCATGTAGTCTGCTTATGACAGCACTCAACCTAATTGAAATTTTTATCTTTCTGTTGCATACAGACAGTTTTGACTAGCTGCTTCCAGGGAAAAGAGAGAAATCCAAATGACCCAAACGACAGTTTCTCTGTAGAGGTATATACCCTTCTTGCAAATCACTTTAAAATGGCTTTCTGGTTTTATAAAGCCATCTTCAGAAAGCTGCATTACAGACAATCCAGGACTTGGTTTGCCTCTCTGCCTTTTAACTAAGCTTAACAGTGCATTTCCCTGAAAGAAAAGAATCAAAAGATTTCTTTGCAAAAAATCAATATATTGCATGCTTTCTTCAACTAAGACTGCTTTTTGTTATAGTTCTTTAGGCTGCATATATGCAGCCTCAGAAGAAATCTTTTTCTATTTACTATGGAATCTTGAACACAAATCTCTCTCCAGACTAGTAAAGAAAAAGTTAAAAATTAGGAGTGATTTCTTGAACTGAACCATAATCCCTCCCAAAAATGTTGGTCAGGTGCTACAGTTTCTTTTAGGCAATTATTTTTTAACTTCTTGCTTCTTTTTCAGTTCTTTTTAACTATGAATTACCATACTGTGAAATGAAAGCTACAGCAAAAGCATGATAGCTATCAGTTCTGGAATGTTTCAAACATTTTCTGTAAATTAGAATGCAATCAATATTCACTTTTCATGAAGGGTTTTTGCTTTGATGAGTCAAAGTTGATTAAAAAGTTTCACATTTAATATTTTACTCTTTGCTGAACAGGCACTAAACTTTTCTTCTCCAGCTGATAAGTCACCAAGTCCTTTTGTCCCACCCTTAATGCTTCTTTTCATCCACTTTGTTTCAGGCACCCAGAGACACTCACTCAGTCCACACATACAGCAGCTCTGCTTGTTCTTCTGAGAGAGGACTATTGCACACTAGGGGAGGAGCTCACTTGTTTGGTATCTCCCATTTAACCTTTTAACTCCCTGTTGCTCCCATCTATAGTCCAGAAGAACAACAGTATGTGGCTGGTGGCCTAGTTCACCCACTGGGTATAAAAAAAAGGACAGTTAACCTTCTCACTACTCCTCTGTATGTGCACAGATACTTGTGACCTCAAAGGAATAGATGTGCTACAACCTGAGTAGATAAGATGCACTCATGACCTTAGTAACTCCATCCCAGGTTCTACTATGCTGGCTAATATCTTGTACCACAACTAAGTCCACAGAAGTCAATATGGTTTCAAAATATAGCTTTAAGTTAAAAATCAGTTTGTAATCCAACCATAAGGTACATTCAGACAACCCTCTCCACTTCAAAACTGGAATCACAAGTGCTTACTTGAGTCCATGAACAAAACCAGCATGTGAACAAATATGAAAGCTTGCCAGTAGCCTGAAGAGTTCAGAGCTAAGATCCTGCTTGCTTTCCATAGAACAATGCAGGTTCTTTGAAATTTTTACAGTAGTTTGGTAAGCTGTGAAGATAAATCAAGGGTTTTTCAATAGAGCCACTTCATATGCTTACTCATGAGGAAACCAAAAAAATCATGACGTAGTTCTGGTGCCTCTCTTTCTTGCTGTCTTACATATTTTTGTATTTAGCAACTCTCTACTTGACCAAAACAGAATTGAATTGTGTGTGAAAGGATGTAGTAGATGAACCTAGCTTGCTAAGACAGAAATTACCTGAAGATGCTTCATAAAACACCTTTTAAACTCTACAGCTGGGGCTGAACACTGCAAGACTATGAAAGCACTTGATAATGCAAATGGAAGTTATTATGATGGTCTTGAAATGAGTCAGTTGAAAATAAGCCCAAAAATCCTTTTAAATGTGTGGCAGGAGAAAGAAACTGACACCACTTCATAGTCATGAAAGAGCAGGACCAATGTCAACAAGGGCTTACAGAGGCTGCACAAGTTCCAGTCCTAAACCTCCACCAAACCACCTTGCAGGATATTGGCAGAAATCCTGCTGTGCTTACTGCAAACCACTGAAAGCCCAAGTCTGCCACATAATTATGGCTTTTCAAGAGTCTAGAACTTGCCTGGTTAACAAAGTAAATCCCATATGAGCTGTTAATATCCCCACTCCTCACTGCAAAGCCATTTGAGGAATTTTAGCATTGTGACATTTTCAAATTACCAAATTGAAACATTTCACATGTTAGTAAAATGAACTGTGCAGAACATGTGTTAGCAGAGATCACCTATCACACCTCTGGAAAGTTGCTGAGTAAATCCTTTTGACTTTGTGCTATCCCATTCATCCTTGTTGCAAATAATGCAATTCTAACATTGCATTGATGTTCTTTTAGATTCCTCCCCCCCTTCTTTTCCATTTAAAAACTGGTTTCTAAGAACATTTGAAGCAACTAAGTTTTATATTTTTCTCCTTATGGAAGTATGCAGAAGATGTGCTCAGCTATATTGATCTCTGAGGAAATGTGGATGAGGTAGATAATGTGAAACCTTTTTGTCATTACTAACAGTTATATAGGTTCTGGAAACTTTCTGTGTTTGGCTGACTAGATAAGTGGATGCACTCACTTTATTTGATTGCAAAAGTATGGGGAGTAAACTGTGCCTCCTCAGTTTCTATATGGAATTGATCTTTTGTGTATTGATGCTTTACTATTTCAGCAAAGGAATTGGCGATTATGAAAGCAGAAGCACCCTTTTGTTTCTGCTGGAGTCTTTGAACACCCATCTTAAAGAAAAAGGAAGGGACATAAACAAGTTAAGTGAGAGGACAATGAAAGGCCACAAGGCAAAATGCTGAACATTTCCACCTCTAACCTTCAGAAACTGAAGGAGAAAGAAATTGCTGCTCTTGATTTTATTAGTTCCTTGCATTTCTGTCACATCTGTGACAGACCTGCCCTTACTCTCCCTGGTCTGGGGTAGCTGCAGGTGGCAGGTACTTGTAAGGTTCTGGCTCAGTTGCAGGAGTAAAGGCTGGTACTCAGCTTTGCTCTGCTGCCTGGGACACCAGGTAGAAAGTTATTAATATTTACATGCAAGTCTCATGACTTGTATAGGAGTTTGTCTAAAAGGTGAATGAGTGAAAATTGAATGAGGTCCTTTCTACTGGGAAACTATCCCTTAAATAATAAAAGAACATAATTTCTTTTAAATTTGTCCTTTTAATTAATCTCTAATAGTTCAAGAGGCCTCAAGGCACCCCCTTTCTCCAAGTTGCTGGCTGCATTCTGCATCTGCCTGACTGGAAACATGAAGAAGTATACCAACATCTGCAAACAAGTCTAGGACACAAAATCTTAACTCTGGATGCAGGCTATACTTAAAGAAAAGAGGTCTTTAGTCCTCTTGCATCACTTCCTCCCCATACAGGTTACTGCCTTCTTGTTTGAACTGATTCAATCCACTGCTTTGTTGAAGTAATAGAGAATCAAGGTAAAAGATTTTGGCTTTAAAGCATGCCTTTTTCTTTATCTGGTTTACAGTGTGCCTGCAAAAAACCAGTTGGATAGGCTTAAGTGAGGCAGAAGCACTTTTTGGCAGAGGAGAAAGCAGTTGGGAACAGGAATCATTTAAACTGTCATTGCTGTTATAATGCAGATGATTCATAATATAGCATTAGGTGCTGGTGCCCAGAGGGCACAGGTGAGCAGCAGAAAAATTCTGGTGCTGCTTTTTTAATCTGATGGCTTTCAGGACCAGGACTAACCAGGATCAGATGGTCAGAGAGAGTCTCCCTGGCAAGAGCAGGCAAAAAGAAAGTTTCCTGCCTGCTGTTCACAGTCCGAGACAGGCAAGTCTTGCTGCAGAGATCCACTGTCACTGGGCACAGTCCTCCTACACATCTCTTGTGAATGTACTGATATGAACCTGATATGCTGGATCTTGACTTGATGCCTTTCCAGCCAGAATCTCCTTTGCTCCTCCCCTACAACCTAACATGCATTTTTCATGACTTTTTTTTTTTTTCTCTAAGCCCTACAAGCTGGTGAGCTGGCATGAGATACTTCATCATGAGGTCTATTTGCACCTTGGAAAAAAAGTAGTTTTTTTTTTTTAATGTCAGTCTGCCCTGTCTATTAAAATACAAATCTATTATGTTCACATTCATATGGTCAATCTCCTATCTAGGCTGGGTCCTGACCCACAGTACAGTTCCTGATAATGATGGTGATTGGCATAAAGCCTGTCTGATTACAATAAGGGTTCTGTCCTGACTTAGCAACTCTTCCACATTTCAGCTTTTCATGTAAGTTTATACAAGCACTTTCTTACTCCATTGTTATTCAAAATTAAACAAGTCTCTGCCAGGATTGTTAAAATTAGCAGATAAAAACACATTAGATCTCAGGCAAAATTTAAGGTGAGCAACTTGTGCAAACAGGCAAAGTGATGCATGGTAGACAAGAAAACCTAGAAAACCTATGGGCTTTAAGTAGCTGCACCAATTCCTGTTGGCCAAGAATCTAGCCTGTTTCTTTAAGAAAATGTTTTTGAGGTGTTAGAAAAATTGGGTGTATAAATTACAGCTGCCCCTATGACACTTTAACTTGAACCACCAGTACTTATTAAGTCAACTACAATAGGTCTCCCTGTCCTTGGCAGAATTACAGGGGTAATATTTTTTACCATGGATGAGCACCTCTTGAACAATTTCTCCAATCTATTAAGCATGAATGGGCTTTTCTTCAACACCAGGTGTGCATGTCTTCTCCTCACATTTGTCTCCACCACACATTTATTGTGGGCATTACAGGGGGAGAAACTTCCCTTCCTATAAATGTTTGTCTTCTCCTCCATCCCTTTTATAGGAACACCACAAACTGATGGAGGGATTCTGGTTCATACTCCTGTCTTATTTATATAATGAAAGACAACATTCACTATTGTTAGAGGGTATTGCTATGGATTCTTCATTGTTAGCAAAGGAACTTGTGGGTGAAGATAAAGACAGGCTATGATAGACACTCTGTTAAAGACATTATCTTGTAGTTTCTTATTGACAAGAAGTCTCATTTGTTTAGAAGGAATTTATAGGACTCAAAAAAAAAAATCACAAACTTAGTTAAAAAAAGCAATAAAAAAATTGTTGACTTTTTCTGCCTTTATAAGAAGTTTTTGGGGCCTTGAAATATCCTCTACTGACAGATGGACATGAAGGACTTGAAACTGATGAAATCAAAATATAAATATCTTCTGCATAAGAATGATTGATAGAACAACATGCCTGATACAGATAGCACATGTATCTCAACTCCATATCTTAGGGTCTTCATTTTCAGAAAGACAACTGCTACCCATTGGGACTTAAAAAGAATATGCAAACACTTGTAATAGCAAGAGTTTCATTCTGTCATTAATTATCAATCCACTGCCAAAGCACAGGGTGCTTTCTTTTTATTTGTTCCCCTTAACCTGCATTTTCTTAAGTGTTTATTAATTTACTGGAATATATTCTCCCTAATTCATATAATTTCCTTAGGCAATGTAGTGGTTGCTTTTGTAGAAGAGTTGTATTAAGAATTTTTACAAATTACATATTGGTAATTGACAATCTACCTCTAAAGATGCAGATGAGGAGGTCCCTGTATAGCATCCAAGTCTACCAAAGAATTATACAAACCAGAACTTGCATGTGCAGGTTGAAGTGGAAATTAATTTCTTTATGCCACACACCCTGAAAAAAAGGGCATGGTTTTAATTATACTTTATTGCCTCTTTGATAGAAAAAGCTTAATTCTGAGCTTAATTCTTCTGTTTTTCTGAAATTCAGAAATAGAGTTCAGAAATATAAGACATATGGAAAGACTTTGCAAATCTACATGAAGTAGTATATTGAAAGAAAATGCCTTCATTTGCATGGCCAAATTCTCATTTTAATTATTTAAGACTCCAAACTTCCTTTTCCTGTAAGTGGTGTTCTTTAAAGTATGTCTTCTCAGCAAAAGTGTCAGATCAATTAATTTTTTCTGTCTTTGTTTGCTCTAGAGGAGACTTCTTTTATAAGAAGAGAAATAACACATATGTGATAGTAACCTTAATTATTGAAAGTTTTTGACACCACTGAGGAAAATGTTTCCCACAAAGTCAGATTTGAGCATAGTCAGTAACAATGCTGTGAAGGTCAGTGTTCAGATTTACTTACTCACTGTAAAAACATATGGCAGATTTTCCTACCAGTAGAATTAGTAATGTATGAACTGATTGAAAAAGTAAAAACACATCCAGATTCATTAGAAACCTCCAATACTAACCAACTGAGCAAGCTTCCTTTTGAAATAGAAACTTAAAATTTATATCCTTGCCCATTTCATCTAATCTAAGATGACTTTGATTCCGATACTTTTTGTTGCTGTTGTTCAAAGTTCCTTCTGTCACAGTTGCTTGGCAGAATTTGGATTGATGGAACTGGATCCCCAGAATGCCCTCTGCTATAAAAGACATTATGCCCTGGCATTCTGATTCCTCTCATCTCTCAGGGTGCAAATAGAAAACCTTCATGGAAATCAACAAGTATTAGGCCTGAGAGCTTCCAGTGTGTGATAGAACTCATTTTTTGGCTAGCAGACTCCTATGAAAGTTAGTTCCTGAAAAAGAACCCCCAAAACCCAGGTCTTTTTAATGACAACTAAGTCCTCACACAACAGACAGCAGATGGGAAATTGTGCAGTGCTTTGCACCTAAGGAAAATTGTGCTTTGATAGAGTCACCATCACATTCAGGGCTGATCACATACCCATTCAGGGCTGATGAGAAGGGTGAGTAAAGAGAAGTACAAGACCTTCCTGAGACAACTGACAATACATGAAAAGGGACAGAAGTTTTGGAGAAGAAATTAAATATTCTGAGAGAATAAAATTACTACTCCTCCAGAATTCCACAAACAAACATGCAAATGTGAAAGGACTGAAAAAGGAATTGTAGCTGATAAAAGAGAGAAATCAGCTGATGTTCTTTGGAACAGAGGATCTAGAAATCATGTACTGAAATACAGAGAAGACCTTTTAGCAGAATCTTTCTCCTTCCCCCTTTTGCTCTCTGCCTTTCAACAAGGTTTTTCTGAAAGATCATCCTGGAGAAGACAGTTGCACAGATGTTTCCCTTCAACATGAAAATGCAAACTTTAAGTTATCCTAAATAAACCCCATCCTTGACTCATCTAAAACCAGAACAAAATGAAGCAACAGGAATATAGATATTTTTTAACAAACAGATCAACAGAAAACTCCAGATACAGTATATCTTCATCACTAGTTGTACATTTACTTGATAGATGACATCTAACAAAGTGCTGTTGGGTGAAACTTGATGTGTTTTGCATATCTAGGTTACTTAGAGTAGGTTAGACTTAGTGTGGCCAAAAATCACAACATAAGGCACAAATAGCATTTGGGTGTGAGGGGGGTAGGAGGATTGGAATCTGTCCTTAAGCCATAATAATTGGATTTGGGGCTCTCTCCAGCACAAATTAGCATTTATGGCATCTGGTTCATGGACCAGATGCTGTAGGACTTTGGAAGTGTTTGGAAGCATCCAGTTAATGGAAGCAAGCAGTTAATGGCTGTTAAGGGAAGAATGGGAGACACAGACCTGTGAGAAAGGCAACAGTTTCACCAAGCTTCACTTCAAAACCTGACTGGCTGGTGGCACCTAAGCCATTGCTCAAAGTGGAGGAAGAAAGTACCTTTTCTCTGGGGGACTTGGGGGAAGAAAAGAAGCAACTTCTCTAAATGTTTGCATTTATGCAAAGACAAGTGATTTGACACTCTCCACATGTGCACCTAATGTGATTGTAACAATCTTTACAGGGAGTGGAAGGACATACTACCTGCTATATTGGTTTAGCTCCTTTAAACAGGCCATCCATCATTCAAACCACCCTGCCATTTCAAGAAATTCTACATTTTCCTTCAGCTATATGCCAGCTTGGCAGATAATTCTGTTATGCAGCAAACCAGAAGAATCCAAAATGCCAGTGAACATTTTGGTCTATGAGAAAAGTTCAGGAAGATCCAGATCATTCTTTCCAGGTCATAATTCTCTTAAAAGCTTTGGTGTATTCTGCATCTTTAGCAGATCTCAGGCTTAGTGAACTATTACTTTGCAATACTGCATGATTGTGCATGGACTTTCAAAACCCCCATGACTTGAGATGTAGGAGACATTTTCAACAGTCTGTTCCAAGAAACATTTATACACACACCCCTGTAAGTATATGTTTATGTCATAGAACAGCTCCAAAGATTGAATGGAGAGAAACTCCAGCACTGCTAGCAGAAGCTGGAGCACCACCAGAGACAAGAGAACAGGGGTGTCCACAGGGCTTTTCCTTAATCCATGAGAAGAGTGATGCAAGAGAATGCTGAAGCACATGGTCAGTAAGAAACAAAGATAAGAGAACCAGAAATGACTCATTTGGACCTAGATGGAACCTGAAGCCAATAGACAGCTAAAGTCTGTCTGCTGGCATAAAAGGAAGGAGAAATGGGATGAAGGGAAGGAGATCTCTTTCACCTTGGAAACTGAGCCTCTGTGTGAATTAGGTGTTTACTAGTTTGCCAGTACTAACAGCCTAACTCTTTTTTCTTCTTCTGTCCTATGCATAAACAATGGGGTGTTGAGAGTTTTGAAAAGTGTCTAAGTAATTGGACTGAAAAACTTAAATGGAATTAAAAATCATCAGTTGTCATTTAAAATAATTTGGTAATTAGAAGTCATCATTCAGGCATTTTCAAATTTCCCTTCTTAAAAAAATTAATCTTCAGAACAAGTTTTAGGATCTTATTTTAATTTTTCTTGAATAAATCTTTTCTGAAATAGAGCTTTCAGAACTAGATGACTTTACTATTATGATTTAATGAACAGCCATTTGAAATGAATATTTCAAACCTTCATATTCTACATGCAACATGCATATCTCAGGAGGGAAAAAAAAGGCACAGAATTCTTTGACATTATGAAAGTTTGAGCACACAGTCCATATTTTAAAACACCATCTTGTATTTTCCTCTGTGCCAGCCCATTTGTTACATTACTTTTGGCCAAAAACTGCTTTGCAGGCTCCACATATACACACAGCCTATGACAGGAGGTGGGAGAGGGAAGAAAAAGCAGTGTGTAACCACAGGGATATCAGCTCTACTTGGAGGCCTGAAACAGAGGATTGGACTGGGGGATCCTCTATGTATTTGACTTAACACATTTCATGGTTCTGGCTTGAAATGCTGCTCGCTTGCTTATCTTTATGAAGAGAAGCTGGAATTATCTTTCATCATCTTATCACACATTGCTGACAGAAACTGTTCCTAACCATTAACAAGACCAGAACATACAAACTTTTTTTATTTTTTTAAAGAGCCTACCTACATGGGAATTTGGAGAAAGGTAAAAAAAATTCCATCCTGGTGAAAACCTGACAACATGTTTAATAAATTTAAATTCACTTAATTAGATTTCTTAATTGAAATTAACCTTGAGAAACTGAAGAGAAATAGCTCAGCATACTTTTTACCAGTCAGTATGATATCTAAATGGTTTACAGAAGACACTAGTACTGTGAAAATTAAGACACTGTCCATTTGCAAGAGAAGCTCTAGGTTTCTTTAAGTGGTACCAGTTTTACCTTTTCCTAAGTTGTTGTTTGTTAGCTGAAAACACCTTCTTAAGAAGAGACTAAAAAGAGAAATGTTAAGTGCCAGTAGCTACGATAGTGTGTGTTTTCCTCCTTGCTGAGAGACTCACAAGATGATTCCAGCTGGCCAGAATTGGGTCAATATGACATTACAAAATTTTAAGACAAATGTAGCAGCTCCTCCCTCCCACCTCTCTGCATTTCCCCCATTCTCCCAGTCTCCAAACAGCATGCCACTAATTGCTCTTTCCACTTACCTAATTTCACTTTACAGCTTTTCAAGAGGATTGTCATTTATAGCCTGCAATTCAAGGCTGTTATTCCCTCTGCAAAAGAATTGGCTATATTGAACTGGAAATCTCACCCTCTATTTATTAATATAATTTTAAAGAAATTCTGAGATTTTTGTTGCTAACTGCTCACTTGGGTTGAAATGTGATGCACTTGTTGGCAGTGCTGCCCCAGAGGGACTGCAGTGAGACAGACTTACTCAAGCTTCACTTGAACACAGAAATGAAAATCAATAAACAATTTGAACTTCTCAGAAGAGAATTTTTCTCCTCTAATGAATATACAAGCTTGGTTACAGCTTAATTTAAAGACTGAATTTAGTGTGTGTTTTTTTTCCCCTGCACCATGAGCATGACAAACACAAGCTTCAACTGACATGTCCCAAAGGGAGACTTATTGCAAAAAAAACAACAAACCCCAAACCAAACCCAAAAACCAAACACCAAACCAAAAACAACAACAAAAAAAGCAAATCAACAACAAATCCCTGGCCCCATATCTGTGAGCTACCTTAAAAATAAGAACATCAATATGCAGTTGCAAAACAGTTCTGTTTTGTAGGTGATTGCACAGACTCCTAAACTAAGTTTCTGGTGGGCCAAATTTTAATATAGGTATTTTTACTTGCTTTTACAAGAAACTGTAAATAGGGTCTGACTACAGTGTAAGGATATGGTTGTAACTTCTCTAGCAGCTGGAGGATGTTTGAGTGGAGGAAAAGTGCACGTGTGTGTGTTTTGGGGGTTAGTTTCACAGACAAACATGCAGAATTGTTATCTGTTTACAACTTTTGCTTTCAGTATTACTTGTTAGTATTATTTCAGAAGAAATATCACAAATTAAAGAATCAATGCTTTGAACATAAGACAGTTGCACTCAGTGTTAGTTCTTGGATTCACTAGGATGAGCTGCTGTGGTTTTGTTTTTCTGAATTTCTGCAGCTTTATCAAGCTAAACTGCTTTTGCCATCTGATAGTTTGTCTTGGTAAAACAATCAGTTGAAAGCCACAAAAGTGATTGTGTAGTGTTTTACTCTTCAGCTCATCAGGAAATAGATTTGAATGGGAAATTTTGATCTTTAGTTCGAACTAAAGCCAGATAAACTGGATCGTACATATAAAGTGTGTATCAATTAAGTGACATAAGAGATCCATTTCAAAACTAGTCCTAAAAATGTAGAGTTACTCAGGAAGAGTGGGAATCTAGATACCTGAAAGTGTAGATTTCAGCCAGTTTGGTTATCTTGGTGCAGTTTCCATACAGATAAGCTCCTAGAGAATACATTTAAGCCATTCACACAGATAAGAGGTAGCTTAACTTTCCAAACCAAACCAGCTAGAGCCACATTTTTTGTTGCAACAAAAAAATTCCCCAAATTTCTTTAGCCCCTGAACTCTTTTTCATGTTTGTAATCTTAACACCCCACTCAAAGGGATCACTAAAGCTTTTCATTTAAACTACAATTATTCTTTTGTCTACTGGGAACCCAGTGCAAAGATGATGTCCTGTGTGCAAGAAGCAAGCAAGCTGAATATTAATTAATGAACACTACTTAATATGCAGAAGCAGAGGAGCAACAATCAGTCGTGAGCCCTTACATATTAACTGGTAGATCATTGTTATTCTGGGAGGCATCATAAGGCCAAATGCAGGTTACAACTAGTTTAGAAAAATCTCTTTAATTAAGAAACATGAAAGTTTAAGTCTCTCATTATAAATATCTTATTGTGGCCATAAAAGACATCATTAAATGGTGTGATGGTGTAGCACTTTTAATGCAGTCTGAGGTGATGAATTGGACTTAGGCTGTTAATCTGTTTGCAGTGGGATTCAATAAACAAGCAAAACATCAGCTTTCACTATTTCTCCTAAGATGCAAAGAAAAACTTTTCCTTTTCTTAAGGACCTAGGAAGGCTAAGAACACACAAATCTCCATAAAACACCCCTCTACAAGTAGGTGGGTAAGGGGTTTCAGAGGAATAGGAGAGTCCTAGAACTACTCTGTTGTTGGTCACTTGCCATGACTATTGGCAGCTTGGCAGAACAAAGGAGAATATGAATGATGTTTGTCCAATACTTTTTGCTTTGCTAAATTAACTGAAGCAAGAAGATATAACATTCCCATCAGCAAGTCTCTGGGTACATTGCTAAAGAAGTCTGGTTGTTCCCATTTATCAGATGGGAAAGCAGATCTGTAAGATGAGGTGTGACCTAAGGCTACTCATGACACCAGCATCAGATCAAAATGGGTATGGCTTTCCAGGCAGGATCTCTATCCTCAACAATATTGGTTTAAGGAATTAAAAAAATAATTAGTGAAACTCTGAATATTAAAATCACAACAGGAATATGTTTTTATAAGATTTGTACTTCAAATTTAGCATGTCCAAAGACAGGGGTGTCAGGAGATCTACAGTTTTTGTTACTGCATGGAATTATGCAACAAATACACATAAAACCAGCCGGTGCACTATAACGAAGAGAATGGCATCCAATTGCAGATCTGCTTCTTCCCAGCATGCCTGACTGTCAAAGAGCAAGAATCAAATTCAGTTCTGAACAGTCTGCAAGGTTAACAACTGGTGACAATGGTTCTTTTACCAAAGGATGCAGCAGTGTGCATTGATTCCTCTTTTTGTTCTGGACAGTGAATTATGAGACTTTCCTGCATTTGCTGTACACAAGATATTTTCCTGATGTTACCCAAAAAGACAATTTCTGCTTGCTGATGGTAAAAGGCTTCTCTGCCAAATATACAGTTTATGTCTGAATCATTATTTAAATAGCTTTTATAGGAAGAGTTTGGACAGGCAGTAAGATGTAGCAACATCTTACAGGGATTTAATGACATGTCCTTTATTGTACATTAAGCTATGTGAACATGTCCTTAGCTGCTAAACCTTTGGTTTAGACAGTCTGTATGGGTCCAGTGACTTGAATTGAGAAATATGACTATTGATTTGGAAGAAGTATACATTTGCAATTTGCTAATATCCCTTCATTAGTCTGAAAAATGCAACCACTCTTATGGAATACCAGCAGGTTTACCTCTCTCAGCAGACCAAAGCAATGCCATGAAATCTGACTCAATTAATGGTTTTACAGAGTTATTGCTTCTTATCAGTACCTTTATTTACAAAGCATTCTCCATTCCTGGAGATCTAGAGATCAAGGCATGATTCAATCTTGAAGAATCTAAATCAGCCCCTTTTTCTGTTTGCTTGTATAGATACCTATCTAAATACAATTAGCCCAGTGCAATTATAGCACTTGCTAGACTGGAAGCCAAATGACAAAAAACAAGACTGGGTAAGAGTAGGAGAAGGGATAGTTACAATGCATGGGTGACAGTGAGGCAGTACTTCCAAGAGCCTCTTGAACTGGCACAAAAACTTCTACTGGAAGTAAACTCCCATTGACATGTCAAGAGCTGAAGCTGGCCAAGAACATTATAGAAATATCTGTGATGATGGAATAATCACCAGGTGGCACTTATATATCATCATAAAAGTTTGTATCTCTTCAGTTTTCTGTTGATTTGGGAAACATTTGGGGAGGAAATGCTGGCCATGAGAAGTATCCTGTCTCTGCTGGCCTATTATTGTCCTAGACTGAAGCCAGATCTTGCAGCAAAGCTGCTGCTGGTCAGAGGTGCTGGGAATGCCCTCAGCTTCCTCAGACCTTGCCTGATCCAGGAAATTTCATGTAATATTCCTCCCACCCCATTAAGGCTCCCATTTTCCAGATGATTTGTAAAGATACAAAACTTGTCATAGGTTTGCTAAAAGGATGAATCTATAAACTAGGAAGGAGCATAGTTTTCTGTGAAAGAAATGAAATTAGAAAAGCTGGACACATCACAAAACACTGGGGGGTTGGGGAATGAGGGGGAAGCGTGGGAGAAGGGTTGTGGTGACATTCAGGACACAGAAGCCAGAAGTCATTCTCAGGATTAGAGATATTGTCAAAGCAGTGTATGAACAAGAAACATGAGAATGGGTCAGTTATAACTCATTGCAGCTCACATTTGATGCCCCCCTCCCTCTCCTCCCTGGAAACTAAAAGCATTTGGAGAATCTTCTAATTTCTGAAGCTACTTGGGAAGTTCTGCTGCAGTTGCTCACTTACAGAAATAGAAACAAGAAAGTAAGGAAAAAAAGAGAAATAGCAGGCCACAAGAAAGTCAGTCCTTTTTGTCCTGAGGTAAAGACCTTGCATCTCAAAACACACCCTATTTGGTCTGATCATTTTCCTTCTCCTAAACTAGTACCACACTTACAGTCTGTACACTCAGATGTTTGTGGACTATGCAGGTTGTCAGGATGCAGCATATGTTTAACCAAAAAATAGCTTCTCTGAACTTAAAGGCAACATGAGCCACAGGCCATAGCAATCACATTAGATTGCCCCTTCCTAATGAGAAAACCTCTCCCTTTCTAGCTTTCCAAATTAATTAATGTCTGAGTGGTTGAAACGATGTTGGTAACAGAAGAATGAAGGTAGCTTGTTTACTCTGAGACACCATCTCCAATCCAGCATGGGGTAAGGCTGTGCATTGCAAAGAAATCACCTTCCTTGCTCAGAAGAGACGGCTGGGATTGAACAGATTTCACAATTAACTAAATTTCTTACAGCTAGGAAAAGGCTCACAAGTCCAAAATAGAACATACCAAGGAGTTACTGCAGCTCTACATTATGAGAACATACACCACCTTTCATTATAATTACCTGAAAAAATCCACTATATGAAGCTCACCATTCCTGAAAGCCAAGTACATGATATTTTTCAAGCACTAATTTATAACACTGAAAAGTATTTTTAAAGTAAGTCAAGAGCTTCCCTACCATATATCCTTGGATCTGCCTTCTCCAGTAATAGTTTATGTTTACCTGCTTTTTCTACATTTGCCTTTTCCCCTTTTAATTTCTTGAACTGTGTGATGGGTATCAGCACTTGATTAAAAGAGCATTACCAAACCCAGTAATTTAGACATTTGTGAAAGAATCATAATGTCACCAATAACCTAGGTGTTACAGGCAGCAGAGTAGCCTGAGGTTCACTCTTCTAATAGAGTTATATTCTGTTTACTAGACAACCTTAATTTGCCATCTGAACTGAATTAATTCATTAGTTAAATCAGTACTTAGCACCATTTGTTACCTTTAAGTAACATCACTGAAATTTAAATGAGAAGAATGTGTAAACAGTTAAGCTGAGAAAATAAGAGTCCAGGAGAGAAGAGATACATTCTTTGCTGCATGATAAAGGGGAGGGAAAAAACCCTCAGTCCTTTCTCAGCAGCTAATATCTCCACCCATGCTATGTGTTTCAGTTACATTTGTGAGATCTGCCTTTACCTTACTTGAGCTCTCATCAGCTTTC
This sequence comes from Galbula dea, assembly GCA_013399015.1. Lineage (NCBI taxonomy): Eukaryota > Metazoa > Chordata > Aves > Piciformes > Galbulidae > Galbula > Galbula dea. The sequence goes on along the minus strand of VWZX01011006.1, from coordinate 415,558 downwards.
AAAACACTCTTAAGGACCAGAATATCAGCTACAAAAAAAATAGAGCAAGAATCAAAATAAGAAAAAGAAACAAAAGTGTTTGTAATGTGTGTGTTTTTCTAATTGTGTGTTGAAAGCAATGAACTAACACATCTGTGAAACAATAATTCCCAGAAAATACTCTTCAGATTAATTTTAAATATCACATATGCCCATATCCCACATTTGCTTAGCAAGTAATCACTGAAATCCCTACATATTCATGCCAGTTAATACAGAAATTAGACAGAATGCATAAAGAAAATTTGAGATACCATTAAGCTTTTCTTTTTCAATAAAATGCACCACAAAGGGAATAAAGAGATACTTTACCCAAATTAATGGTGAATTATTTTGTCATGAGAATAGAAGTTTATATTCATTTAAATGAAAGCACATAAATTGTTCTTGACAAGAAAAACAAAGCTAGCCTTAGGCAGTATTTTCATTATAGAAAAAGGCACATGTCCATGAATATCTAGTATAATATTAACAAAAACTGTTCAATTAGCTATGCATGTGCCATTGTTATGAATATTTATTTGCACCACAGCTAAGTAGTGTTGATACCTTTTTCAGCCTGTTTAGAGATACAAAATGAAGTGAACATTACTGCTCTGTGGAGAGCACTAAAACTTCTAATAAGTGTTATGTCTGACCAGCTCTTTGGAGAAGAACCTTCTTCACTGCTACTTGTTTCATTCTTCTCCACATTGGATATCTACTTGAAGAATTAGGATCCATCTTAAAGTAATTTTGATTTAATTGACAGCCTAATGTCATCTTTTCTGTGAAGAAATGTTATTTATTCTAAAGATAAGTTAAAACATGAGTTCATTTTTTTTCTGAAGACAAATCCCTTGAATTGTGTTCTATTTAAGTAGAACTCCCTTTGTCATAAATATTTTTGAAAATTATTTTCTGGTAGAAAGCACTGCAAAAATCACAACCTTAAAGCAAAGCAAGCTTTACAGGTGTATGCATACAAAAATTATTATACATATCCTTTGTAGGCTCAAGAATCAGTTAGAATGGCTGTATCAGTAGCAATATTTATTGTTGCCAATTCTGTATGAAGTATCTTATGACTTATGTCTCCCATTACAAAGAGATTTTTAATATTAAGCATTTGTAATGACTGCCTGTGAAAAATGGCAGACTCAAGGCCTACTTTGGCAAAATATGTTCATGTGATTAAAAGTGTTGTTTTGTACATGAATAAAGGTATTTTGCTTTAGGAGAAATTTCAAATAATGAATCATTGGAATATTAGTCACTATAAGAACCTGAAAAAAATCAAAATTAATTGAGTAGGTTTGTCCTATTTCTGATTGCCAGAAAAGAAACCTTTAACAAAATGGTTAAGAAATAATTACACACAGTCTTTTGAAATCTTATTAATCATGGATCTCATTCTAATTTCTCTTCTGCCACCCCAAGAACCTTTTCCAAAATCCATTAAGGTCAGCAGGAATCGTTCTACGTAGTGGATAAGCACTGATCACAGAAATATCCCAAGTCACTGATTCTCCATTAAGCTTTCTAAAGGATTAAGCTAAGAATCAGTTCTGTAAACTATTTTAGTATTTGTCTCTGTTCTTCCTAGGCTTTATAGAGATAATAATATTTCTTTCTCAGCAGCACAATCCTATGCACTACAATAATGTGTAAAAAGCTGGTAATCCTTACAGCATGTTTTGAAAAGGAGAGAAATGGTGAAAAGTAAATCACTGCATAAATATATGATGCAACTGTGGCACCATTAATAAAGAGAAAAGAATATCAATTAAGGTGGCTTCAGTGAAACCAAACAGGTAAATATAAAGACAGCAATTGGCAAGCATATGAAAGACAATCTGTGCTCATACACATACTGTTGATTTCTAGATGGGTTCAGTTGATTCCCTTCCAGAGCAAGGTTGAGAGCAAGATATGTTTTCTGCAGCTGTTCTTGCAAGTGTGTACAACTTGCCCTTCTCAATACGTATCACTTTGCATAGTGATGCACCGAGAAAGAAGGGATAATAAAATCACAATGAAGCATTCCTCTAAGGAAGACTTTGATTTTAATGTGCCCAGAATGAAGATACTGGGGAAAAAAACCAAAACATCTTGCATCTGATAAGCTCAGTAGAGGAAAAAAACCCAAACCATCACATGATTTGGACAGCCCTCAAAATGAAAATCTCAACAAATCACTGTTTTGGAGACCACTGCCAAGAAGAATGCACATTCAAACTTTTGTTATCCTTTAGAACATGAACTCCTTGCCTCTTCTACTGCTCTTACTTCACATGTGTCATGCCAAATGCATAGCACTGCCATCACAAGAGTGATAGGAGTTGTTGTTGTAAATGGTGTACATCATGTGTTGGTGATGAAATAGGAAGAGATGAGCACCAGAGAAAATTTGCTGGTAATTTCCTTTGGTGAAATATTTGCAAGTATAAAAAACAAGAAGATACTAAATTATATGGTTCTGGGAGTGCTAAAAGAAAGACTTCTAGTTAAACTAGACTTTTTTCTGCTTAGGTCTGAATGCTGTGTCTACACAGCCAAACAATGTGGTGTTAGCAAAGCAGCAGCAATAGCTGTAAAGAAGTGACATCACAGACCCGAGCATGAACCACACAAGCCCAGCTGGGACCTGGCACAGACCTACAGTTACTGGTCCACAAAGGAATTGTGCTTGCTGCATTTTTTGCTGTTACCTGTACTAGCTAAATTAAAGATAGTGCATATACACCCAGTCATATTATAATCATGCAATCATTTGCCTGTGTAGGCAGGTGCTTGGCACTTGAATGCTGTGCATCGCACAATAAGATCAATAGATATAGTCAAGTGACCAAAACCAGATCCAGGATATGAAGTTCAAAGCAGATTAGACCTGAACCTCCAATGTAGGCCTGATAAGGGAGAGTGCCAGCTGGGCTAGGCAAGCACCAGCACCACACATTGCCCTTCAGAAGGCTGTGGCCCTTGGGGATAGAGGTACTGGTAGCAACAAAGGAGTGCTTAGTCTGAATCAGCAACAAAAGAGTCTCTCATATAAGGTTACAAAACTTACCATTTGTGAAGAAAAAGCCTATAAAAAGGTGTTTATTTAGTGTGGGAAAGGTTTAAGACCCAATAAAAAAAAAAAAGTAGCTGAGCAGGCAAACCTCAAGCTTAACCTCAACCCTCTGCAGCTTGGAGCTCAGAGATCTCACAAGTCACTTTAGTTTTATCTCATCTTGTCACCGCAGAATAGCAACTGTATTATTCCATGAAGGGAAGAGGAAGAAAAGAAGGTTGGAAGAGGTTTTTTGTCTTTTCATTTCTCAAGCTATAAATTTCATTCTAAGTTTCTTTTTACAACCCCTTATATGGAAAGGCAAGTTCTTCATTTGTTTGTAGCCTGCTCACAGACCTATTCCATGAGAGATAATTGTCTGCAAGATCCAAATCTTGTTGTTTGCTTTTCCCCAGTTGTCTACCAGAACTTCAAGCACTTTCCTGGGAATACCTGTGAAGAAGAGAACTATTTCTTGACATATTAAAATAGTGTGGGAAGAGATGATCTTGCAGTAATGGAATTCATCGGTATAGAAGTTTGCAGAGCTTTGTAGCATTTCTGCTACAAATCACAGGATTTGTAGCAGAAATGTGTTCTTTACATATTTTGTAGCTAAAGGCTAAGAATGCACCAGTCTTGTTTGAAGATGATGAAAAAGAGCTTTCTTCATTTCTTACTGTTGGTGGCTGAGAGGTCCTTTGAGTCATCTTAGAAATTTCTTATCGAACACCCTGAATCTGGACATTCACTAGATATAACATGATGTTGAAAGCAACCTATAAATCCTGAAACTGAGTGTAAGAGGTGGCATGAAGCACGGCAGCAGGTTTGAAGGGCTCCAGCTACAGCTTTCTGGAAGCATCAAGTATCATGCAGCATTTTCAAATGCAGTGCTCAACTGAAAGTACTATGGCAAAGATTTGTGTAGTCAGTAGCAAAAACACCCACAAAACCCAAAAAACAGCTGTAGAGAAAACTGGGTAGTTGGGTAGAAAAATTAAGAGACATTTATTATGCATGTTAAAAATCAAACAGGACACAAGAGAAATCTATCCCACCAATCTGTTTTTTGGTATTCAGCTCTCACACAGGGAATCTGTAATCTTATTGAACCTGTGTGGTAAGTGTTTGTTTTTCCTGACTAGGAGCGCACATGTGTATATGATAGCACCATGGCAGCAGTCCAGGCTATTAAATGGAGCAACTACATTCAATAAGAAGCAAACAATAGCATTAAGCCTTCTATCATTTTTGCCATTAGACTGAATCTAAAGTTTTCAAAAGAACATAAGTTAGGTGCTTACACATTAAATGCCAATATAGCTAACTTCTAAATGCCAAAGTCCTTTTCTTTAGTAGCTTATAAGCCCAAGCCATTTCACAATTTCAGAAAAAAACCTCCTCTGGTGGATTTTCCTCTTTCCCTTTCTGCCTTTCATTATAGTCTGAAGTGTTGAGAGACAAGGGCTGGTTTGGACAGCAATTTCTGTGGAACTCAGAACACTAATACCTTCAGCATTTCATACAAAATAGAGATTTGCACCAGCAGCATCTGCCATGAACAGCCTGTTTTGTCACAGGCCAACAGCATTCATCTTAGCTGTTGGTGTTATATTTTTCTAGCAGGCTTCTGAATGGTCATTCCACTTGGAAAACAAGACTTCCCAAACTCTGCCCAGTAATAAGTTTATGGCACCATATTTAGGTGCTGTACTGAAGTATAGGAAAAAATAGCTTATGGAATATACAAGATTGCTAGGAGTTGTGTAACCTTCACCTTAGGCTTAAACAGCAAGTAATCTATTCCATACTGCTCTGTACCAACTTTGGTTTTCCAAAGGGAAAAAAAAAAAAAGAGAACAAACAAATATCTGGACTGCCACAATAGCATTAATAAACATGAGAATGCAACAGCTAGTGTTATTCTACAGAAATGAATGAATAAATAAATAGACTATAAGCACTTTATTCTTCTCACATAATTTCTTCTCAGTGACATTATTGAACAGACTGTTGAAAACAAACATCGTTAAATGAGAAAAGAAGAGCAGGAGCCTGGCTAATTCCCCACTGCAACATTTGCCAATGACGAATGCTCCCTAAATGGATTTAGCTTTTTGAAAAGAAGTCGGAGAGAAATTTGATGTGGCCCCCTGACCCCTGGTAAGCACATGTATCTTCACCTGTCACATAACACACTGGCACTTGCTTACTTTTCAGCAAAGACTATTGATTTTGCTTATTGGCTGCAGGGTAGTCCATAAAGAACAAATTACAAAGTCAGAGGTCTACAGTTAGCAATTGCTTGCATGATAACAGGGAACTCGGCACAATTCCCACAACACAGTATTAATATTCTCACAAATATGTGCAAACCTAAAACACACACTTCTGCTGTGAAGTCCTCTGTATTTTCAGTGATATACAGCAAGAGAAACACACACAGCATCCCATACTCTCGTCAACGATCTAAAACTACAGTGATTTTTATCTGCTGTACCTAATCTACACTGCTTGTTATAAAGAGCAAAGAGAGAGAGGATTAAGCCACAGTTACATTCTGCCACTAAAAAAGGAAAAATATTTGTCACAACCTACTGTTACTAGGCATATCTAATAACACAAGAAAATTCAACATTGTGACTTCTAAGAAGTGTATTATTTTGCTACTTCTTGGGAGTCATAATGAAGTTTATCTTTGCCCCTCCCTTAACGGATGACCTTGGGGAAAAATAATATGATTTTCTGCACCTTGCTCTCATCTTCTGCAAAATGGAATGCAAGACTGTCTTCAGCTGCTGAAGCCTGCTGCCAAAAAGTGCATGCAAAAGATAGTACAGCCCTGCTTTTACTACCAAAATGAGACATGCATAAAAGAACCCCTGGTGAACATCAAAACTGGAGAGTCTGAGCTAGTTTCTGAAATCTCATTTTAAACTTTTGATCTTGCTTGCACAATATCATGATTACACTTGTCTTTTAATATCCAACCATATATACTGCTCATCTGGCATATATTTTTTACTAAGTCATGACAACACCACAGAAGAGACTGATTTTAACAGTACTTCAAGCTCAGGAAATTTATGATAGTTTCAAGTAGGAAATTACTAATGACAAATAATAAAAGTGAACTCTTTTTTTTAACATACTTTCCTAGAAAGGGCAGCTTTCTTTTTTTTTTTTTTGAAGATATTTTCCATGATAAAGCATATTGGTTCAGCAATACTGACACACCAGCTTTCAGGAAAATAAAGTCTTTTTCTAGAATATTTGATTGGGAAAAAGAGACTGGAAATTTCAGATGTGGGTGGTGGCTGAGCATATTTGAAAAACCTAGCTCAGTTGTCTGCCAAAATCAAAGAGTTCAGGAACAAAGAGCAACAAGAAGCATTTTTGGAAACTCATAGTAAGTGTTGACTTAGTGTGTTTCTATAATAGAGTGTTTTGCTAAGAGTTAACTGATCACCAATTAACTAGAACTAGTGAGTATATTTGTAAGTGCAAGTGCTGACACTTCCTAAATGCTTCTGTTTTATCCTAGGACTTAACATAGTAATTCTTAAAAGAATAAACTTCACAAAAAGCCTAAGAGGATGAAGTAATCTTGTGGAGTAATTTGTAGGGCAAACTCAGAGCAATGATTTCCCAAGATATGGGTCCTCCATTGGGATTACATGGTCACCTGCGTGGGTCAAATAACACTCAGAAACAGGCAGCAGTAGCAGCTCATCAGGGAACAACAGTCACTACATAAAGGCAGTCTCAGGACAATCCTTGGGAGACATGGTCCCAAGGCTGGTTGGACTTCAGAGGTGGTGGCAATAATTTTTAAATGCTAAGAGGCAGTTTGTGCTTCCTGGGGTAGACAGGGACTAGGCTTCAGTTTGAAAAAGCATGGATACCCAAACCAGAACAGGTTGTGTTCATTTGAGGCTGTAATTCAAATCCCTCCTGGTTCTCAACCTTTACCTACATGGGAGACGTGCACTTTACTAGAGGAATCTGTAAAGCTACTCAGCCCTGCTCTGTTGCTGTCCTGGCCCTTGGAAACATGCAGTGCTCAGAAAACAGCACCCAGTCTCATCAACAGACAGGCTTTGATGATTTGTAACATTGGAGAGGGAATACAACTTCTACTAAAAAAATGTCAACATGAAAGAGGAAAAAAAGAATAAAAAAAAAATCACTGGAAGATGTACTTGAGCCATTTGGTTGTTATGCAAGATGCTCTGAACAAGCTTCAACACTTTGTTACTTTAAAGAGAACAGCAGCAAGTCTGCTCAGCCTTTTGTAATTGCAGGTGCAAACTCCCACCCTTCCAGGAGATTTCAGGCAGTAGACCATGTTAGTCTGATACTCTTGTGCTTAGCATGTCCTTCAGCATCTCATTTAAGGTAGTTTACATTTAGAATCATGGAATTGTTTAGGCTGGAAAAGACCTTTAAGGTCATTGATTCCAACCATAAACCTAATGCTGCCAAGTCCACCACTGAACCATGTCCCCAGGTGCAATATCTACAGGTCTTCTAGATACCTCTGTGGATAGTGACTCCCTGTGCAGCTTCTTCCAATATTTGATTACTCTCTCAGTGAAGAAATTTTGTCCAAGTTTTACATGGTTTGTTCATCATCTCCAAAGGTGAAATTAAACTTCACATTGTGGAGGAATCTCAGGTCTCTTCCTCTGGGTTCACAGCGAGATCCACCTAAAAGTTAAGTCTTGCTATGCCTGATCACTTTTACTGTGCCTAACCCATTGTGCCATGTTTCTTGAGAAACACAGGTGCTGAGCCTTCTCATAAGAAAATTCTGCTTGAGAGATATAACAGTTTTGGAGTTCTTCACCAAGTGTCTACAGCCAAAACAATTCAGCCTTGCTGTGAACCCAAGGTAAAAATGGCTTAGGCTACAACTAACCATCTTGAACACCTAGAGGTAGAGAAGTCCTCAATAAGCCTCATAAATCTACATATTGCAAAAGACCTTTCCATTACCAAAACCTGCACTTCCTTTTCATTTACTTACTTTCATTTACTGCAGCTCACTTTCCCCTTTAACACCACAATCCAGGCTCAAACTTCAGTCACTTAATAGGAAACCAATATGATACTCTGGATTACAACTCCCTCTATTCTACAATTCAACAACAACCAAAAAAACCCAAAACCACCACCACCAAAAAAAAAGAAAAGAACATGAAAGCTGGTAATGAAAAAAGCAAGTCTCCCTGCTGGATGGTAATGCTGAAACGCTGTGAAGAAAGGCATGTAGATTCGTATGTGAAATTGTATTGCCAGGTACAGAGAGCAAAGAAGCCTGGTGTGTTGCCCAAAATCTTTGATCTAAAAAGCTCTTGAGTTTTTCTGCTGCAGAGGGATTTTATGGCTTATGTTTTCAAGGGTTTGTAAAATAAAAAAAAAAGAAAAAAGGCTTATATTATAAATATTGAAGATATTTTCTTATTTTTAATCAAATGAATACAGTTTCTGGAGCTGTAAGAAGACCTACATTATCAGCAGACATGCAATGAAACAGCAATATGAGGGCCTTCAATCCAGCCAAAGAAGAGGATATGTGTGAAAATAGAGTAGACCATTTGATCTCTAAACTTACTGATCTCCATGGCAAGGCTTTATAAGGACTTCTAGCTGCAGTGAGGAGCTCATTCTGCTCAGAAATGGATGTAATTGCAATTTGATCGAAGAGAATTATCATCATGCAGTATGTGTTAGTTCTCATTATTTCCCCCTTTTTAGCAAAGCTGAAATGACTTATTTTAAGAGTATGAGAGGTGCAAATTTACAGACATTTAGTAAAGAAAATTAATTTAAAGGAACAGAAATAATTAACTCTCATACCTTTTAGGTTTACTTAATGTTAGCATCTCACTAAAAAATTCTTGCTAATAGCCCTGAAGAAAGAAGAACACTGTAACCACAAATAAGAAGTAACAAAAGGTGAAACCTATCTGAAAATTAGACCTTCCTTCTAGTTTTGTCCAAGGGAGCAAGACAAAACATCCCACTTTATTACATTTATCAGGCTGTCATGAATGGACATAAAGGGAAAAGCTAAAGGTTCTCCATAGATGACAGTTAACAAGAGGAAACAAAGAACCTGGGCCAGAACACAGCCCAAAAAGCAGATGGTATTTTCTCAACTCAATGCCACAAGCATATAATTACTTTTCCAACCTATTTTATCAGATTAAGGTTTTCTAAGGCAGAGGTGGGTTTCCCAGCTCCTTATCCTTCCAATCATAAATTTGACTCCTTAAAAATGTTTATTTTGGTGGGAGGAAGAGGAGGAGGATTCTTGACTGGAAAAAAAAGCTGAGTCTATTATTCACACAAGGCATCTTAACTTGAAGAGTAGAATTGAGCTATTTTACTGTCAAAGGGCCAAATTCTCATGCCAGTACTCAGCGTAGTTTTTGTTTCTTACACACATTGTCTTCAAAATGACTTAGACTTGCATTTTGCTGGTTTACACTTGGTTAGTTCCAATGTGGCAGAAAAAAAAAGATAAAGGAAATCAAACTTTCTGAACCAAGAGATAATTCATACATACATAGACACATTCACTTGTATTGACTTCATGTGGTTAGGCCAAAACAGAGTGCAAGTCATACCTTCTATGCTAGCTGTCTTCTACAGAGTTTTAGTTTTGGCCACTTCCAGTTACTGACTAGCTGCCTCCAAAAAGACCATGATTCAAGGAATAAAATATTGAAACATTTAATACTTCCAGTATGGTGAAGTTCCCCTTTCTATTTCACACTAGTTTCTATAAATCAAAGAAACAAATCTGATATAAGCAGTTTTTTTGTGGCCAGTCGTAAAACTCATAAGTCATCTAAACCACACAATTATTTAGAATAAGCTATCACTGACACTCTGGAAACCCCCAGGTTTTATATTATGAACACTATTCTTTTGACAGTGCAAACCTGAGTTGAACACATAGAAGGCAACTAACAGACACTTTTGGATGTGCAGTTAGGTCTGATGGTGCAGGGCTGCACTAAAAATCAGCTGTTCAGTTTAGCTGTATCTTCTGAAAGAAACTTTGAAATATTTATGCTTACTGAAATATAAATCCCCCTCACTTAGCTGGGGCTGACAAATTGTAAGTAGAATTGTTATGTACAAGATATCTAACTGAGCTCTCCTAAAAGCTGTACTTTTAAAGACATTACTAGGAGTTACAAATAGCTATTGAGCCCATTTTAGTTTCAGGTAAAAGAAAGCATTGCAAATTTATTTCAAACTGTACAAGTCAGTGCTACTCTTTAAAATTCATCAGAGAACACTTCATAAAGGCTGCTCATCTAGTCAAGCCACACATTTTAAATCAACTTTTACTAAATTCTCGATGTGCAGATCAGGAATAGATGTACTCTGAATAAGGAGAACTTCATCTGACAAATTAAAGAGAGTGAGAGAGAGGGAAAGTACAGGGTATGCAGCAGAGTCCCAATGTGGAGATCTACTGCTCCTTGTAAAGCCTGACAGTGTAGTATGTCAGGCAGAGAAAGCTTTGGGTCCCACAGCCAAGTTTTGCTTGTTCCCATGACGTGATTTAGTGCCTCAGAACCTCACAGCTTTGCAGTGCACGGACATCTTACAGGGCTGAGTGAAGGGAACACATCTGTCATCGCTCATTGTCAGGAGCAGTCCTAGGCAGGGATGTTTCCAGCCTTCAGCAGTGATTGCCGTTACTAATTGTGCTGTGAAATGTGCAGAGCATCTGCATGGGAACCTCAGTACAGCACTCACTCTGTGCTGGTGCTCCTGGGCTCTGCTTAAGGTGGTGATGAGGCAGATCATATGACTTCAGCCTTTGCAAGAACTCATCACTTTTCATGGGAGAATGGAAGAGTGCTGATTCTGAGGCTTTTCTGCTGAGGGAAAGCAGATAAAAATCTGCAGGTGTAACTTGAAAAAATTGGTAGGAGAAGCATAAAATAGTGTAAATAAGGCTGAATTTTTGTGGAAAGCACATAAATATCAAGCATGTGATGACAATTAAATGAAAATAAGACTTCAGTGATATAAGCATGGAAGTGTGCACTGTTACTCAATGGAGATAGCATTTTGATTGCCAGAAACAAAATGTAAGCTAAAACCAATATTGGTACAAACAAACAAACAGGTATGGATATAACCTTTTTTTTTTTTCAATGAAAAGGAACTAGTGATAATTGACTGTAACTCTGCCTTATTCCATCTCTAGAGAGACATAATCATTCTAGATATATGAAAATAGATTGCTCTTTCTAATCCACTATTGTTTTATACTCTTTGGGGCCCACTTCTCAGCTGGTGATAATCAATGGTATTATTCATTGAAATACAGGGAGATGATTTACTCTATCAAGGGTTCTGGCCTTGAGCAGGACTCATATTACCCACTTAATTCCTTTTCTAGCATCAGCAAACTTAAGAATGCTTGAACAAGAAGTTTTCCTGGCATGCTGCATGACAGAAGACAAGCACAGAAATGCTGTCTAGACTCTGCTAAATCATACCAAGAGCAGCCACTAGAATCTATACAGTTGAGATTACAACCCTAGCTTTCCTAGACACTTGAGCTTTCACTTTGTGAGCTCTTCAAAAAGTTCTGTTGAGCTGCTGAGAAACTACTATTTTGTATATCCTCAACTATTGCAATACATTCAGTTTTTTCCATGTCTGTATTTTCTTTGCCTGAATTATTATGCCTGTCATTAAGAGTCTCATAAAACTATGTGAAGGTTACCTGGGCTTCTCTAATTTGGGCAACTAAACAACTCAAACAGAGAGAACAGCCTTTTTCCCTCCATTATTGATGGGCACCATCTTCCTTGTATTATCTATTTGGAAAAAAAAAACAACACCAAAAACCCAAACAAAACCAAAACCAGAAAATGGCTGCATTTAAGTGTTAAATAGCATTTTAAATCCAATTCCTAGTGTCTAAAGAGTGCAGGAATGGGGTATGAATTCCATTATTCAGCCACAATATTATTAGCAGGGGAGGAGGAAGGTTTATCACTGTTGTCAGCATGATTATACAGCTTTCTCATCTGCCTTACCTCAGAGAACATACACAGCATGGTCTTGATCAGGTTTGTCATCTTCTCAATGCTTTGGCCATGATGACAGTCAAAATGAATGAGCAGATCGGCTCTGTGAAGTGCTCATTGATATCTTGAGGTCAGATGTTTCTTGCATGTGTCTGGACCATTTCCAGACACATGGGAAGCAGCAAGAGCAACGGTAGCACAAGTGTCTCTGCCAGTCTTCCTCAATTCTACCCTGCTCCTTCAGCAAATGGCCTGGATGGTTAACATGTACCAGAAGCAAGAGTCTAAGATTGCTAGCTTTTTCTATTTTATTTCAGGTAATGAAGAGCCATTTAGATCAAAGCAGTTTGGGAACATAGCTTAAACTGTCTTGCTGAATCTGAACTAGCTATCAAGTTATTCCTCCCACACAGAGCAGAACAGCTTGGTCCTGCTGTTTAGGGGTCCTTGCCAGCTGCAGAGACAGGAAAGGATTTTTATTTCCTCTTTACTTTTTACTTGTTCTGTTTTCTCCCGATCTTTAACTCTACAAGTTTGATAACATTTGCAGCTTGGAGAAAATGTAATTCAAGAACATCCAAACAAAGGCACCAAAGATCTAAAAAAAGCCCCAAAACATCAGTATGTATTAACAAGGCATGTGGATATGCAGAGCTGCAGTCAGTATGAACATTCAAGAACAACAAATTCTGAAATCTTTAAACTGCTTCAATATTTTCTTTGTAATTCCTCATTTTATTCTAGCAAGCATAACCCAAAACTGAAGAGTAACATGTGGGAGAGTTGCAATTGCAAAGATGTCACAGTTCTTGTTGGGAGTAACTCACATTGTTAAGAAGAAAAGTCAATGAGAATCTACTCAAGGGAAAACCTAGGGAATGTGCTGTGCCGAGATTAAAATAGTTTATAAAATAACAACAGCTCTAAGACATATGAATTTAGTTGAAGGTTTTGGGTTTCCCTCCCCTCCTTAAAAGAAGGGCACTTGAGCAAACCACTTCCAACTTTAGAGCTGGCAGTTAGCAGTTTCTGTATTTTTAATCCCTGCCATCACAAGGTCCTCAGACCAATATGTAAAACTGTCTGAAAGAGCCAGTGAAAGCAATGGCTGGCACACTTCAGGATCATGTCTCCAAAAAAAGGTGTGGCATCAGTAAGTAAACACACTCAAAGAATGGTACTAATCAGCAAAGGTTTTGTTCTATTTCCATAACAAATCTTCACTGCTGTGAAGAACTTCTTGCCCTCAAAGCTTAGGGCTGGTATAGGTAAGCTGTAAACCAACTCCTGAAGCATTGCATCGTGCACACTGCGTGCGTTGTTCTTGCCATTGGTCTTTTCAGAGACCTCCATTCCTGGGGTGGAAGAGCTGCCTTCTGTGGGGTGGCTGAACCTTTCAGCTTTTAGCCAACAGTAAACTGTCTCAATTCAGCAACTCAGGCAAGAGTGAAAAAAAAGTCTATGAACAACCATCATATGCTTGTCTTCCTGGCATATTCTAACATACTGCTGTCAACACTCTACTCAAGTTGTCCCTGAAAAAAGGGCTAGACCTAAATGTCCAGTGAGAGACTTAAGGTGATGCTGCAAAGGCAGATTTCAAAACTCTTAAAAAACCCCCTATGAGCCAGTGTACTGTTACCTACTACATGATTACTCCTATTTACTTGATTAGTCCATTTACTCCTGTTTACTTAATGAGCCACATGGAATAGTTTTGTATGTGTTTACAATAAAACACAAGAGATGAACCAGATCAGCTTTAAACTAATCTAATGTGAAGACAGTCTTCAGGTCAGACAAAAAGAAAACATAGCTCTTTTGTACATGTTTTTTATTTTGCAGAAAAAAACCTGACTAACTATCCAGAAGAACAACTTATACTGAGGAAAGACATCACACAGCCAAATATAACCTACCATCAGTGCCTTGTCCTATGGTGTAGAGTTTAAGGCACCTTGACTCAAAAATTTCTAGGTAATTTGGACTCTTGAAGTAAAATACAAAAGACAGGTAATTTCAGAGATATACAGGATCCAATCCAAGAAGAGCTTTGTACATCAAAACCAGCACTTTGAAATGAATCTGTAAATGAAATACAAGTCTGAAGCAGGTCAGGATACTGTTAAGAAAGCAGGAAGTCACTAACCCATTCCAGGGGGGTCAGGGATACCTCCAAATGAACTGCACTAACAGGCTCAAAATGTGGCAGATGTGGGTTGCAATTTTCACATCCAATAATTGCATTGCAAGAAGGAAAGAAATTATGTCTTCCTTCCTCTTCCCTAATGATAGGTGACTTATAGGTACCAGGACAGAAGGATGACCATCATGCCAAGTTAGTATTTTGTACAGTTATATTGCATAGCTATCAACAATACTCATCTTGAGGCAACCTAATTGCATCTTACTCTGTGTCGGTTCCTATCTTATCCCTGTTTCAGCCCCCTTCCTGACCCCATGTTCTGGAGCAGGACAAATCAGGATCTTCCATAAAGACCACCTTGTTCCATCCCTTCATCCCAAGGCAGAAACAATTATTGCTGATAGACATATGCATATATTCTCAACAACAGCATTCAGTGATGGAGATGCCTCAGCCTGTTTATCCCACTGCCTAACTGTCTTGGCTATTAGGCAGCTTTTCTGATGTCTTATTTCTCTTTAACCACTGCCTCTCCCCTGTTGTAGGTCAGAAAGAAAGCCAAATAATTTACAGACTCAACCCTTTGTTGCAGGCTTTCAAAGATCTGAAGATTGCTGCCATGCCCTGCCCTTGGATCTCCTTTGCCACACTAAACCACCCAGCTCTTCTACTCTTCTTATTTAGGCCATATATTTTCTAAATCCTTTCTGCCAGTCTTAATGTTCTCCTTTGCACTCTCTCTAGGTGGTCTCAAAGGGAGAAAATGGCCAAGAGGAAGGAAGAACTGGGCACAGCCTAGGCTTGCACCTCCCTGCATGCTGACTGAAGGAGCTGGCACAGCACAATGGGAACAGACAGATTGATGGAGATGAGGAGGTTTCTACCCCTAGAGCAAAGGAGGAACTGGAAGTCTGAGGTACAACCCAATTTCTTGTCTTCTCACATGCGCTGGCCAGCAAAAGGGCATGACTAAGAGCAGTCTGTCAGGTTGCAAATTCTATTCTGCACTCTATGTAGCCAAAAAATAGACAACTTTAA
This sequence comes from Galbula dea, assembly GCA_013399015.1. Taxonomy (NCBI): domain Eukaryota; kingdom Metazoa; phylum Chordata; class Aves; order Piciformes; family Galbulidae; genus Galbula; species Galbula dea. The sequence goes on along the minus strand of VWZX01011006.1, from coordinate 400,227 downwards.
TAGCTGTCTGAAGAGGCTAATAATCAGAATTATCTACCTTGGCACTGAAGTATGGCACTTTTTATATATGTGGGGCATGAGGGGACACTGCAAGATGGGTTTTGCTTTATTTGCACACCTGTGGTTTGGAAGACATGAACTCTGGGCAGCTGGAAGTGGAGAGTATTTTCATGGAGGAATAACAAATCAAACAAAAAACCCTTTGAAGCCCCAGTTTGGTCTAGAAGATAACTTTTGCATAAAATGTAGGAGTCCAAATTCTATCTAATCTACAGATGAATCAGTGGCTCTCAGCAGGTTGCTGCCATTTACTTATTTTACCTGTATGTGGGTTTATAGACAGATTAGATTGTCACAGCTGCTAGTTTGATGGACCCTTGACAGATTAGCAACAATAGGAGACTTCTCTGCACATACAGTTCCACCCCAAACACACACACTCATCCACTTCTTTTAAACAATGCTCCTAGTGACATTTAAGCATCTAATTTTTCAAAGTGTCTGTATTTTTTTCACTGAAAAAACTTCTTGGGCACAGGAAGAATTTGGACCAGAGGAAAGTTTCTGATCTTCCATAAAAAGATATTTTCTCCAGTGACTAATTTTTCTGCTAAGATGTAATGTTCCTCCATGAAAAACATCTCCAGCATTTGCAGAACTTAAAAATGTCACTGTCCTTTCTTGGTATGATCATGTGTTTGAATGCATGCCTTCAACCCCATAACAAAGGTTTTCTGGTGTCTCAAAATCTTGATTTTGAGCAGTTTTTCAGCTTGCATTCTTTCTGTTTCACGTTGTTGCCACTCAAGCATACAAATACCAAGCAGAAGAAAACAGAATAATTATTCACAAATGGGTAACAAAATATTCCAGGATCTGATTCTCAGTTTGCATGGGATTAGATGCAGTTGCTGAAGAGGTTGTGCAGAGAAAGCTCCTCAGCCACCACTTTTAAGCCTGACAGAGGTCATGAATCAGAGCCCTGATCTGCACCAGTTCACAGCCAGGGATACTCGTGTAAACTGAAATCAATAATGATTTAAAGCGAGGTACCAGGCCCTCGGCTCTGGGCATGCCACCCAGCTGGCTACCATGACAAAGGAGGGATGAATCACTGGGACAGGAACATCTTACCCCACCTCTCCATGAATCATTAGACCTCTTGGGCATGCACTCTTGGACATCTGCCTCTTCCTGAGCTCCTCCAGTGTAAACATTGTAAACTTAAACCTGAGAGGACCTGCAGCTTCCTTAAATCATAGTTCTCTATCTTTTAAAACAGAAGAAATGATGAAACAGTACTTCTACTCTAAAGAGACTGCTGTTGTGGACATGACATTTCCAACAGCTTGTGACTGTTCATAGAAAATTAGGATTAGGAAGTGTGACTCAAAGTTCTAAGAAAATATTACCCTGGAAATACATTATATTAAAAATTTGTGCATTAAACCAAATTTATGTTTGAGAAATTGCTTTAAGCAGTTTAAAATAGGCTAACTTCTAATAAAATGCTTTTTAATGCTTTCATTACTCCAAAGTTTACTATCAAATCAAGGATTGTTAGCAGGATGGAAAACAATGCATTTCTACTTTAGACATGTTACTGTTCTTTTCCACATTGGAAGAATAATACACACAAATACAAGTAGGATCTACTGCAGTCTACTAAAGTTGTAATTTTTACCAATTACCTTTCTTATTTTGTAGTTGTGAAGAACACACCAGAAACACAGTTGGAAGAACACACCATTGTTTTAGGGACTTTTTCCTCAAAGTTGTGGACCCTCACCTCCAATGCAAATGTCAAGAAATGTACAACTTGATAAAAGCAACAATCTGAAACAGCCTCTGACCTAAACCACCTGGAGTTTGAGATAAGAGGTAGGTCTTACTTCTTTCTACAGCTTTTGAAGGTAAAATTCAGAATCTTGGACAAAATGTCAAATTCATCTTTTACTCATATGCCTGTCAAAAAGTTAATTCAGTACCAACAAAGTCAGATTTGACTGTTCTGTGAAGTCTTTTTACACTTGAGTGTTACTTTCAATTCAAATATTTCTGCACAATCCAAAGCAGACCTGATTCTAATGTTACATGGAGGCAATTCATCACTTGTTCCCCTGGACTTGTTAGAAATACAGTGGTACAAATGGGCTGATCAGAATTACAGATACTTAAATCTGCAAGCACTTCCCTATTACTTAATCTTCCATTTCCCCCAAAACTTTACCCAAACAGAGATTAAAGCACTGTGACTAAAACTGAGAGGTTCACGAGTCCATAAAAGGCACAAGACTAATGCTCTTTACATGATGGCAAAGTACACTTCTGTGTGCATTACAATACTTTTACAAGAGTTGATATGTAAAAAGAAAATACTGATGATCATTTAACACAGTAAGAATTCACTTAAATGAACTGCCAGAAGAACAGAACTCTTAAAATAATTGATTTTTCCCCACATCAGATGAAAAACGCATAGCACTGTACAATGAAGTCCATCTGAGCAAAAGTCATTTTCTGTCCATTAAAAGAAACATAAAATACATTGGGGTGCTTAATTAAAGGTCTCAGAAGAACTGATTTGCACACCATAAATTTACAAAACACACAAATTTAAGTAAAATACCTTAATTAATGCTTTTGCCAAAGTGATGTGGCCTCCCAAATATTTTATAACTGTAGAAAATGTAAATCCACTACACTTGGAAGGATCCCACTGCCTCTAAGAAATTCCTAACAGTTGCTGCCTCAGTGTTTCTGCCAGCGTGCTGATGCCTTACATTTTCTGAATGTATGGAGTGATTTGAAAATGACATCTCTCTCATGACAGGCAATACCAGCAGACAGCCTTTGAAAAAATCTATACTGACCTCACCTCCATCCAACACCTATTGACAGTTGTCACTCAAACTGTGATATCACATAAACACTTTCCGATTTGCGGCTTAAGTTTCCATAGTAGGGCAAAATCCTGTTAACTTCTGACCCACCTCTCAGACATCCTTTCTGTTGTATTCATGTTTGCAAACAGCTGACAGGTTTCTCGAGGCAAACCGTGTACAGCTTGTGCAACACCCATACTCCTTGCCCTCTAAGTTTCTCTTCTTAAACCTTAGTCAGGAACTTGTTGCTAACCGAAGGTAAAGAAATTTGCATCTGAAAAGACACAGAGCAACCTAGGAAAACCCTAGAGTGATGAAAGACCCGTAGCGCTTTCCTCTGTTGTCTCTTCCACCTCCTGTGGCTCATTTTCCCCTGTTACCTGTATCCTTTTGTTTCAACATTGTGGATAGCTCCAAAACACTGTGATGAAATATTGATGAACCTCAAAACCACGTTGTGGTTATCACCCAAAATATAAAGAGAGATGAGGAAGCATAAAATTGTCTGTGATTAGGAAACTTAAGACCTCTACATGAAGGCAGCAGGGAACAAAGTGTTCTCAATATTATGAAAAGGATGATTTAGAGCTGCAGCAAAGAAGGGAAAAAAACCAGAGTCCAGATATCATAGCTGCTGATATGATATTGCAATGAGAGGGTTTAGAAACACGAGCATGGATGGGTGTTTGTAACCACATCTACCTGCTCCCATGCCAAACTTTTGGCCGTTTGTAACAAACTGTTACAAATGTTAAGGAAAGGCAAACTGCAGGCTCTGTAAACATGTAAAGGAAACAGTATCAGTTTCTCTCTCTCTCTCCAGCACTTCAGTAACAACTGCTTAAAGCTCAATATTTTCACAAATCTACTGATAACGCAGACAGGGTAATACTCAAAGACTATAATACCTTAATCGAGCATTTCTTATGTACCTTCTCCACCTTAAAAAAGTACATCTTACTTGAACTAAAAGAGATGGATCTCTTGGTTTACGTGCAAAGTATAACTCTGGATGAGCCAGTTCTGTCCTTTTTGCTTCCCAGCCCAAACTGTGGATATATTTCCTAGTTGTATTTTGCATTCTGAGACTAAATACAGAAATACAGAGGAGTAACAAGGAACTTCAGCCAGGTTTCTGAAGTAGACAGAAACTTAGTTTTGTGACCAAACTTTTATAATGCTTGTAATTCACAAGAACTGAGAAATAAGATCTGGTCTTTGTAAAGCTGCAGTAGATATGGATCTAGAATGAAAGGCTGTCCTATAAAATTAGACAGAGCTTGGAGATATGGATTTATTCTTAAGGATATATTCCTTCCTGGATGTCAGGTGCCATTTGTCACACCCTGGATTTTGCTGTCCATCAGGATATAGGTGAAAAAAACCTCTTAAACTGCTTCATAGCTCAAGGAATTTACTTGGGAGACATTTTTATACAATAGAGAAACAAGTCATTCTCCATTAACAAAGAATAAAAGAGCCAGGCAAATCCATATTAGTGTGCATATGTACAGTGGCAGGATGCACAACACCACATTTTCTGAAGCAGCACTGTTGCAGGGTATAGTGCATCACTGCTAAAAATATAACACACTTCTGGCCTGCCTAGTTTGATGCAAGGACATAGAAATGTTTTTTGATAGCAATGGGGCCAGAGAAAGACATAATAGCAACTCCTGAAACTTCATTAACATTCAGTTAATTAATCATTTACTTTGCTTTGGTTTTAGCTTTGAAATTCCATCAAAGGTGTAAAACAATCTCTTTCCAGGCTCTGGTCCTAAAATTGATGACACATGACCACCAAATTCTGAGTCCTTAATTACAAGGAAGTAGAAGCCCACTGAAAGAAACATGGAGCATATCCTATTCCTTTTTTTCTCTTCCCACTCAGTGTGGTGCTGCTAATTTAACTTCTTAATTTAGTGACCATTACAGAGACAAATCTGACAGTATATAAAAATAAAGAGTATGAAGCAAACACAAGTATTTGGGTTGGTACTAACATCAAATGGTGCCTTTAGCATCACATCTAATTTGCAATGTGAGAGGACTACCTCTGCTGGGGGAGGCAGTCATGGTCCTCTTTGAAAGTAGGATGAAGATTCTCGCTCCCAGGGAATTTATCTGCTAGAATTAAATTAAAAGCTGCATAATCTCCTTCCTCAGTAGTGGAGTCAGACATGAAATTAGGAGGACGTGATGGTGTTAGGCCAGGTGCTGTGTGACTCCAAAAACGTCTTACTGTTTTATACAGCAGACACACACTTTGTGGGAATTAAAGGTCTTGGTCTGTCTAGTAGAAATAGAGTGAGGATGTAAATGGGTGGCATTTCCCAACACATCATTGTTATTAGACACCAGGGAGAAAAAGGAGTTACTTAAGACGGAGGACAGCATTCATATGTTAAGAAATGGGTGTTGGACCAACCCCAAATCTAGTCTGGAAACTGAAACTAAGATTCTGGCTCAGAGATCTAGAGCCTTGAACTGTCTTCCAGCTATAGGGAAAGCAATCCAATTTTCTTTCCATCTGAGAGTGAGGTTTTAATTTATTTTTAAATAAACAATATGAAAAGTGCCTGCAACAGTACAGGCAATTCAAAAGTCAAGAGCTTTCTTCTAGCCCTACATCACCACGAAGACAGAAGAAGGAATAGTGTAAAATAGTGTATGGGTATGGCTTACCACAAGGAAACATGATTCTTGTTAAATGGCTTGACAAGAATATTGTGGCTTGGGAGAAAGAAGGGCAGCAAGGGGAAGGGTTGCTGAGGGTCACATTGCTTTGCAGTCTAGGGCATATGGTGGCCTCAAGCTTTATAAACACTTAGTAACACAGGGTCTATCATCTGCCAAGCACCACTGAAGTCTGAATTATTGTATTTCATTAAAAATTGTAGCTTTAGTACTTAACCCAATAACTAGGCTGTTGCATTCCTTTCCCACATTGAATTGGCATCAGCAAAGAAATGGAAAGCAAGAGAGCTTCCCAGTCTTCCTGCTCAGACAGGCCAGGGACAGACTAAGTTCAGCTGGCAATGAGCACTGCCTAAAAACCACCACAAACCACAGAAGTATCTGTGCTGGATGCAAAGTATAAAATGCAGCCTGACTGTAGTTATAGTGGAGATAAGAGGAGTTAATGAACCCTCAGAAATTAAAGGGAGAAAAAAAGGTCTAAATTTCTCTATAAACTAACAATTTGCTCTGAAAACTCAGAAAAAAAAAGAAGATACCCTGCCAAACTATGCTGCTTACAAATGCCTTTATGGATGTAAACTCATGACTCATTTCTATATGAAGTGAAAAACATTAAGATAAATGATGCTATTTACTGGCATGATGTACCTAGCATCAAAACAGATGTGCATTTTTAATGTTGGGAGTATTAAACACATTATCCAACTTTCAAAATACAGTAAGTGATTTATGTTAAAGGTTCAATATGCCCAAGCAGCAACTGAAAACCTAACAGAAGGAAAAAAACCCAGCGTAAATCAGCACAGCTAAGAGAAAAAGTCAGTAAGAAAGCTTGGAACTAGCCAGAAAACTTAAATAAATCCTTGCTTTTTAATATTTTACACAAAACGATTTTTGGTTGCAATTGCTAGCAATGTTTTCCAGGATTTAATCAGTGGTCCTGCTACTCAAAGGCACAAACATCTTTGCCAAACAAGAAAAAAAACATTTAGAGCATTTATACTTTGTCAGAGGGTCCAGGACGAGAGTGTATTTTCTGGAACTGAACAGAGGGTTTTCCAGCCTGAGAGTTTCCATATTAAAACCAAAGCAATACAACCATCCCCCACAACAAATCCCAGAGGGAACACACATTTCTCTCATGACCACAGGGAACAAAGACAACAACAGCTTTTTAAAAATACTTCCTCAAATTTTGCTACAAGATAAAAAGAAAAAGCTCCATTCTGCTTACCTTAATAAGCTTGTCAAAATAAAGGCTTGCCACAACTCAATTAACACAGCCTAGGCACAAAGGGGTTATCTTTGGTGTAACAGCTCATTCCAAAGGGACTAGAAGAGCTCTTTGATTAGAAACTTATCTGCTTGCAGCGGGACAGCTCCACCCCTCAGGTCTCAATTTGTTCAGAAGGACTTTTCTTCCTTGTTAAAACAGCACACACTTGCCTTGAATGGGCAGCACCTGATCAGGATAAAGACAGGCAGGCTGAAGTTTTTATACATTTATCTCCTAATAAGCATGATTTTGTTGGCACAACTTTAATTTACAGCCACCTGACAGCCAGATCAGTTTGCTGCTATGTAGCCTTTATGCTAAAAATACATATGGCCAGGTTCTGCATTTAATGTCCAGGCAGAGAGTAACCTGAAGGATGAGCTCTCCCCCCCTGGAAGGGGCAGACTGGGAGCAGAGCAGTGGCTTTATGTTGCTTGTCATGAGGATAATGGCTGCAGGGTGGGAGGTCTCCATGCCTCCCTCCTGGGAACAGGGTAGGGAAAAGAATTAGCTTGGAAAGGGTTTAGCCACCATTTGTATACTTGGTTAAGGGGTTTTAAATGAACTAAGGGATTCTGGTGTACTCTAGGGGGTTAGGTAAGGCTCATCATGGCATACAGCAATAGCACCATCATCTTTGATGTGCAAGAGTTGTCCTGGGTTTATAAACTCTGTATTCAGTGATACTAAAACTCCGGGTTTGTTTTTAAGACATGAAGCAGTAAGTCTGCCAACATTCAGGAAATAGCTCCAAGAACAATTTACCTCATTAGCCACGGATCCCAGGGCCCCTCTGAGAACACATCATCACCTCAGGGTTAAGGAGAGGCAGACTGGATGAAAGTATAGGAATGGTCACCAGCTGGACCACCAAAACATGCAGCAGGTGGTCAGGAAGTAGCTTGCTGAAGGTGCAGCTGCTTGGCTCTGCCAAATGTGAGGAGCTATCCCAGAAAGGCATGCTGGAAAAAAGCTCCTGCAGGAGGGCAGTGTTGGGTGAGGGAGAGCACCCAGATGCAAGTGGTTAGGATGGGTCATTAGGCTCCTCCTGGAGCAGTTGAGGGGCTGTGTAGTAACCCAGGAGGTTACCTGCTCACCAGCCACCTGTATCCTGAGAAAAGTCTCCTCATCTTGCTTGGGGATGTGTGTTAAATAAATTATTTTAGTTCCATGTGATGCAATATACTTCCTACTAAGTATTCAATCGTTTGCAGCTGGTAGGAGGTAGGGTATGAGCTAGCCCCCCTCATGCTCTCATTTCACCATGTTTGCAGGGGAGTGCCTGCAAGCTGAGTTGTGGTTTGTACAGTATTGCCTGGTGCTTGAGGAGCATTTCCTGTGCATGGCTAAAGCAGTTCTTAAAAATTTGCAGTCACCTTGTGGTGTACTACATTGCTGTACTCTTTGGTCCCAGAAGCTGTAGTCCACGTGAGAATTTGGAAAACCTCAAGTTGTGAGTGATCTCCGTCTGGCCTGGCTCAGGTGTTGATACTCACAGGTATTTGTCTCCCACTGCTCATTTGCAGCAGAAATTTCTTCTCATGGTGTGCCTCATGCTGAAGGCATTACAGGGAGCAGGAGGGAGCTTGCAAACCTTTGCTGTCACAGAGAATAAGAAACAGATTCTTAGATTCTTTTTTTTTCTTTCTTTTTTCTGGGAATCATGGAAGTGGCCATGAAGCAGGAAGACCAAGGCTGCTCTTAGCTGAAAGAAAGCAGAGTCTTAGTCACTGTTTCCAAAAATCCACTGACTAGAATAGGATCTGGAATTAGATCTGGACTAGTGAAGGACTAGTTCATAAGTTTGAACAGCTCTGATTGCTTCCTCATGAGCATGTTTATGCATTCTCCCAACTATCACTTTCAGCTCATTTCTCACACAAAAGCATGAGGGGAAATACCAAAACAAAACCATTCCAGCTACTCTCCTTTCAGTTTTTGAAATGTGGTTTTATGAGCATCCTCATAAAATTTTCTGTGCTCTCTCCAGCTACCTGAAAGGAGGTTGTAGCAAGGTGGGGGTTGGTCTTTTCTCCAAAAGGAAATGGCCTCAAACAGCACAAAGGGAGGTTCAGGTTGGATGTTAGGAAAAATTTCTTCACTCAAAGAGTGGTTAAGCATTGGAACAGGCTGCCCAAGGAGGTGGTAGAGTCACCATCCCTGGAGGTGTTAAAAAAATGTGTAGACATAACACTTCATGATACTGTTTACTGGGCATGGTGGTGTTGGTTTGATGGTTGGACTTGATCTTAGAGGTCTTTTCCATCCTAAATGATTCTGTGATTCCTTTCTAATTGTAAACACCTGGAGGGCAATCAGATGTGAGAGTGCTGGAGATCACATGAAGTCTGGTGGCTACACAGGATCAAGAAAGTCTGAGAGAAACTCCCAGGAGACTAGAGATAGCACTTATTAGTGTTGTTCAGTTCACTGCTGCTCAGTGTCAGTTGCATAGAAACATAGAACCATTTAGGCTGGAAAAGCCCTATGTGTCCAACTGTAAACCTAGCACTGCCAAATCTATCACTAAACCACATCTTTAAGTGCCACATCTACACATCTTTTGAATACCTCCAGGGATGGTGACTCAGCCACTTCCCTAGGTAGTCTGTTCCAATGCTTGACAATCCTTTCAGTGAATTATTTTTTCCTGTAGGTGTAGCAGAACATGTTCCTTCTCAGTGGCCAGCTTTTAATAGCTCCCATTCACTCTGCTGGGGTCATCAGAGGCAACGTGTTGTTCCAATGTGTTCATGTCTAGCATAATCTTTTCTATCCAAATATGTAAAAATCCCCTTTTTCTTGTAACATTTTAAACTCATTCTTTTGTCTTAAAGATGAGGCTGGGAATTATAGAGCATAGGCAGACCTTGGGGTCAGCAGAGGCATTCTTAGCAGGGTATTCTAGAATTCTGTCAATAAGGGGAAGAAAACCACAACAAAGCCTTAAAATTAGTTGACAGCATTCAGAAAACATTGTATGGTGCACTTCTTTAAGCAGGCCTTTGAAAACCTATTACTCATTAGTATTTGGGCCAGGCATTTTAGAGCAGGTGAAGCCCTGAAGAATTCACTTTCCATGCAGGAAGACTTGTCAGACTTCTAAGTCAAATCTTTACGTTGCCAAGCACAGTGAGCCAGAACATGCAGAAACCTGTAACAGAGGAGCTAGATGTAGCACCGGTTTTACAGAAGTTTGTGTCCAACTGGCCTTTGATTTCTTCTGTGTTAAGAACTTTCATTCTTCTGCAATTTTACAACTGACATGAATAACATTTAAAAACTGATTCATTCTGCCATCCTTCCCCATAACCTTCACGAACAAGTTCTCCTCATTTAAGATCTTGCCTCCTATTTCATCCTTGGTCCTATAAGCAAGTCTGTAGGCACTAAACTTTCAGGATGCATGATATATGCTAATGAAGAGAATGAGGCTATGTACATACTTGCATCAATGTTGTAAGGATGACAAAATATTCACTAAAAAAATAACATGCAAAGGGCAAATCAGTGCTACCCCGAAATTCGATTGTCTTACTACATTTGAAATGTTGGCTGTTGTAAGCTTCTTTTGCTCTTATTCAGAATATTTGTTTCTATTAAAGTCTTTCTGAGTGTATTATGGAATAACCTCCACCTCCATCCTTACCAACATTTAAAGAGCCTTAGCTGGGTGTGCAAGTTCACATCTCAGTGAGGAACAGGGTGAAACATGGAAAATTTCCATCTTTGCAGCTGCTACTAGTTGACATGGCAGTAAGGCAGTCTGCTCTGAGGATAGTGGTACATCTGCTCCCCTGTTTATGGCAAAAAAACCAGACTCTCTCCATAGTTCCAGCTTCCTTGTGCTGCTCACATAGCGTAAAGGGATGTTAATAAGGTCACAAGAACCTCACAAATGATTAACATTTTGGAGGGGAAAAAAAATAAATCAACACTCATCTAAGCATGCCATACATGAGTTCCCTTCATGGGGCCCCTTCTCTCATTCATACTATGTGAGGAAGGGTAAATTTTGGGAATAGTGATGCACTGCTACAACCATCCCCTCATGGCCTATTCCAAAATTACAGTTTAACACAACTTGGTAATCACTGTTATCCACAGGAGGGAGTGAAATGCCTTTACAATGGCTCCTAAGAGCATCTTGAAGGGAGCCCTTGCACAGCAAAAAACCTAACCCCCAAACTTTGAAAAGGAAAAAGACAAAACCTTTGATCTTGATCATTTGGTACAGCCTGAGCTTACAGCTCAGGGCAGAAACATTGGCCTCTGGTATCTTCAGAGCATGGGATGGCTGTATGCCAAGCAAGACCTCTGCAGTCCAAGCATAAGGATGTCTCTAAATAACACCAGCTACCAACAGCCCAGAGGGCAGGAGAGCAAGTGGGGCAAGCATCCTGGTTTGGTAGCAAGAAAAGAAGCTGATTTTGAGAATGCCACCTCTAAGTTGTCTCTCAAAATAATATAATCCTCTTGTTTCCTGCTGCACCAGTTTTAAGGTTGTTTTGGTCTTCTGGGGCAGTATAAAGCTGCTGTCACTCCACAGGGAAAAATCTTGGCTATTCCTCTTAGGGCAAAGCTGTGTCTGAGATATTGTAGAAAGGAACACGAGTCTTAGTAACCCTCTGAAAGTGCAGTATACACAAATAATCTTTGTGCCTGTGATTCTCTCCTGGCCTGGATGTTAAGGCAATTTTTAATGAGGATTTGGCTCCGAGTGCATGTTTCCATGAAATGCTTACAATCTTCTTTTCCAGCACCCACAATAATACCTACATGCACACAAATACTGAAGTCCTGGGTACAAAAATGCAGAGCCACATGCCAGTTCTTCAGCTTTCCAGCCCTTCGAAGGGCTCCAGCAGAGCAGCATTAGAGAGGGGACAGGAGGGGAGCTAAGACGCTGACAACCCTGAGTGAGGAGCACAGGAGAGCATATTGCACCGCTTTGTCAGGTCAGATCTTTACTCTGGCATTGAAGAGAGAGCTCTAGACTGGCAGAAAGTGTTTATTACTCAGACATCAAGAAAACAACAGTGAAAGGATCAAGGCCTGTTAAAGCAGGATACAGTTGTCCCCAGAGAACCCAATCCTGGCCAACAGGCTTTGGCAAGGAACAGTTCACATGTGATAGCTGTGTTTTCTTGTGGATGATTGCCTAAACCCCAGCTTAAAGTAGTTAAGTGCTCCACTCCCTCTCAGATGATGATATTCCAGTGTGATAAATTCAGGAGAGAGGGATGCAAAAATAATTAAAAATTGGATTTTATCTGTTTTTTGAAACATCTGTTTTCATTGTGAAGAGAAATACATAGGGGAATGGATGGACATCACCTTTTTGCTTCTCTAAGGTTTGAACAAAATCTTGGGAGATGGTGAGAGGAGGAAAAAGCATGCAAGAGTGAGGAAAAGAACAGTAAAATGTAAATCCTTCATCCTAAAATTAAGATGTCTAATGATAATAAATGCCATTCACTGACTTAAAAACATAAGAGTACTCACAAATAATTAAGGTAATGCTGTAAGGTTTTCCTCTACTTACAAGAAATATAAAATGCTATAATATCTCTATGCAGGAAAACACAACTTTGAAAAATGACTGTTTGTATCTTGGGGAGATACAAAACATGAATAAAGAGGATCAGGAAGCAGAAGCGTCCACATCAACAGAATGGACCATCACAGGGAAAAAGCTACCCGGAGGGGTCCAAAAGACTGTGCAGCTTAGTCACTTATTGACGTGAAGTCTTTGTAACCAGGAAGCCCTTTGACACTGACAATTCTACTGGGCAGTGACAGTGACATCAAGTGGATATATTAGTGAATTAAACTACTAAGTTACTCTGATATAGGAGATACTGTATTTTAATAATTATTAATCTTAAAGGTGCTTATACTTAAGGCAGACTGAAAAATGACCTGCCCTTCGAGAGACTTTTTGTGTTCATGTGTACAGCATTCCCTTCCTGCCTCTTCATATGAAGAGTAACTCCCACTTCATTTGTTTGAACAAGGGAATAAGGAAATTGTCCAAAGAGGCTGAGAAAAGAGTAAAAAAATTAGAAGCTTCATCCTTCCAGATACAAATAGCAACTGTTAATTAATGCAGAATTAGTTTGGGAAAACTCAGATGCATAAACCAGGGCTGCCCCAGGCTATTTTAACTTCTTCACAACAATGCTGTAGTAGCTATTTAGTTATCCAGTAATGCCAAGCAACTGCTGACAACTTCATTATCCACAAAAGTATGCATGCATGCACCCCAAATGAGTCCACAGCAAAGGTACTCGCATCATTAAATTCAGAGTAAGGCACCAAAGCATTTTTAAACCATGTTGGAACTCTACAAGAGTCAAGTCCAAAAGCTTTGGCATAGTTTTATTCTAAGGAAAAAACCATACCACTTTCACATGAAAGTGGTGGCAGGGTCTCTTTTATCTTCATCTGCCAACACCACTGTTTCAACTGCATACTCCCATGTGGCCAATACTCCCATTTCAATGTAAGTGCCTGACACTCACTGGGACTTTTATTTAACAGGGCATTTTATTAGAAGGTTTTTACTGCTTACTCAGCACTGCTGGAGTAGCACCCTGCAAGTGAAATCAACAATGATGGTCAGGTATGTAGTGGACTTTGTGAAATAACCACATTCTCTTTTGGGAGTTAACAATGGGGTTGCATTTCATCTTGATTTTTCATCAGTATCAGCGCTCTCACTGAAGAGAAACTAAGTGTTTTAAACCTAGATTAGCTAGTGACACCCCCTTTGATGACATGACCCAATAAAAGGTAGTCTAGATGTTATTAAAACTTCTCTTGGACCTTCTCCATCACCTACAGCTCACCACCATGCAGACTGTGTGTGAGAATCATTTTGAGCTAAGTGGATGAAAGTCTACAGAAATGCAGTCTTTCATTAAGGCCAGGCTTTCTCATGATGCCCTGATGGAAGGTTTAGTAGCATGCAGCTGCACTGGTGAGCATTCTTTAGGTATTAAACAAACATCTCCTGGGACTCTTGTCTTCTCCAGGTTTCACAGTGGAGCCAGGGTGATGTCTAATATTTCCATCTAATATCTATTGCAGCTGTCACTAGGACAAGGTTAGTTCTTTTGCACATGATAAGGGGGTTTAGGACTTTCCTCTTACATTGAACCTTCCCCCCCCAGTCTTCTTTGAGGTACAAAACAAGCTCTCCTTGGATACTCACCTGAGAAGAGGTTTTCTCCACTTGTTCAGGTTGCCCTGTGCAACTGGGATGGTTCCCAACTTTGCTCCCTTTTTGGACGACTGCACGCAAAAAAGATAGAGGATCAAGGAAGGCAGCTTCCAAGACCCATTGCCTTATGTTCACCAATAACTGCCAGGAAGAAATTAGAAAGACATTTTAAACCAATACCCTGATAACTTGTTACAAATGTAACATTGCTGTAGATACCTAAGTAAAAGTGGGAATTAAATTCCCTCATCACTTCTGAAAAAAGCTCTAGAGAATTTTACAGTAGCTCTTATCTTAGTGTTGACCAGTACCTTGCAAAGGAAATATTTTTGGGAGGGTATGGAGAAAAATAGAATGCAAATACTGCTGCATGTAGATCTGAGATTAACTGCTTTCTCAATACTTAAGGTTTCTGAAAAAAAAAAAAAAAAAGGTAGGTGAAACTATGTTCTATTATAGAATAGCAAACCATTTGCTTGAATCCCTTTAGACCCCTGTTAACTTTCCCTATTCAAATCCAAATGAACAAGCTTTCTTTCCTACAAAACTATTGTAATGTACTCAGGCAAGAAAAACATTAAAAAGCCAAGACATTTGTATAGCTTCAAGAGAAATGAAGAATAATTAGTATGTAGGTAAATACTAATTCTAAAGAGTGTGCTAATGCAATGTAAACTTGCCTGAGATCTGCATTTTGTAGTACAGATTTCATGTCAATGTCAAAGAAAGAATAATACCTAACAATTAGAGTTTGTGATGCTGTCAGTGGGAAAAAAAGGATTTCATTGCATGTCTACAGGGATTGTCTTATGAGGCCATTTGAATGCAAGATGGTGATGGCAAAACTGTTCTGCTGTATGTCTAGACCCTATGACTATCGCATTACAATGCTGGTAGGGTGCTTGGGCATAAAGGTTTTACTACAATCATTCTGAAGCTATATGTCCAAATAGGATGATCTCAGGGTAGCTTCTTTTCCTGATAGATTTTTAAAAATCAGATAAAAGGATTGAAAACCCATAAACAATGCTGAAGGTTCTTAAGGTATGGGAAGAACACTCCACTTTGGTAGGCACATAAGCTTAAACTCTTCCATAATATTATAGCACTAGTTGGTTTGTGAGACCACAGGATGCTATGCATATAAAATTGAGAATTGAGAATCCTAATTTGCAAGATATTCAAAATCATCTATTTTTAAGATATTTTAGCATTTGAACTTAGGTAGTTCTACTATTCCTAGAGCTCCTGGTGGCAATATCATACCTAGTCTTGAAATCTTCCTCAGATGTCAAATGTCTAGTCATTTCTATTAGTTCCTTTAATACTCTCTTCATATAGGGTTAAAGTTGTGTGATGGGGTCCCATACCCTTTCAGAACACTCAATATATCTGTATTTAGATTTTTAAAGACAAAAAATATGAAGTTAAAGTATATGTCATCCTTGCCTTAAAGCCTTAACTCTGCCCCCAGACTTAAGAGCAGTACAACTAATCAGAATGTGTATGTGTGCTGCAGCCACAGCACGTGTCTGACATACCATCCCCTTGGCAACCCCTTGTCTCATTTATCTTGCTGAACGCTCAGCTAACCTTCTCTATGTTATAGGCAGCTGCTCTGATTGGCACAGATGTTAATTAAACTAGGTAGTAACAGTACAATGAAAAGGCAGCCCTTGGAGCTAAAAGAGATCCTACTCCCCACCACCACCCCACTGCCATGCTCAGTTATGTCCATTGTTCAAGGAGCAAAGCAAAATAATCTTACCAACATTCCTGAGATTTCTAACAGTCTATAACATACCCTGTAATGGCTGAAGTAGGGACAGGACAAACATCAGCTGGTGACAACAGGTAGCAAATGGAGGGTACTAGAGAGTGGAAGATGCAGATGAAACATTGTTATCACTAATCCTGACTTGAATTCAGTTTCTCTTTTCACTGCTCATGGTTAGCAATTTTTTTCCCCCTCCTTTGAGCACTGCATCCTGTGATGTTCCATGGTGTGAAGTTGGTTGAGTAGTTTTCAGGGTGAAATGAAGCATGAGGATAAAGACAAAATTAAAACTACAAGCAATAAGCTAATGCATACTTCAACAGTATTTGTTTTTCTTAAGTTTTGCAACTTATATTCTAAAGGGTTTAAAGTACCAGAACTTTCCACAGTAACTTTCCTTGTTATTAAAAAAGATCACAACTATAAGATGGTCATAACTGTGAGAAAGCCAAGTCAGGAAGTTTCCTCTGAAAATGCCATTGACATTCTACTGTAACACCCATTCACAGAATGATGCAAAGCACAGGATGAACTGCCAGGACAGTGCTAAAACATGAACCTATTTGGGCATATCACTTTTAAAAGCCACATGCTTACTTTCAGTAAGTCCCTGCCCAGTGTTCTGATCTGTAGTAGAGCACAGGTCTTCCTGCACTCATTCAAAAGGCTCTCTCAGCTGGGCCACTTTACATCCAGCTGTGTTGCAGATATAACCTGACCATTGAGTTTTGAAAATTCTCACTGCCCCAGAAAGTCAATAAAGATTAGGGACTGGATAAAAGTGATAGAAAACAAGTATATTAGTTTAGGATTGGATCCTAAAATCACCTCTGAAATTCAAACATTTATGGCAAAGATAAAAGAAAAAATAACTCTTGTGTGTGACTTACCACTTTGAAGATGACACAGGAATTCCTTCCTCAGCTGGTTCAGAGCACCATTTTTACTTCAGATCTGAATAAGCACAAAGACTTTTCAGAAGTGAGAAAACTTGCAGATTGTGTATTTCAGTAAAAATGGTTTGGCATGAGAGAGGAATGTGTTTGATATAATTTTCAGTAAATGGTTTAGATTCATTAGTTTCCAGATACACTTAAAAATAAGATCAGAAATTGGCCTGTTGTTGGTGTTTAAACAGATACTCCAAGTTTGAGAGTCTCTGGACCAGACTCCTCTGCAGTCATGGCTATATACTGCTTTGTGAGCAACAAAGAAAGAGCCTCTGTACTAGTAGGTAACAAATTACCTGCTGGCAGCTCTGCAGCCACTGGTCAGCTTCCTTCTCATCAGTCCTTTCAGTCAGTTCTGTGGGGCATCACAGCTCCAAAAGTGTTCTCTTTCCCATGACGTGCAACCTGAATATTTAAGGCTGTTAAAGGTCTCAGAGGATGCTACCAGACTCAAGTCATTATTTGTCTCTCCAGCCAACGTGCTGCTTAAGAACTTTATGCTCTGTTTGCCTTAATCCTCCTTGCTGGTGCAGTTAGAAGTGGTGTGCTTCCCCTTTCCTTCTCCTATCAGTTGTAATTCTAAATACATCACAATATGACCCAGTTTTATTTTAAGGATGTACTGTTTGCTGCACATAGAGGTGGTAGGAAGCTTCTCTAAGATCCCTGTCTTTTTTAATCATAGGAATCATATGGTTAGTCTCACACCTGTGCCAAGCTCATACAAATTTGCTTCAGTCAATGTAGAGAAACACTGCTGCCATTACAGTATTGGATTTCTTTGGCTTTGTGTGCCATTGGAGAGCCTGATCTTGAAGCGAAAACTTTATGTAGATAGAACTGAATATCAGATTCTCCTAACTACCTGAAACACTGCTTTGCCAAGACATTTCTGATCAGTAACCACGCTCCCATACTATTACTCTCTTTAGTGCTATCACCATACACTTTATGTAGCAGGTGGAACTGTTGATTTTAATTTTGTGGTTACACATTCTGTAAACAGAATGCAGAAGCAAAAACACTATCTAGGAGGTGAAGCAAACGCTGAAGCCCTAAGCTTCATAATCAATAAATTTCAGCTCCACTTACAAAGTACTTAAATCATAGAATCATAGAATTGTCAGAGTTGGAAGGAACATCAAAGATCATCTAGTTCCAACCCCCCTGCCTGGCAGAGACACCATCCACCAGATCAGGTTGCCCAGGGCCCCATCAAGCCTTGCCTTAAAAGCTTCATCTGTTATCGTTTGAGGGTTAAGGCTAGATTGACCATGACCCACCAACGGACACTCACTACTACTCCTCTCTCCCCCCTTCTCCTTGCCACAGGAGGGAAACAGGGAAAAGAGAGAGAGAAAGAGACTTGAGGATTCCACTCCAGCCCAAACCAGTACAGCCTCTCACTCTTTTTTTTCCTGACCTCATCCTAGTTCCCTGAAATCGACCAAACCCTTGAGCTTTGCAACAAGGTATAACTATATAACAGTTGGGGTTTACTAAAGGAT
Organism: Galbula dea; assembly: GCA_013399015.1. Classification (NCBI taxonomy): domain Eukaryota; kingdom Metazoa; phylum Chordata; class Aves; order Piciformes; family Galbulidae; genus Galbula; species Galbula dea. The sequence goes on along the minus strand of VWZX01011006.1, from coordinate 381,903 downwards.
GTTGGTTCACTAAAGGATGTTGGTTTCACAGACGCTGCCTGCTTCTAGCAGTGACAAGACCTAAAGTTTAGATTTTTTAGATATGCAAACCAAGGTCACTGCTAAATCTTGTGTCTCACACTGGGGTTGCAGAGTAAAAGCTGCATCTACAAGGAGGAGTGGACAGGACAGACAGCCCTAAACTGACCAACTAAGTGTTCCATTGCATATATGTCATATTCGATATTCAGTCGAGGGTCAGTTCCTTCTTCTTCCCATCTCTTCTTGTCTTACTCTTCTTCAGTGGCTGTCATCTGAGGAGAACTCTGTTCTGCCCTCGATCCTGATCCATATGTTTGGGCAACCAGTACCAGGATCCAGCCCCTGAGCCTGGTTCCCGTCTGCTGCTGAGGCTTTCTGCTGCAGTACCAGTGATAACAGTGACATAACTATCATCAAGGGGATTTTGGGGTCATTATTGGTTTTGTACATATTTGTATATGTTTCTATTTAATTGCCAGAAAAATCTCAATGTTCTTGTATTAAATATAATATATACATATATCTATATAACTTTATTTTCCTGAGAGGATTCCAAAACCAGACCATGAGGTCTAAGAAGTACTTGTTAATGCCTCCACCATATGACAGCATTTGGTTGAAATATTTGCATGCCATATAGTTCGGAGTACCTTCTCTTTTCCAGGCAACAGTTAAAAATTTTACTATGGTTTTAAGCAAATTTAATCATTGTTAAAAGGTTCCTAGAGTGAAACCTCATGAGTCTTGGCTGTGACTTAATAGGTTTACTAATAGTGCTAAAGAAATTCATGCTGAAGTTAGTTAGTGAAGTAAGTGCTGTCTCTCCAGAGGATGTTCAATTTTTCAAGCTCTTTTCATGCTCATCTTCATTTACATTGAGATGGCTGTCATGAAGCTGACCAATGGCTCTCATTTTTCCAAGTTATCAACAGAAGGTCCAAAATCTGATTCACTGGTAAAAAAAAGACATTCCAGGCTTAGATGACCAGCTCATCAGGTTGTCATCTATTCTGGTAATGGAAATGAGAACATCCCTTCTTTACCATCTGATGCTCTTTCCTTAATATCTGTAGAAGTGCCTGTGATGATCAGGATATCCTGGAAGAGTACAAGGAGAAAGTTAAAAGGCCTTTAAAAACTGCAAAAAGATAGAATCAAGCAAGCTATTTTCCCTGAATACACCCACCCCATAGAGAAATAAGATGTGGCTGGGGTTCTGATATGTTTACATTTCTGGTTTACTGTATGACCTTGGGCAAGTCACTCATCCCTTTTGTGCCTTTGTTTCTGTATCTGCATTATGGAAATAATAATTACATTTTTGGCTTCACACAGTTCTTCTGAGGCTTATTTAGTGTTATCAATACACTATGCTTCACAAAATAGTGGAATGATTATAACAAATATGGCAATCTGTAATAACCATGGAAGATAGTAAACTCAGAACCAGTTCTTTTTTCTGTCCCCTCAATCCTAGCCATCTGTCTGATAGAAAAAGGTCTTAAGGAGTTGTATTATCAGTGAAAGGCAGTAGTATCAAAGCCCCAGAGTTACTCTGGGGCTCTGAATGCTATTGCAAGAACATAAAGGTGAAACAGATGCATGGCTGGAGCAACCCTCATTAACTGTGCAAGAGGGAATTAACAGTTAGGGAGAAAGCCTAATGCATTCAACTGGCTCCTGTGGCTAGTTGCACAGCAGAGCCTGTGCACATTTAAAATTACACTGCCCTCTCATGTTACTCCTTGCAGAATGCTGAAATCCAGTTAGTTCTGATTACTCCATTGCTTCCCCTGGTTGCAAGCATATTTGGAGCCATGTTTTACACATGGAAAGTGGAAGATGGAAAGGACTTTGGGGTTGTCCTGTGCCTAAATAGGAGTCAGACTTGATCCTTGTGGGTTCCTTCCACCTCAGGATATTCTGTGATTCTGTGACTTAGGCATGAAGGTTTGCTACACACAAGTTCAGTGGTTTCTTGCAGCATGTTAATGGACTTGTCAGGTCCTTGTAGAGGCTAGGAGACCGCAAATTAACAGGAGCGATTAATTAATCACACATAAGCTGCTGGACTCAGTCTGGGGGAACGGACAGGATGACAATCTACGAGGTCAGAATTGAGTCTTAACGAACCTTTGTGGCCTCAAACCCTGTGACTATTCAATTAGGCATGAGACCTTGTTGTGTGCCAAAAGGCCTTTTGCTGCAGCCTCCGGTGCCGTAGCTCGGCATCGCTCTGCTCAGCACTTTGTGCCAAGCCACAGACCTTGCCCTAGAAGCCGGGGCCTTGGTTAAATGCTGGGCAGTTGGGCTGCTCTGGATCTCAGCCCTGAAATGAGGGCAAGCGAGTGCCAACCCAGCACAACTGCAGCCGCTCTTCACTTCAGTCTTGCCTTTAAGGGCATTTTGTTTTGTCGTCTTAAATTACAATAAAATTGCAGTTGGCTGAGCAAACCCAAAGGCCTGTGTTGTTCTTCACTGGCTTCTGCCATTCACAGAGTTTTCTCTCACTGAATCTCATACACACCTGTGGTTATTAAAAAAATTCTTACGGACCACAATGAGTGACTGAAAGGGAGGATTTTGGTCTTATTTTAAAAATAGCTCATCTCAAAAATTCTGTTTGCTCTTTAACCTGCCTCACAAATCTCCTTCAGAATGATCCCTTTTAAAGTGATTAATTTTCCATGAGAAGATGCTAACACCAGGACAGTGCAAAAATAAATATCAGAAAAGAGCAAGCAAAAGGGAATGTGTCACATACTGACTACAGGGAAATAGTGCAAAACATCTAATCACAGCAGTGCCAGGGAACTTGAACCTGTCCAAAAGGATCCAGTACTCTCAATGTTTAATTGCTGTTGATGGCTGCTGGTCAGTCATGCATGACAATGTGTGTGTCACGCTGCTTCCTGCCTATGTTCATTCCTGTCAGCCTTCACTCCAGGTGATGAGTACTGCTCCTCTGACCAAGGGAGAGAAAGAGAAGAAAAAAAGAGCCCTCATAGAAGCAAAGCAACATGTACCCAAATAACCCAAGCTGCAGAAACAGGGCACAAAAGTGGACAGCTAAGTCCAGCTCTTATCAACCTCTCTAGCTCGCTTTATTTATGCTTAAAAAAAAAAGACCATAGCATCTGTGACTGACAGTATTCCAACTGGCAAGATTCTAGTCTGTTTGCTTAATTATATGTTTGAACACATGCTTGGGGCTGCACAGAGCAATCTGAATTGCAATCGGGTAGCAATGACCATTCTTGGTTTTGGTGAACTGGGGCTTTAAAAATCTCCTCCACAAGCTAATAAGAAAGAGATAGTGGGAAATGTAGGAGATGTGACTTAAAAGGTCTAGAAATTGTATAACAGCTTTCTACCATTTTCTTAAAGTGACTATTTAATGGTTTATGTATCTGGGCCCAGATTCAGCAAAGCACTTAAGCGTGCATTTAACTTTAAGTATGTGAATGATCTCATCCTTATTCAGCAAAATCCTTAAATAAATGCTTAATTCTAAGCCTGTGCTTAGCAGCTTTGCTCTAGCAGAGCCTCATCATACACTTTTGTGTCCTGTCATGTCTGTAACATAATTAGAAGGAAAATCTGTGCAACAAAATAGAAGAAATTTCTGCAACAAAAGCACAGTAGCAAAGCTTTAGCTGTTTCAAAGTTCATCTGACTTCAGCTGTAGTCAGGAAACTTCAGGGAAGGAACCACATTCAAAGACTGTCACTTTTCAAGCAATTAGGGTTTAGAATATGACATTAGTTTTGATGATGTAATTTTTTTATGACCATTTTGTTATTCTATCTGTGTACTGCCTTCATTGATCTCTCCAATAAGTTGCAAATGAAGGCAGAATACAAAGCAGGGAAAACAGGTTGCTTCATGTGACATTTCTGGCTCATTTGAAGATGTTCCTATTGCAATTGCCACCCTTTCCCCTCTCCATATATAGACATATCTTATTGAGAGCCAGGAAGGCAGTTCAATTTCACTGATGTTAAGGATGACAATGAGAATCATGTTTAAGTGGATACACATTGAGATATGTTGTCTGGGGGGTTAGTCCACTTCATCTTTCCTGAATCAGCTTTTGTTAGCTTTAATATTTGGAACTTGACTTCTTCTTATATCACTGAGGAGAATCTATGGGGTTTTAAATTATTATTATTACTACTACTACTAAAGAGATGATATGGACTAAGAGAGTAATAGGTGCAGGAGGATGAATAACTCTACTTGATTTATGTTAACATACATGCTGATTCTTTTTTAGCACAGATTGAAAAGCACTAGCACAATAACTCTATAAAGAAGTCCTGAGGTACATTCAAGTGTCACATTTCGAAGTGCCATGGAAGGAAAATAAAAACATAAGTAGTTTTTTAAGAACAGAACTAATGAAGCCCTATTTCCTACTGCTTTTTGTCTCATAATTAACTGTGAACTACAGTTAAGGCTTTTCCCAGGGGTGGGACACATATGGTCCATCTCTCACACTCTCTGAGAAATATATAATATATATATGCACTATGTGGATTTTTTATCACAAATAATACATGAACTAACTCTGCAGTCTTGTCATTAGGCAAAGTCCTTACTGAGTGTCACTTATTCACTGTCCTCCTCCATCCGTCTTTCCATAAAAAGTGTTTTATTTTTTTAATCTTAAAGATTTCTGTTCCATCAAATTTGTCTGAAATCATCAACTAGATTAAAACCTGATTAGGTTAAAATACACACATGCACCTACACAAAGATGTAAACCGTGTGATTGAATAAGTCTTACATCTTTATGAAAGGTGGCTCCAAACTGTATACAATACCAGTGGGCATTTATTTTCATTACATTTAAAAGCAAAGGGAAAATACTGTTATTTAATATCTTACCCTTTCTAGGCATCAACTGTTATAAAAAAGTCACCAAAACTCATAAGAACTACAAGACAGATAAGCCAACTGTGCTTGCAAAGGGTTGGGAAGCTCACTGCTAGCATGTGAATGCATCATGGATGTTTAGTCTATGAAGTTCTGGCTTTGAGTACATTATAGATCCTAAAGAAAAGCCCAGACCACAGAGGTGTACCTGCTGGCACAGAAGAATTTTGTCGTATATGTGTCCTTCTCTTTTGTAGGGATATTAATAATTTCAAGCTTTATAAGGCATTGTTCCTAGTTATGGTGATTTTTAGAAAAGGAAGACTGTGAAAACAGGATTATCCAAGCATTGGAAACTTAGAACCAGTTTTGAAGTTCAGGCTAAGCAATGACTCTGTGTAGAGAAGGATGCAGCAAACCTCTTGGAAGTTGGCCTCGAATAAGAGAGCCAAAAAAGCTCATGCAAAATTAATAAGCAGCCTTTCTTTTCATTTTAAATGCAACCAAAGCCCAAATGCTGGAATAAATACATTTGGTATACAGACAGAATTTTCATAAATCAGCCATGCTTATCCATCTCCTTTGTACTTTGTAACCATTAGGCACAACACGCAATTGAACATAATGTTTCCTAAGATCCCAGGTGGTTTCAGTATTAATCTGAATTCTGTGATTCTACTGTCAAGTTTAAATTACAGACCTGACCACAAACTCATTAGAAAATGTACTGCTCTCTTCTGTGCTTTGTCTTTTTTGATTTCATACTTTTATAAAAAAATTGCTGTTTGCTGTTGTAAAAGGCTGATCTCCTTGAGGTGGCAACATACCAAATTCATTTTAGGAGGTGTTGAAAAAAAGGAAACGTCTTCATTTAATCCAGAACTCTAAACTGTTTGTTTGATCTTGCATATTTATAAAAATTACATCCCACTTTTATTTATTTATATCTATTTTATGTAAAGGATGAAAGCTTAATTCTCTTATATACCAGGAGGCAAATATAATCTGTCCAGAGGAAAGCACAGTATGGCCAGACAAAACGATAGCTCTCTCACACTGCTCTGTCATTGCAGCTAAGCCCTGACATGAAAGCCTTAAGGGTGTGGTAAAAAGGACTGCCCTCCAGTGTGCTGAAAGGAAACTTCAGCATCCTTGCTCATTCGTTTTTGTATAAAAACTGACAGATGTGTCAAAGGTGTGATAGTTTCATGAATAAGTAATAAGTCCTGACAAGTTGGACCTTCTCATTCCCTTCAGCCTAAGGTGAGGAAGGAGCCTGGGGTAATAGTGGGGGCAACTGAAAAGCCCTGGATGGGAGATGTGGGATGGCTTGCCTTGTTCGTCTGTGCTCCTGCTGGTACAAAATGGATTTGATGACAAATCTGATCAAATTCATTCCTGGTGTAATTTCAGAGAGGTCAGTGGTGTTACACCAGGGAAAGCATCAGTCCCTGGTGTTTATTTAGGGAGGATGACAGAGGCTTTGGCAGAAAAGTAGTGCACTGAGCCATAAGCTTTCTTACCCTCAGCAGAATGGTACATATCCTTTATAAGAAGGGCAGTGGTTATCAGAATAGAGTACAAGTACTTTCTCAACAGTGTGCAAGCACTTTCAGCATGGCTCACAGAGGCAGGAAGGTGCAATTAGTGCACTCAGCTACTGTGACCCTTAGATGCCTTGACCAACACTGCAGGATCCACCTGAAATCTCTTTCCAAACAAAACCAAACCAAGACTCTTCTCTTTGCAAAAGGATATCTGTGTCATATTACAGGAGCTTTACATTCAAGTGGAAGAAAAAGAGATTTTACTCTATTTATGTGCAAAGCAAAAGGTTTGCCTTTCTGCAGGGATACCAAAGCTTATATTTAAAACACATGCTTGCAAAGAACACCAGTGCAATGAGAAACATGTGTGAGTTATTTTGGAAAGCAGGAATTCCACGTGGAAGGGAGCACATCTGAATGGGAGAGGAAATATTTTTACATTTTTACCAGTAATTTCTCTTGCCCTCAGTATATGATTTTCATAAAAAGCTTTCATCAGAAGGAAATCAACCAGTTTGGAAATGACAACAGCTGAGATACTTAGGAGCAGGAGTAGCTCTCAAACCTGAGAAAACAAAGTGTTTGGGGAATGATAATGCTACTTAGTTGCTTCATTTATTTGTGTAGTTTTCCTGTCAGATATACAATGAACCAGGAAATTCTAATATAAAATTCCAGATAATGGGAAAAAGAAAAAAAAAGAAGACCAGGTTAACTTATTGTTATTATACATGCTGCTTGTGTAGGCCAAATAGACAAAGGATGAGACAAAAGGATATGGTGTAAGCTGTGTGCAGTGCAATGGCAGGCAAATGGCATTGACTTTGCAGGTAATCAATAGAAGGAAGACACACAACCTCAGGGACAGAGGAAAACAGAGATATGTGGAAAGCAAAAACACAGAAGTGTGAGGGGGGACTGCAGGAATGGCATGGCAGTGAGGGACATCTGTGGAAGAAGTCAGGAGAAGGTCAGAGGCAAGAGCCAGACGTTACAGAGCCTATTTTCTTGAATGCAGGGCAGCTGGAAACAGAGCCTGGCAAGGATGTGGGGGTACAGAACAGATACAATGGGGCACAGAGATCTGACACACTCCTTGATGAAGCTAGGTGAGTGCTAGCACATGGGTATGGGCTGGGGCTAACTGTCTACTCCACATTTCCCAGACTTGTTCTAACTACTTCCCCCCACTTCTTTCCTGATATTTTAAATTGCTTCAGTGCTGTCTTCCCTTATTCTTTGTCTCCTAAGGCCTGAAATATGATGCCCACTATGAACACTGTCTTCTTTTGACATTTTCACTCCCTGATAATGCTGCAAGCTAGACTTGAATTTTAAAGAGTGGCATGCATGCACACACTCAAGCACTCCCACTCTGAGGCTGTCATTCTCATCAAACATCTGGAAGTCTGTTTGCCAGAGTGCTGCTGCCAAATGGTACTGCCTCATCCAGGCAGAATTGTGCTTCCCCTACAGGGTAAGCAAGAAGAGTTTGAGAGCAGATTTACAGCTGTTGATGTGGCAGCACTGAAGTCTTGTGCTGCAGCTCTCCTTATTTATGGTTTTAGCCCTCAGAGGAGTTTGGTTAGAGAGAAGATAGGATGTGGACATCCTTCTTGCAGCCTGAAGAATCCTTTCTTTTCCTTTTGTTTCTAACTTCATTACTATCCAGCCCTTCATAACCCTGGCCAAACACAGATGGCTGTAATTTCCATAGGCTCTGAAGACAGCATCAGTCTTGGTACTGAGACCTTGCCTATGTGAAAAGCCACAGGATTTCATCTTTTCAGTCCAGGGGAAGAAAAGAAGGAAGATCAGAATTCAAAGCATCTAAGTACCTAATTCTCATCCTCTCTCCAAGGAAATCTCTAACCTGAAGGAAATTCTGTGTACTTCAGGCAGGACACATGAAACTGGTAATAAATATTGTCTTGTCTTAGCTCAGGTCATAAGAATAAGTCCTGTTCTCCTGCCCTTCTTCCCTGTCAAAAAATTCACTAGGGAAATGGGGGTGGGTGCTGACAATGAGGTATTAAGTCTCCAAGGTAAAAGAATGGGGAAAGATATGTGAGGAGAAGAGAGAGAAAGGGACTTTATTTAGTCCAAAAAGATGTTTGTATTCTATTCCAGAGAGAGAGTGGAAAGGCAGAGGAAATACCATGGGAAATGAACAGAACCAAGGCAAGGTAATGACAAGCCACCTGCAGAGGCAAAGAAGGAAAGTAAATGAAAAGAGAAAAGCCTTTCATGATCTTCCCACAACATCAGGGTCAACATGCAGAAATATCAATGAAAACCCCAGACACAGCTGTTACCTTCCTAGCCTAAATAACTTAATGGAAAATTTACATCCTGGATAAGACATTCAGCATGCTGGTGTTCAGATCAGAAATACCAGATTTCTAAAGGATTTTCCCCAAAAGGAGCAAAGCTTGCACACCAGGACACAGGGAAGCATTTGATAGCACAGCACGGAATAGGGAACTAACAATTCTCTTCCTATTAGGACAGCTGGAAGTTGCAGTAAATGGGCTATTGAAAACAATGGATTGCAGCAACTTCCAAACATTTCAATTTAAAGGCCTCTCAGCTATGGAAAATTATTGCCATGGGGCTTTGTTTCAGGTCAGGGCACTAGGGAAAGGGCATTTAGAAAGCATGACAGTCCATTTAACAAGCATCCCTCAGCCATAGGCAAAGATTCCTTCAACAAATGCTTGGTTGTGTGAGAGTGTAATCTTCATCCAACTTGTAGGAAATACACTACTAAAAGGTAAGGACTGTTCAGTAAAGTTTGAATGGAAAATATCCACCCAGGCATTTTCTCATAGGAAAACAAGTTCAGAATAAGAAGGAGATATTAGTAACTGCTATGCTATTTTATGGCTGGAAGGACAGCCTTTCTGACACACTACTGAGAACTCTAGTGCCTCCAGTCTTGATGGGGGAAAAAATGAAATACAGTACATGAACAGTCGTATCTTAACTGCTGAACAGCTAGAGTAAAATGAAGATATTTAGACCCTTTTTTCTCCAAATGCTTCTAAATTGCATTGGTACTCCAGTTATGCTTTGTCTCTAAGAGAAAACATGAACAAACCCAGCCATCCAAATAACCCTAAAGAAGCTGGAAAAGCACAAAAATACACCAATATCTGTTTGAATTTGGAGAGCCCCATGGCCTGTCTTAGGAATTAACATCTAAATGAAGGAGGTTAAAACTATAATTTTTGCAAGGCCCCACCCAAAATACAGCCCTGATTACTTCTCACTGTGGTTCACTTGAATGGAGGCATCACTTCAAGGAAGGCTGTTAGCTCATTGCAGGCATACAGAACCACTGGCATAGAGGAGTAGTCCTGTACTTGTGGCATACTTAGCGTATTTGAAAGAGTCCAAAGTAAAACTCAAGAAAAAGAGAAGGGAAATGCTACAGTTTCCTTTTTCAAACTTATCTATCACTGCTTATTTGTGCCCTTACAAAGAGTAGAAGTAAGGTTGAAAAACAGTGAGTTAATTGGCAGATTTAGCACTCATTAAGTTGACATTTGTTGTCCTGCATCATCCTGCATTTTATGCCTTGCTTTCTAATATCACACACATCCGGTCACGTATGGTCTGCCTCAAGTATCACACGTGGGGCTTTGTGTCTGGAGATTCAGGGTAGTGGCCCAGGTGTCAAATTGCCATCTCTTTTTAAGCTCTAGAGTGAATCACTTTGGATGCTTGATTACCCAAGAGCAGAAAGACTTATATGGGAATTAGTTGCCCTCAGCAGATGATCGGCTTATTCTACAAGTCTTATAATTTTATCTTGCTTGGGAAGAATAGGATTTAGGGGGAGTCTGAGTCATTCTAATAGAGCAGATAATCGTGACTGTTTTATAATTGTGAGAGTAGGCTTGTTATATTCATTAGTTATCTCAGTTGGCAGGAACACTGTTTATAAAGAAGTTTGAAGACTACCTGAGGCAGCTTAGGCTTTTGAATACAAAAGAACAGCAGTTTTGGCATACTAAAGAATTAATAGTTTATTTTGCAGTCTTCTTCCCAAGTATCATATATATTCTACTGTAGTATGTGCAGATAGCATGTATGAAGTATAGTCCTCCTGGGAAGGGAGGCAATGAACACTTACCGGCACACTGGTTCAGAGGTACAGAAGACAGGGACGTAGAAGAAAGTTTGGCTGAGCATAATAAATCAAACCTGCAAATATATGAAACAGTCAACAGAGGTTTTAAGCAAAAAAATATCATTTATGTCCCCAAATTAGTCTTTGCAGAGTAAATAAAATAGGGTGATGAACAGCTCCATTCCCAAAACGAAATGGATATGCATGAAACCACCTTTTAGATATTCCTTATAGACAGAGATCTAGTGGGTACAAAGACCTGATTAGCAAGTTCTTTATCTGCATCTTTTAGTGGTTCTATTACAAACTATCCAGTTATTTCTGTTACCTGTAGAACACAGAAGTCTCATTCATTCTTCATGAAAAGGATTTCATAGAGATTACAAACAATGGTGATTTGGGTCTATTGTCTCTTGTATGGATGGCTGGCTGATACCTTTTTGTCATGGTTTAGGCCCCCACAGCTGGCAACAAAGCAACCACACAACTGATAACTCACTCCTATCCTCCTATGGTGGGATGGGGAGGAGAAATTACAACAAAAGTCTTGAGGGACAAGCTAAAGGACAGAGAGGGCTCACTCACCAATTATGGTTGTAGGCAAAAGACAGACTAGACCTGGGGAAACAAAATCAATTTACTTTAAACAAAACCACCACCAGTTCATCAAATGAATTGAAGTAGGACAGTGATAAATACAACCAGCTCTTAAATACACCTTCACCCACTCCTCCCTCCTTCCCAGGCCTAGGCTCTGCTACCCCTTACCCCTAAGTGGTGGAGGGAGTCTGGGAATGGGGGTTGTAGTCAGTCCCCATCCATTCCATGTTGTCTCTGCTGTTCCTTCCTCCTCAGGGTGAAAACTCCTCACCGTTCTCCCCCACTGCAATGTGGTTTCCCTCCCACTGGAGGTAGTCCTCCATGAACTTCTCCTACCAGTGTGGTTCCCTCCCGTGGGCTTCCCCTCAGTCACTCACTTCTTAGGGAGCAATCCACTGCTTCAGCATGGGCTCCTCCCCAGGCTGCAGATGGCATTCTTCTCCACTGCTGATCTCTGCAAGGGCTCAGTCTTCCATCTCGCCACTGGCTGAAGGGGAATGGGTGCTCCAGTGTGCCTCCCTCCCTCCTTCCTCACTGGCCTTGGTGTCTGCATGGTTGTATCTCTCCTGTCCTACACCTCTGCAAACAAATAAACTCCCAACACAAAAGCACTCACCCAATAGCTTTTTTTTCCCTCTTAAATTTGTTATTGAAGAGGCATTAATTGGCTTGGCCTTTGCCAGAGATGGGTCTGATGCTTGAAGCCAAGGGAGCTTCTTGAAGCTTCTTGCAGGAGCCATGCCAGTGCCCCCTCCCCCACATCCAAAACCTTCCCAGTCACCAACCCAACACACTTTCGTTTAGGGATCCTCCCTTGTAGTCATAAAATGATTCAAATGCAACAGGACAAGGGTGTGGATTCACTACTTGCAGGTTAGAATCCTCTGTCCCTTTTCTCTTTTATGACTTTTTAAACTAGAATGACACTTTAAGAGGACTCCACCATTTTTTTATCTCTATTTTTTCCAGTCTAGCTGCCCTTGTTATTTTTATGTGCTTATGTGTTAAAGCAGTGACAGCTGATCTAGTTTTTATTATATTTGCTTTTCTTCTTTTGCACACACTTCACCTACTTTGACAGAAGAAAGATGCCAAGGGGAAAAAAAAATTAAAATAGTAAAAAAAAGGAGAAGATTGAATGGAACAAAATTTCACTTTTAATCAGTTCTGTTCTAATTTCAGTTTGTCCAACATATTTTTATATGCAAAAGAATTGTCTTTCATACTGATTTAATGAAAATGGTCATTCTGCTGAGGGTGTGGATATGTGTCACCCAGTCAAGATTTGAATATGCCCAATTGAGCTTTTTTGAGCACCGAATGCCCTAAGGTTTTTTTCCCACTGTTTTTAAGATTATAGCAACTAAATCTGTTACTTTTGTTAATTCAAGCATTATTCATTTCTTCTCATAGCCAAGTAATTTGTTTCAGCTTTAAGTTACTTTTCCTAAGGCATTTCTCTGAGGGTATTTCTTTTCTCTCTTTTAAGCCTGTACTCACACCTATCCATCCAGTATATCATATAAACCAGTCTGCTTTGAACCTCTGCTTTTGTCAGCCACAATACTGTGGAAGGCAGTGATTTGTAGGCTTAGAGCAGCAGAGAAAATACATGCCTGGGTCACAAGTAATTAAGAAATGTCAGTGGTCAAGAAGGAGAAAATTCAGCTCAAGCCAAACTGAAGCCTTTAGATATTTTACTGCTGCATCCTTTTAGACGTCTCTTCGCTTATAAATATGAATTTAAAGACTACCAACAAGGACAGTAAACATATTTAGGCATAAAACTTCCTGTTAGCAGTGATTTGTAACCAATAAAAGGAGAGCTGGATAGAGAAAGCCTGCTTCACTAGGTTTATGATAGACAGTGAAAGACTGCCATCAAAATAAAAAGGCTTTCACTATGTAGCCTGTTGTATTGTGATCTTCTATCCTTACAAGCATCATAGTGGTACTGTATCATTTGCTTCCATAATCACATTTGACTCACTAAGGCAAAGGTCTGGGCCAGGACCAGCACTGGCAGTGGGTTCTGCACAGTCAGCATCATGGGAAGAGAACTTGTACATCAGTGGAACCTTTTAGTGAACTCTGATAGAAAAAGTGGACAAAAACTCATGCCTTTCCCTCCTAATGCCCAAGCTGAAAGTAGAAAAGAAGTCAGTAGGTCCTGTACAGTCTGTAAGAGTGTGCTTTTAAAATAGGACTACATTAATTGCTTGCTTGTGGTCTCCTTTCTGTAACCAGTGCAGAATACACTCATTCTAACCTATAATCTGTTTCATTCTTTGATATAAAACAGCATCAATTTTATTTCTTTTCTTCATTTCTCTGAAAAGACTAATTTCTTTTTGTTTGACTGGTAAGTGATGATATTACTGAGTTGCATGATCATGAAAAGCTGAATACCAGTTATATATCAACTAAATATAAATTTTTTAAGGTAATTCAAGTTAACACTTTAACCATACATTAGTAATCCAGCCCAGACACAGCAGTTCTTACTTTCTGCAAATTTAGCCTTGGTCTCTGCAGCTGACAGATGGCTCATGCTCTGTCTCTGTAGCTAGACCCACAAGCAAACACACACCTCATGTCTGATGGCTGTGTATAATGTTTGGCCCATGTATTTACCCTGTTCACTGCTAGAACTGCATTAGATATTGTTACATGGCACCATAACCTTCTTGTTTGTCTTGTTCATCTCAGACTTGCAGCTTCAATATTTTAGGGAGGCCAACCAACTTATTCATGGATCTGTAAATCTCTAGCAGTCTCAGTAAGTCATGATGATTATTTCTGTGCTTGGAGACTGTGGGCAGAAATTGTGCACAGCATGGCTGGCCCCATTTGGAAAAAAATGGCCTTTCTGTGAAGGGTCTTCCTGCTACAGAAGATATCTACAACTCTTTGGTTCATCATCATGTCTTAACCCATGAAGGATCATTGGGGAGAAAAAACACTGCTTGTGAAAACCAAAGAGAGGGCAGTGGGAGGAGGAAAAGGGAACATATATGTGGGGAAATACCCTTATGAAAAACACTGAAAGACAGAGCTATGCTTTGTCGATAGAATTAAAATGAAGCAGGGGCCCTTAGGGAGGATCATTCTGAAAAGAAATGAAAAATACATAAAACTTTGTTTAATTTATGGAATTTATAGGCTGCTGACCAGTAAGTATAAAGTTCTGTTCCCCTGGTCCTCACTATCACTCATGTATTACTTGTCAGTAAATGTGGTGCACTCAGAACATAACAGCTACGGTAATATTTCTGTTCCCACTGCAGCTTTACTACACCCATGAAACTCTGTAATCTTTAAATTCCCTCACTGTTAACATCTGCTGAAACATTATTGGTCCCAGCATAGCCAAGCTGCTCTGAAATTACATTTAGCAGAGTACTTAATGCTAACAGTATAATTCTAGAAGCAACCATGTTTTAAAAAGGCTTTATAACTGGCATGGTGGCTTAGCTTCCCTTTGCTTTCAACTTCCCCCATGTCTCTGCATTTTTGTCATTGCCTCACCTGCAGGTCAGAATCCACCTTTAAATAGCATTTAGTTTTCTGTTTTGAATAAAATATTGTAATTTTGTTTCTTGTTTTGAATACAACATTGTAGTTTTGTTTCTTGGCCTAGACTGCCAAAAGAAACTTCTGAAAACATCCTTTTGGGACCTAGTTACAACATCAAATTTTCAGAGTTCAAGGGGCTGAAGTTGGAAATTGACAAAGCTTTAATAAAACTAACATCTCTCAGCCATATAGTCTGCTTTTCATAACCTAACATATAAGCAAAATAAATTGGTTGCCATTATTAAGGATGATACTTTGGTATATCCATTTGCAGATCATGAATTCAGAGTTTTGCTTTTGTAAGGAAATGTTGAACAGAGGACATTTAACTTAAACACTGAATGCTGTAAACATGTAGCTATTACTCCAAAAATTAAAACACAAACACAGTAGAGTATCTGCATTTCTAATATGGATTTTTTTTTATGCTATATAATGTAATATATTTAAAAACCCATAAGTATGACTATATAATGCCACACTTGAAGCTTTGTTCAAAGACACTTGACTGAATAACCACATTTGTTGGAAAAAAAAATTTCATGGGTTTTTCTAAAAAATTCAGCTGAAAACATCCACTTTTATTCCAGTGAATTAAAAAAAAGATAAAACAAACAGCAGTTACCCCTTTAGCTAGCAATCCTGATAGCCCTTTTTCAAACAGCAGCCTTGAAACACAGACACTCTAGAGCTGAAAGAATACTGTTGTTAAATGTTTATGTCACTATTGAATTCTGTAAGTTGTGTATTTAGAATTATTACCCTAAACCAAAGCCCTATGCTAATTAAAAAATTACCAAGCATTTCTGTTCACAAAATACTGAACCATATAGTCTGCAACTTTGAAGAATAACTATTGTATTACCTAGCATTGAACAAGGTTGGATAGACTGCTAAATCTGTTAAATTTAACTGGTTCCTGATTCATGAACAGCAGTAAATGACATCTGTGCCAGATGGCAGTCAGCATTTGTGCATCGATACTCTGATTTTCTCTTCTCACATCCCATCTAGTCTCCATTAGTGTTTGCTGCTTAAGTGGTGGTGTCCATCATGAGATCATTTAATGTAGGTTAAAGTCATGCCAGTGAAGGAATTTGCCAGTAACACCTTGCAGGATTTTAATGTTATTCCAGTAACAACAGTGCTACATTCAAGACAATTTAATAAATATTCTCCAGTCTGGTTTTATACTTGCTGCCACAAATCTCTTCTAGAGATACACTTCTGGAAGTGAGAGATTACTTTTGTTCTTCTCTTCTTGTTTAAAGTTTCATAGCATGTCTTTTCAGCAAATGAGTAAACCAGTGATTTCTTCATGGCTATTCAAGTAAGTATGATGCCATTTGAAGCAATGTGAAATAATTTCTTCTGAAAAGTGCATCAAAGTGATGTCCTGGGCAGTCTCGTTTGAGGTGTGGATCCCTTCCTTTCCAACTGTCCTGCCCATGTTTGAAGTAGCTGCTACTACTTCTTGCCAGAAGAGACTCCAAATCATATCAATTTGTTTTCCCAGTAAAAGGGAATTGCAGAGCCTTTGAAAGAAAAAGTTAGGAGCTGGTTTATGCATCATTATCACTATATACTTATCAGGGAGCACATCATGGGACAGTATTTTATGAACTTTTTAACTTGGCTTTTGGAATCAAAATTTGAATTCCTTTTTTTCCCCTCCTGCATATATATATATATATATATATACAACCCAATATATATTAAATATATCACATATAACATGAGGAAGATAAATCAAATAAAAGGTAAAAATCCAGGCCCTTATGGGCCGTGGAGGAAAGCAAGCAGTAGCAAAGCTGTACTTCTATGCTTGCCCAAAGCTTGGCTGTCTCTGGCTCTTCCCCTACAGACTGTCCTTTTCCCTATCCTGCTCTTCTCTGCTTTCTATTCCTTCTCTCAGTCCCATTCTCCTCACATAATCAGGTCCAGCATTACATCCTAGTCCTTCCTTCACACCCCTGAAGAGCCCTGAAGCAAATGGATCATAAATTCAGACATAGGTCTTAGCTTACTGATTAGATCTACTGGATTTCCTAACTCCATGCTATCCCTTTTTGGATAGCTTTTTGGACCTTTTACCTGAACTATAGAGGAAGATGAGGTGTTTGATGCTGAGTTGTATTAAATTATGGCAGCCACAGGTTTA
Source organism: Galbula dea (assembly GCA_013399015.1). Taxonomy (NCBI): domain Eukaryota; kingdom Metazoa; phylum Chordata; class Aves; order Piciformes; family Galbulidae; genus Galbula; species Galbula dea. Next base: position 364,985 of record VWZX01011006.1, on the reverse strand, counting down.
ACAATTAAAACACTGCAGTGCCTAACTAGCACTGTCTGTAGTTCCTAGTCCAAATCATGCATTTTCCTCTAATTGGATTATATTACTTTAAGTCATTTGGAGATCACATGTATATATAACTTCAACCTCAAAGAAAATAAGTGACATGGTTCATTTCAGCACACAGGTAATTTTGATGGGTTTCTTTGCAACTGGAAGGCTATGAGCTCACCCTGGAATGCAATAGTCAACAACACTGCCATATATACTGAACAACACTACACAAGAGCACTGACACTCATCAGCCTTGATAAGACCTAACTCATCATTGTTGGATTTTGAATTTACAGGCTATGTTTACAAGTAAGGATATTAATAATAGCTTCTTCTCTTTGCAGTGGCAGATATAGGAACTTAGCACTGCACCCAGCCAAATCCCTCTACTGAGGTCTCCCCACCAAACCCAAAGAGAAGTGGCCCCCTCATCCATTAGTCCTCTTTCCTACAGCTTCTTGTGAAACTCCCCACAGTTGAAATCAGCCTGGGGAAGGAAGAACAGGAAAAGCTCTCGTATCCAACCTGTAGTTTTAATGCTGTAGATTACCATACTGTTCCCATCAGTCAGATCTTCCCACTCTGAGGCTGATAAGCACCATAGCTGTCATACAAACACAGCTGGAAAAGAAGAGTCCCAGATCCACACTATGTGCCACCAGTGATTCAGCCATGTATCCTTCTGGACCTTCTGCCCACGTGCTGATTAGCAGTGAGGATTTATGACTGAGAAGCTGATGATCTGAGGCAGCAATACTGCAGTTAAATCTGGCATTATTCTGATGCTCCTCCTGCACCACTGTAAATACAAGTGCCACTGAAGCAGTGCTGGTATTTACAACTTACAGCTCACTCTACTCACACACTTCAGAGAAGAAGTAATATACAATAACAGCATAATGCTATTATTATGATAATGATGATTAATACACAGCCCTAAGCAATGCTAGTCTCTATGTTGTGCTCCACTGCAACTTTTTCTGTCAGGAAACTAACTCAGAAAGAGGTGAAGAATTTCCTTAAACTGTTTTGAAAAAGAAAGAGGGAAAAGCAATGCTTTCACACCTAATTACAATCTTTTCTCAACAATGAGATGCAATGCTCCATTTCAAAATGACTGCTGGCTTCAGCTACATGCTGGCACACAGTAATAAATAAATAAACAAGTAAATAAATAAACAGACTCCAAATCCTTTTTGTTGGGGTAGATGGTAAATTTTTTGAAGGGTGGTCTATAGCCTTCTCTCAAAGCACTATTATTAAAAAAATCTTCTCTAGCCAGGCTCAAGTACTTCCAAGCTCTTTATACTGCTCCTAACTTTTAAAGAAGAGGGTGACATAGGAGGATAAGGTTTGTTCTACAACTTGCAGTATGTGTTCACTCAGTATTTAGTATGAAATAATGGATGGCTCTTTGCTGTACCAACATCATAAAAATAACAATTTCTGTATTAATGGTATACAACAGTAATAAAATAAGAGTACTGAATGATAACATTGTTTTACAGGGTTAATGAAATTGAAATTCAGCTATGAAACTGATGTGGTGTCAACATTTTACTGAGAATATGAACAGTCTAACCACTCAGTTTTTCCTTCCCTAGTTTCAGCTTTGTACTACAAAACTTATTTGGCAAACTGCTTGGATTTCTAGTTTTCCTTCTTCAACAAAAGTCCAAAGCTGCTTAAAAGTCTTACTTACCTAGAAACCTAGAAATGTCTACTGAAATTAGCAAAGAAGCTAAGTAGTCTGGGGGAGGGAGAGTGCTTTACATTTATGGCACTTTATATCTCCTTTACCCTTCCTGAGCAGTGTAAAGGCAGGTCAGCAAAAATGACAATCAGGTCTTAGGACTATGCTATTTCTAAAACAATATAGAATCAAAAGAGAATGTATTAAAATGGTAGAAATTATGCATTTATATCCATGTCCTGCTATCTTCTTATTCTTATGTCACAAAAGCCTTTTCTTTACTGAATAAAAGATATGTCACTGTATAACAAAAATTGTATTTTAGAAAATAATTGTTTTCTACAAAAGTTGAATTAGAAATTGCAGAGCCATACTGTAATAGCATTAAGACACTCCTGGGCATGTTTTAATGGTCCATTAATACATTCCCCTGGTGGCTGAAGTCATGAGGCTACACTTCCACAGCATGTATTAATGGACCTCAGCAACATGTCCTGTCATGTGTTAATATTATACTGCAATGGTACACTACCTGAGAAGCCTCAGAAGTAAGTTCCAAAAAGACCAGAATAATTATTTTGATCTTCAGAAAGTATGATTAATTGCCTGTCTGTGTCTATTGTATTCTTCAGATATTCAATAAACAGCAAAATGGTATAAAAGCAATAAAGTCCTGTAACAGTCATAGAAAATGATCTGGTTTTAAATATTAAAATGCATCCTGAACCACATTAAGCCTTCTATATACATGCAGAATGATAAGCCCATGCCCTAAAAGGCTTACAGTAAATATAGCATAGCTTCAGAAAGGTTACAATTTAAGTTAATTAAGAGATACCTAAGTTAACTCTGCTCTACTACTTTCCTTCTCCATTTTTATCTTTCACTCTAACCTGTGCTTATTGCATTTAATGCAACCCTTTCTTCTATTATTTCTTAATAAGGATTTTAAAATACAAGATGTCATGAGCCTTAATTACCTTGAACAGAATGCTACAGATCCTCCCTAGAAAGAACTTCAGGTATTTTTAACTCAGAAGGGCTTTTCAAGTTTTATGCATGGATAAGGCTCTTGTAGAAAATACTTCAGCATATAGGGAAATGTTCTCCCACTCAATGTGTGTGTTCAAATGTAGTCTCCAGGAGCCAGAATTCCATTGAACTCCAGTAGACATTACACATTCCTAAAGGCAAGGATGCCTAGGAGCTTTTTGCTAGAAGAGGATCCACTGGTGGTGTAGAGCCAGAGCTGCCTGCAAAGCAGTCCTTTAGGTGTTGCCATATAATGCTACACATTAAAGTGCTGGGAAAAGCAATTTGGTTATGATTAAGAAAGGAAGAGGTTATTAAAACATAGTTTACTTTAGGCACAGAAGATGCAAACATTTAATGTGCTGAAAAGTTGTTTCTTCATTTGGCATCTTTTGATGTTTTTGACAGCTAAAAATATAATTGAGGAGAAAATGAGCAATTACTGTATAGATTATGTTCCTCTTCTCCTGCTTTTTGTGACTATGGCATTTTATTTCACTGAGAGACCTCTTAACTAAGACATATTAAACAACTGAAATGAATTTATTGCTTATTAAAAGAGAAATAAAATACATCTTGTAAGAGATATGAGTAACCACTTACTAAGCAGACTTCTTTTTTAGTCCTTTACTGGGAGATTGTACAATTCCAGCATTACAGCTGATTGTCACTGAATGGAGGTCTTTAGATGTATTCTGGAGTTTTCCCAATCTATCTCTGTGTGGTTGGCTGAAAAGTATCCAAAAGTTCTAAATATTATCCAAAAATTTAAATACAAAAGAAAAAGGGACAAATCAAGACTGGGTAATATTAGGAAGTTGTGCTTTACTCACATTGAGCTCATCACAAGAGATGCAGGAGAAACACAAAGTTGCATGATATACAAAAGGTCTAATACAGCCTCCTGGCTATGAATTGACTTCCTGATTAGTAAGCAATATGATTTTCTTCCAATTCAGCAAAAGCATGAGCTGTGCTGCTTTGCTACTAACTATTCTCATGCTATTTGATAGACATCTGCCTGTCACCTCTTCTAGAGTTTGAATTGCCCAACAGGTGAGGAGCAGCCTGGTCTGTCTTAAGATACTCAGCAGGCTGGGCCCAGAAGCATTTTGGGTTAGACAGTAAACATGTACTACCTGGAAAATCACTATGTCTGTTGGGGTGGTAGGTTCTCTGAGAGAGGTGATTTTCCAAGCAAAATCAATAGCCTTCTAAATACACATTTCACCTGGACTCTAACTGTTAATGAAAACTAGATAGACAAAGTTTTCAGGATCCTTGTTCTGGGATTTATCACACAGTTCATTAGAGATACTGAAATCCAGACAAAGTTTTAATTTTTCAAGCTCTCTGGTATGTCACAGTCTGGACTGCATTTCCCCTTTTACCATGCCTAGGAGGTTCAGCTCTATATTCACAAGGGCCCTGGCATAAAGCCTCTACCTTTCCTGCCAGTGGTTTCATGGAAAGGCTCCAGCTCTCAAGCAAATTCCTTAGCCCCATGAAATGACCCTCAGCCTTTTGTTGTGATCCCAGTTTGTGAGTCTACACCTGAACATCCATTAGCTGAGAAGCAGGAGTGCTGGTAGCCTCTGTGGATGGGTGCGCACTAGTCATCATATAGTTCTTTTAGAAGTGTTCTGTGCATTTGTGCTGCTGATGCAAATTTCCATTTCTCCTTGACTATAAATGCTCTTGATCTTCAGGTAAATTGCTCATTTATGTATCAGACACCTTCATTTATCTGCTTCTTTCTGAAAAAACTCTGCCCTTTGTTTTTAAGCCTCTCTTACTTGTCAGACAGGTTTGCTCTCCATTAATTTTTCTCTGCCTACTTGTTCTTTTTCCTCTTTGGAAGCAGTTTCCTGTGTCTGAAAGCAGTGCTAGCCCCTTAACAAAAATAGCATATGTCAAGGTCTTGTGATTTGGTTACCACTAAAACAAAAGAAGAGTGATCTAGAGTCTTGATGTAAATAGGATATAAACATTAAGGAAACTATCTATACATTGCACTGTGAGGCAAAAATGAAAAAGTAATGTGTAGTTGGAATTTTCACTGCAGATTTACCAAATGTTAACACAGAATCATGCTACAGATACCTCTAAACCAGCATGGATAAGAAAATCCAAAGGAATGTGAGTAATTATAGGGATATCTGTAGAACAATAGACAGGAAGAAATACAGAGAGAGAAAATTAAAGTTGCAAAGAAAAACTTGACATTGAAATGTGCTAAGCTTTCAGCCCATCTCTGAGGAGAACAGAAAGGCTCATCACCTGAAGTGTTTAACACTAGACTAGAGGGAATCACTAGAAAAATATACCACAGTGAACAACTTGTTGGCAGAAAGATGGACTGAATGCTGTAAAAGGGATTGTCTATCTCAAATGTTTACCTTTTATGATAGTCATTTATGCTTTTCCTTCATTACAGGTAGAGAAAAATCTATAAAAGTTATTGGCTCTGGCACAGCATATTTAGTTTCTGGAGAGCAATGTATCTGGTGCATTTTAGCAAGCTCTAACTCTATTCTTGCATTTCCTCATGTGTTTTTCCACATACATTGTGAGACTATTTTAGTAAAAAAGGTAACACTTTCACAGTGCTGACTGAATATTCCCTCCTCTTCTCTGAAGCTTTTTCAGTATGGATCTAAAACACCAAGGAAAAACCAATCTAAACACCCCAGGTTTGAATTTAGTTTGTTTCTCTTTGGAAATTACCTAAAGCCAAGCAGCCTGGGAGGCATTGTTGAGCAGCATTAGGAAATGGGAATCTCTGCTTCAGCAATTCCAACTTTTAAAGGATGTAATTTCCCATATCCCCAAGCGATGAGCTGCAGTTGGGATGTGAACATGGTTATGAGTGCAGGAAATATCAAAGATGGAAAAAGTAAGGGTAAAATCACCTGGTGATTCCTCCTTATTGCCCTAGTGTAGTGTAGACGGTTGGGGTTAAAATGATGAGTGCCATCAAGTGAAAGCAAACAAATAACCTTCTGTTTTTGTATATAAAACCCAGGTTCATTCGTTGCAGCCAAACTCTTTTCCTCAGAGCTGCAAAGTCAAAATACCAACTTCAAATTTTAAATAATATAATGACACTGACTATCTTAATATCTTAAAGGTTATTTCTCCCCATCACCCCATACCTCATCATTCTCCCTCACTGCAGACCACCAGAAGTCTCAGCTGCCTTTAGTGCAGCAGTGCTACCAGAGGGATGTGTGAAAGACAGAGGTGATGTTGTGCTACCCCTCCGGGGATACCGCCACAACCCAGCCCAAAGGCTCCTGTTTTGCTGTGGAGAGCAGTGGGATGAGGAACAGTTTCCAAAGACACAGGCCTCTCATTTTTGCCAAGCAGCTTTAGTTAGTCTCCATGCCTGGCTGCTGAGCAAAGGGTATGATTAATGAAAAGATGTCAGAATGATAATCCCTACTATCAGGAAATAATGGGCAGGATTTTTTGTTGTTGTTTCCTTGGCATACTGGGGGGTGGTGGGAAGAGTGAGAAGAGAATAAGAAATCAAAAAAGGAAAAAGAAGAGGTTTTGAAGAGAGAAAACAGTAATAAATATATATATAAAAATACAACCTCCCCTCTGCCCACCCTCTTTAATGTTTCTCTGGTGGAGTAATAAGATACCTTCAGCGTTATAAATAGCAGCACAGATGTTGACAGAAAAATGCTCCCTTAATTACCATACAAACTGCTTTACTTGAGTGAACCGTTTAAAGCAGCCTCCAAAGGAAGTTCACTCAAGCAATTCCACAGATTACAGCTAATGAACAATATTTCCTCGCTCCTATTTAGTGCTCATTAAAATGTAAAAGCCTTTCATTTTCAACAGGCACACAATAAATAATTCCTCTGTCCCTCTCCCCGCTGCCTGGGAGCAGACAGGATGGGAGCAGGGAGGGGAAGAGATCGGCAGGGAGGGAGGCGGTGCTGCAGGAGGCAAATAAGTGGGTTGGGGACCAGCAGTCAATTCATTAAAATCCCTAGATGCAGCAGTGGTGGCTGCTGCTGCTCATTGTGAAAGGCAATGTCTGCTTTGGAGCTTGGCAGGCAGCTTTGGATTCAAGTGGACAGATCATACCTGCCCCAGCAAAGCAGGACACCACTATGTTCCTCCAAGGTAGCCCCAGCAGGCCTGCTGCTGGGCAAGAGGAGGCACAAATTACACCTGTGCTCCTGTAAAAACAACACAGATAACTGGGAGATGATAAAAGGTGAAAATGTTGTGACAAGAACCTCAGCTCGGGCTGAGGTTTGTTTGGACCCTGTGTAAAATTTCTTGCTGGCTTGAACCTTGCAACCACCCATGGGCACAGTGTCTCTTTTGTGCTCATTTCTGGTCCTACCAAATTGAAGAGGATGTCTGCAGCATTGGAAGCCTTCTTCATTCTTCAGTCACTGACATGGAGCACTGTACAGGCCAGCCACACAAACCATACCTTGCTGAACAAGCAAGGTACTGGGAGGCTGAAGACTAGAGGGGTCTGTGTACAATCAGGTGCCATGACATGGAAGAGCCCATGACTGTCTATTCCTCCATCCCCAATCTAGGATATTTACAAAATAGATTTTTGAAAAGCCAGTCAAATCATGACCCAAAGCCTTAACAAGAGAAGAAGAAATAGTCATGAAAGTCTACAAATCTGAAATGATGATCTTAAGCAGAATTCCAGTTAAGTGGATGAATGGGAAATGCAAAGGTACCAGCTGGATTGAAGTTAGTCACTGCACCTGTCTGCTTATTTATATATGGCACATGGAAATCACCTCCAGCAGTTTACATAAGAATTGTTGAAGAAGGGAAAAATTAGAAACAAAAGTTAGCAAGCCACTGAGATGGTATGCAGATACCTCTTTGAAAACTGCAGGAGAGGAAACCTATTTCCTTTAACCAGCATGTTAATGACACAACACTGATGTTAAGCTGGGATATACAGCAGAACATTGCTGGAAGTTTATTTTTTTGCTTTGTTCTTCCACATTTCTACAAAGTGGCAGAGGGGCTTCACAATCCCTTCCCATAGTTTGTTCCCTTCCCACTCCCACCACTGGAACTGTGGCTCCATTTGCCCCCATGAGCCAAGCCACCCCCTCCACAGCTCTGTGCGTGAAAGTGAATTAGCAGCAGAGAGAGTTTTCTACCAAAGGCAATGCATTCCTGGAGGGGTTGGGTATCTCAACCTTGACAGGGATTGCCCCCCAAAAATCCCTGATATTAGCCTCCCTGAACAGAGGGAACAGTCCAAGTAGGATAAAAACCACCAGAGCTTTCTCCTGTCTTTAATTTCAAGGCTTAAAAAATTGACAAGTGTATTTCCTGCAGCGATGCTGGTATACCCTATAGCTGAGCCATGAATAAGACTCTAGTGGCATTCAATCATCAGAAAAGAAAAAAGAAAGTGGAGAACTAAGATCTTATATTGACCTAAGCCTCAGACTTAGATAAACTTGTCAGGGATATCACTTTGTGGTGACTTTATCTTTGTTAAACTTGTGCATGGGGAAGAGGTTTTCTCCCAGTCCGCAGGGGCTGCTGTGACCGGAGGAAACCCACTTGCTACATCGCCACGAGCCACTCTCTTGCTGTAAAATAAAACCTTGTCTCATGGACGCAAAGGAATTTCTACATCAGGATAATAACTACAATAATGTATTTCCTTTGGGAAAAATATTTGCAATTAATAATTGCAAAGGGAGATCAGAGGATCTATAAACCAGATCCCAGTCCTGCCCATGTCCTGAGTGCTATCAGATGAGGTGATGCCTAGGTCTTTTTTCATGAGTGGCATGACCTAATATCTCACCCTCACATCCTTCCTGTAGGCAGGCAGCTCCAGCACAGAAGTAAGTCTACTAGCAGTCCAATATTGTTGGTGCTTTCAGCACCCTGTACTTGGCTTTCAACTAAGGTCATCTAAAAATGGTCTTCAACACCCAACTCATTTGCTTTTTTATGCTTGCCAATTTAGTGTTGCATTCACAGTGATTAATTAGTTTGTGGTGAATGTTTATTAGGTAATCTTTCTGTCAATCAAAAATCACAGTGGTTTCTGAACAAAGAACACTCAGAGATTTTATAAAGATAAGGAACTAATATTGCTACCTTTGTGTATGAAAAGTAGGAGTTTAGCCTCGACACGTGACTATGTATAAAAGTCTTCAAAGGATGTTTTATATTCATGTTCAACCACAAAAGCACTTTGATTCCCTCACATTTTATTTATATTTTTAACAAGAATCTAGAAATCCCTTTACCTTCTAAGTCTACAGCCCATGTTTACTCTGATGAACTTGTAGGGCTAATTTAAAAGACTGAGCATCTTAGACATCAACAAAGGAAAACCTGCTGTAGCTCATCATTTGGGAAATATATTATGTAGTTCACTCATCTCAATGTGATCCAAGGCAAGATAATAATATTTTATGAATTTAAAAGCACCTTCATCTGGAATTCTTTCAAACATTCATATTTGGGAACATAATTTATATATTAACAGAACAATTATATACATTTCTGCTTTTCTTTATGCATGGAACGATGACAGATTCCTTTTAGGGAGGGATGAATGATTACATCAAATTAACTATTTCTAACAATGAAGAATCAGCAGCATATTGAGTAAGAAATATAGACAGATTATCATCCACTTGCCTGCTTTATGCATGTTTTTACTGACCTTTTATACTGTTCTTAGCACTTTGTGAAATTTTACCACAATCTGTACTGCGTTATTTTCTATTTACAAGCTTTCTTGCTGATGGACATGCCTCAAAATACCCCAAAACAATAAAAGGCAGAAAATAGCAAGATTCCTCTTTTCCTTTTAGATAGGTCACTTAACTAATCTACACAAACTTGGTGTTTTCCAGATCTTCAACCTCACTGTGATAAAATACAGTGAAAACAGATGGCTTTCTTGACCAGAAAAGGTATTACATTGAAGAGGCTGGGAAGAGGGCTTGAAGATACTAGCTGATTAAATTACATGCTACACATATGTATGTCACATTATGATTTTTCCAGTATTAAAGTAACATGTTAAAAGATAGAGTTTATTACTAAGAATTTCAGTAGCTTACCACTTTTCAGGGTCACTACTGTTTTAAATTACACTGGTGTCGGTTTACAGATGGAAAATGGTATATACCACTGTAAGAATAAGTAGTAAGTTAACTGGACTCCTCCCTCCATTACCTCCCTGAGAAATCTGTGGGTCATTTCTATCACTCAGAGGTGGTGAACAGGCAGCAGCAAAATCAGATGAAATGATACAGATGTATTGCTTCCATCCCCCCGCTCCCCAGCTAAATTCAGGAGTTCTTTTTGTGAGCTCTGGGATTACAGAACTGGAGCTGGAACAGGAGAAGATAAAGGGCACACGGGGCCACAAATTGGATAACTTTGACATAAGGACAGATAATATGAAAGTATAATCTGTTGAATAAATAATCAGAGTATTTAAAAGCAGCTTTTCCAAATTAAAAAAGAAATAGGCAAGTGCACGTCTGTGATAAAATAATTACAGCACATCCTGCAGCTTTGACAAACACCTCCTCCCCTCACCCAGTCTTATATAGAAACCCCATCCAGACTGACTCCAAGTGATTAATGTCATAGACAGACAGATTTTAGCCAAGAGCTCACCCACAGACTGAGTTTAACTGTGTGAATGAAGTAGTGCTGGGGGTGTATTATTTCAGCGCTACAAATCTAGCAGATATGTTCAAAATTATTCTGGAAAAGACAACGATATCTTTTCAGTATATTTTTTGCATTACCTTTTTTTTTATTTTATGATTTCTGGTTTAGTTAGACTGCATTTCATGGAATTGGCTTCTGGAAAAGGTTTCATGGCTTTCTCAAAAGTGCTAAGGCTCCATTCAGAGGTTTCCTTTCATGCCCGAGACATGAAATTGGAGCAACCAACAATTTGCACACATAATTCCAGCATACCAAAAGTGGGAAGAAAGAGAGGCAAAAATTGAATCTGCTGTCTTCCTAGTCTTAATGCAAGAGATCACTGCAAGGAAGACAAAAAATGAGGGTGGAGGGGAGGCACAAATTAGCTGCTTTCTTGAGATGCCCCTAGAAAGCTAAGCTGTGTCACCAGCATTTCATCTATGGGTATGCAGGAGACGCCAGTAACGCCTCGCATGCCTGTGGTAGATGGATGATACTGATGGCAATCTAACTGGAACATCCTGCCTGAATATGAACAACAGATTTGTCAGTGTGTGACAGGCTGACAGCCCAGCTCCCAGCTGCTTGTCCACTGTTGTTAAATCAGTACCTTGTCTAAGTGTTCAGCAAAGAGGCAATCTGCTTCCTCCATTCGTACAGGCAGGTTGCCAGTTAAAAAACAAGTATTGGCTTTAGGCTGCAGTGCCATAATGCATTGAAAAGATGCAATCTAAACCTTTGTATACTCCTTAGGCAACAAAGAACAGGACTTGGAAGTACAGGCTCAGACTTGAGAATATCCTTTTCAAAACAACAAGGATAACTCCACAGGGGAATCATGAAAGAAACACATTAGGATTTGAAAGCTGTGGATGACTTAATAGAACTTGTTTCAGGAGGAAAATATGGTTTATTTTGGAACCAGGGAAGCAAGCTTGTGCTAATGTACTCATGAATGTGCCAGAGTTTCCTTTATAACCTTATTTTTAAGCAGTTTATAATTAATCAACAGTAACAATTAGATCGAGGCTGAAATATCATATGCAAAGATGTAATCCAGAAGCACTTTAGGGGGGGAAAAAAAAGGAGAGAAAAATAGGAGAGAAAAATCCCTGCTGAAGTACACAGAAATACTAAGTTACAGAACACAAAGAAACACCTTACTGGTTTCAGGAGCTTTTGTTCTGTGACAAAAAGTCTCCAGGTGGTTTGAATTCTTTCATTTGGTTTCTCCTGGTCAACCATATGAAAGAGAGATTTGATGATGAACTGTGATGATAATGAAACAAACTAAGGAAATGACAAATCCTAGCATTAATACTAAAATTTTCAGCTTTTGGGTGTAGTGTGCATGAGGCAGCTCTGAGGTGATGCTCAGTTACCCAAGAACTCAGAAGGATTTCTACCACCAACTGTAATATCTCTTTTGAAGCAGTTTTGGCCTGCCAGGTGATTCACAAGGTATATTTAAGAGTTTTTGTATATAGATCTATACAGCAGACCTCTGTGGGCTCAGAAAGAGCCATTATAGTCTATTGGATCAGCAATCACAGAATCATTACGGTTGGAAAGGACCCTCAAGATCATCCAGTCCAACCGATAGCCCTACACTACTCTTACCCCTAAATCATCCCCTGAAGAAACACATCTATCCTCTTCTTAAAAACCTCCAGGAATGGTGACTCCACCACCTCCCTGGGCAGCCTATTCCAATATCTAACCACTCTTTCAGTAAAGAAATTCTTCCTAATATCTAAACCTGCCCTGGCTCAGCTTAAGCCCATTCCCTCTAGTCCTGTCACTAGTCACAAGGGAGAAGAGGCCAACACCTGCCTCCCTAGAATGGCCCTTCAAGTAGCCGAAGAGAGCGATAAGGTCTCCCCTCAGCCTCCTCTTCTCCAGGCTAAACAACCCCAGCTCCCTAAGCCTCTCCTCATAAGGCCTGGTCTCCAGACCCCTGATCAGCCTAGCTGCCCTTCTCTGCACCCTCTCCAGCACCTTGATGTCCACATCTCCCACGTGAACGAGGCTTCCCAGCAGTGTCACCAGGCACCTTTGTCCTAGGTCAACATGCAGTCAAGGAGGTCTTATCAAGCCTCACATTTTCCTCCTGTTTGTGGCTGGGATCCTTGCCCAGCCCTTCCGACCACTTTCTTCCCTCAGGCAGAAATGTTACTGTTGTTTCCTGCACCACAGGGAGCCAGATGCACCTTCCCACCTCCTTGGAGATGCTGCTTACCTTGAGTCAATAAATCATACTTGAGTCTGAAGCATGCAGTCACATAAAACCACAAGGTTCTCTAGGCAGCTGTATCTTCTTAAGCATCCTTCCCAGTCGGTCCTAGGTCAGGCAAGTAAGTATTCCTGTTCAGAACAACCCTTAAAACCATACATTTCATCTGAAGTAATCAAGATTTAAACATGTGCTTGTTACTGTCTTTCCCAATGACAGCCTATCTCCATTTAAAAATGCCTCTCAAAACAAGAATAAGAAAAATGATATGCATGTACATATTTACATATAGTCTTGGAAATTACCTGTTCCAAGGTAATCATGCAGACTTCTAAAATACATTAGTTATCCATTTATCTCCCTCAAAACCCACAGGATGGATTTTAGAAAATATGGAAAACTGGAGAATGAAGAGATTTGTAAAAAAACCCCCAAACACTGCAACAGAACAATTTTCTTGCAGAATAATGTTTTGCAACCTGTGTGGCCTGTGTGGAATACTTAATGGTGCCTCATAAAAGACAGTTGGCAGGTTCAAGTCTGAATTCTCCTCTTAGTAAGAAAACCATGTCTAATGAATGCTGAAAGAAACTTTAGGTCATATCACACCATCAAGTATGCTGATAGCTAATAAAACAACCACATCTTATGAATAAAATGAGAAAAAAATTAAGCTAATATTCTATTATCATGCCCTTCTCCAATTCCCTTATAATTACTAAGTACCAAATCAGTTTCCATTATGATGTTTCTCCTTTCCTTAGCAGATGTGCAAGATTTAGCAGACAGGCAAAGGACTCAAAGTACAAAGTTTAAAGTGAGAGCACAATCTGTTTGTAGTTTCTGAGTGTAGTAGAACTGGAGCCATTTTAACTGTTTGCCAAAAGGGAAAGGGGACAAAATGTAAGCAATGCCTGTTCTGCTTCCCACATCACTGTTGTTAGGGTGTGCCATACAATTCAAACAGAGTTCTGTGACAATTAGCTTCATAATAATATTTTCAGAAATACAATGTTGCATCCTATGCCAGAAACTATTTTCCACTCCAGTGTCTTACTCTGGCTGTACTTTTTAAAGGAGCAAACTACTTTAAACTAAAGCTGCTGTATGTTTTATTGCCCCCCATGGAAAAGCAGGACACTAGCTACACAGCAGTATCTTCCCAATTGTGGAAAAAGAGTTGGATTACAAAAAAGAATCATCAAAGCACTGTTAGAAAGTTCAGTCTAGTCATGCATTTCATGTTAGGACATTTATAAAATAATATACTTGTTTGTTTTACCACATTCTTAACAATTACTTTTAATTAAATCCATAATTTAATTATCTTTTTTCTCATTTTGTCCATGTTTGTAACCTGGCTAGTGGCAGTGAACATCTAAATTGCACCTTTATTTACAGCTACTTTCAAGTTTGTTGCTCAAAGACAATGAAATGAAGTGCCTTCAGCAGCTCCCCTACCACAAGAATTTTTAAAAGAGCTGTGTAAAACTGATAATTAATATGGTATTTAATGTGGAGGCATTATCTTGCTTTTTATCAGGCTATTGATGCTAAAGAAAAAGTTACCAGATGTTACTTGCTTGTCCAAAAAATAACAGTGGCAAAATCATGTGATTGAATCTGAATCAACATTTACACAAAGCAGTGGAAAATATCTCTTGAACCCAATGGGCTTTGGCTTTCAGGAATACAAAAAAATACTTGCATTATTTTATGTATTTTTTCCCAGTTGCTAATCACACACTAAAGTATTAATTTCAACAGCCTGAGACCTGGGGAAAGGAAGGAGAAGCCAATGAGCCAGACCTCCAGAAAAACTGTGCCTCTGACCCTGGAGTTTCCTCTCTCTTTCCTATATACATAATCAGGAATAGCAGAGTGAAGAAAGCTTTGTATTTAGATCACTAGTTTTGCCTTCATATTCCCCATTTCAAGATGATTTTCAGTCAGCATGATATTATGAATCCTATTTAACTATGCTTAAGATCTCTCATTTAGAGTTAAGTGGAGGAAGAAAAGACAAAATTGTCTTTGCAGATGTTAAGAAGAAATTCATTGCAAGCAATCATCATTTAATATCCAGTGCTGACTTTTTGAACAAGTGCTTTCTCTAAATAATAAATCAGATGAGCTGGCACCAACAATAATACCTTTGAATATGAATGAAGAAAATGAGAATATTAAAACAACAGAAACATTAACATACAAACCCTTGCTATTTACAGAAGGGAATGACATAGGGCAGTGTAAAAAATAGCTGAGTTTTTTATAGTTTTGCTCTGATCTGGCATCAGCAGCGATGACTGCTGTTATGAAAAGAGAACCAGGTCGTTCCAGCTGCCAGGTACCATGTCCCTTGAATGTGAGCCTGCAGCACTTATTCTTTAAATAGTAAGTGATGATGCTGAACAATGCAGCAACCCAGCCAGGCTGCTTTTCCCATCCTGTTTCCACCAGCAAGGGCTTGCTCACATGGGGGTGGGCTGACAGGACACCCCTCACCAGAAACACTCTCTCTTCACCTCAGGAGTCTCACCCTGAGCTCTGCCAGTGCTTCCCAGGAGGATCTCTCTCTGGCTGATGTCCCTCCAGCTGCACAGCAATGGAGATGAAAATCTGCAACCTGCACCAGATCTGTGAGTGCAGATGAGCCCCAGGAGTGTCGTGTGTTATCGTGTCACTAACGCATGCCGATGAGATCACCTGGCAAGTGCTGGGACCTCTGAAGGCTTATTTTATCTTTGCCTTCTGTTGCTGAAGGATGTTAGAACCCATACTAAACAGGAGGTTATCCTATCACCCAAAAGATGCCCTGTAAGGAACAAGAGTTGGATGCAGGTTTAGCAAACTAATTCAGGTTAGGGATGTGAAATCCACATTTTTTTTGGGGAAAAAAAATCTGTCTGTCTCTATTAAAAGATGATAATGGCACTTTTCAGGTGTTTGCATGTTAGTACAGGGTATGTAGGACCTGGGAACTAGACATCACTTTGATCTAGGTCTGTTTTAAGAGAGCGGCTATTTCTTTCATTTATTTTCAATTTAAAATCAGTATTTTATACATTACAGTCTGGACTAGCAGCCTAACTTATGAAAATGGCTTTGCCTTAATAACTTTGTCATATTTACTAGGTGCATAAAATGCCATAGGAAATGCTGACTGACTGGGCAGGCTGAAGATGCAAGTTCCAACAGCAGTAACTTCTAGATCAGCTATCAGTCATTTAACTGGTCATACTATCTCTTATGAGCAGAGTAGCCAGTTACTTTGGACCACCATGATCCTGTATGCCTCGACTAGGATAACTGTTACTTCTTTTTCTAAGCATCTGAATGATGATAAGTGCAAAGTAAAATATTAAGGGGAGAATGTTAATCATGATTGACCTAAACCCACTGACTACTCTTGTGTTTGGTCTGGTTTAATGTTACACTTTGAAGCTGTCAGAGAAAATGACACACAAAGGGATGTCCAGAAAACAAATGCATAGGAAGAATCCAGGTTTTCTCTGGGAGAACAGTGTCACAGAGAGACAAAATGACTTCAGGTCCCAGTGAAAGCCTTTTACAACCTTTAACTAAATCTCCAAAACAGTTACTTAAACACAATGCTACCAATACAAAAATGTAATGGCTTTGAGAATAGGAAGACACAGCCTTATATACCGTGAACTTGGCTACTACTGGGGCATTAAGAAGTGAGAAACTATTCTGCAGATAAGTGTCATTTACCTGGACACATAGACACGTCTGCTCCAAGCATGCTGCTGCAGGAAAAGGGCCAGAGGGCATACTGTGCATTTCCATCCCAGAAAGCCAGCTGTATCCTGGGCTGCATCAGAAGATGCATGACTAGCAGCTCGAGGGGGGTGATTCTGCCACTCTACTCTGTCTTTGAGAGACCCCACCTGGAGTACTGCGTCCAGGTCTGGGGCCCTCAGCACAAGAAAGAAGTGATCCTTTTAGAGTGGGTCCAGAGGAGGTCCACAAATATGACTGGAGGGCTGGAGCACCTCCCCTATGAAGACAGGCTGAGAGAGTTAGTGTTCTTCAGCCTGGAGAAGAGAAGGCTCCAGGGAGAGCTTACTGTGGCCTTCCAATAAACTAATAAAAAAGGAGAATTTTTATATGGCAGATAGTGATAGGACAAGCGGAATGCTTTTAGACTGAAAGAGAGGAGGTTTAGATTAGATGTTAGGAAGAAATTCTTCACTCAGAAGGTGGTGAGGCACTGGAACAGGTTGCCTGGAGAAGTTGTGGATGCCCCATCCCTGGAAATGTTCAAAGCCAGGTTATGTGGGGCCCTAGACAACCTGGTCTAGTGGGTGGCATCTCTGCCCATAGTAGGGGGTTAGAGCTAGATGATCTTTAAGGTCCCTTCCAACCCGAACCACTTTACCTCTCTGATGGAGCTGGCGCAGGCAGGGAAGCTGGCTCCTACCTACTCCTGTTACTAACATGAAGATGGTACAGTTTCAATTTAGATGGTTGAGCTGTGCTTTAGTGACCTTATACCACTTCCCAGTACAAGAGCATCTTTTTAAAGCAACAAGTGATTTTTAATGACCCTCGAGATAACTGCATTTCATCTTAATTATATATGAAGTAGATCCACAGCCTTGCTAGGCTTTCAGCTTTAATAGAATTGCTGTGGCTTTCTCCTTGTCTTCTTGCCTGCACAATCCCACATATTATGTGTATCTAAAATATAAAAAAAATAGCACTTTTAGGTAAACTGCAACATCCTATATTTGTTCAGCATCAGACAGTAAGGGAAGATGCTTTAGCAACACACTCTTCCAGGCTAATGTTCCAGACCCTACAATCAAATGTGAGGCTGTATTTGGAAGCAATTTTACCAGGTGGGTGCATATTATGGAAGGTTCAGTGCCACTAAGAAATTCAGGATGATAATAATAATAATTAAAGAAGAACTTCTTCATAATTTCACTCATGGCAAAACCATGGTCTTTTTAAAGGTGATGACCAAGTATTATTCAGATTTCAACAGCCACTTTGGATACTTGTTTGAAGTCAGGCTACAGCAGCATGTAGCTACATCTAATACTCTGTTCAGTGTGTGTAAAGCAGCAGGAAATCTTCAGTCTGAATTGGAGGGCAGAAAAACAAGGCACGATATTCAGAAGAGATTTAGGAGGCATATTAACAAAAAATAGCACATCCTTAATGCTCTGAGATTGAACTGAGTGTTCAAAACTGTAGCAAATGCACTTACTGTACCTGAATGCCTTCAGCCAACTGCAGCAATTTATCTTACAGATATGTCTCCCAAGATATGCTTCTTGTAGTCATTTTGCATATTAGCCACTACTTTACCCAGAAGCACATGAAAAAACCTCTTGGGAGAAAAGCTAGTCAATGCTAAAGTGATAACAAACCCCAGTATAGGGGCAGAAAACTATGAAACTGAATTCATAACAATAACATGCAAATGGTATTTTAGACTCTTTTCCAATGTACCTGCTGTAAAACCACAGAATATAATTCAGATCATGCCATCCTGTTCCCTGGGAAACCTTGAACAACACCTCTTTCACCCATCACCCCACTTGAAGTCATCATGCAATCCACTGGAGATCTCCATACAGGGATCCCTAACAAGCTGGAGTTACAGAGCATCTAGTGCTGCTGCACAGAGATTAGCCTCTTTACATATTCCCTCTCCCACTGCCAGAAAGTCTGACTGACAATAAAGTTGTCTTTTGAAATCTTTCATTGGCACTAGTCTTGTCAACAGCTACATACAGATTCAGGACTTGCCAAGAAGAAGGAGGAGAAACGTTAAACTATTACAAGTACAGTGTAAAGTTGAGGAAGAGAATGATACCAGTCACTTAAGCAATATTTACCTGTGATAACATCAGACTTATTGTAGCCAGAAACTGAACTGTAACATCTGATCCCAAACTGTAAACTTTTAAATTATTACATGGTGGACAAGTGCAGGCAGATAAAATTTAATCAGTTGAGATCAGATCCAGCTGAGGTCTGCTCTGCTCAGATTGCTGATACCTACTTAATTTTTATGATGTATTTGAATAAAAACAGATGAAGAAAATCAAGCCACAGATTAACATTTGGTAGGGGGCTAATCATATTGCTTTGAGAGAGAATTTCAGTTAACCATCTCCATGAACACTGCTTTAGACCATGAAGTCCAACATGAAGACTGCCCTAGCACCTTGCAGCACCAGACTTAGACATATCTGAAGCTAAAGCTTTAAAACTTTCCTTCTCTTGGAAGCACATGCAATCTGTAGGTGGCCATTTCTGCAGCTAAGCTCACTGAACACAGTTCATCTCTGTGAGCTTGGCTTCCCTTCAGGGACAGAGACATCTGCTCATGGGGATGGAGGTGAGAGGGGACTCAATTATAAGTTCCCAGGTTTTCCTTTCTCTGCCATCCTTACTCTTCTTGAAGCACTAGCAAACCCTCCCAAAAGCTGAGAAGACATCTCCTGAAGGTAGTTTGGACACCAAGGGTTTATGAAGCAAACAGCTTTACGACACAGTTTCTTTTCACCTCTGTAATGAAGAGAAATCAAGTGCATAGCTTTCTGCTAATGTATGTCTGCATTTTCACACCACTCCTTTCCTTGTGCCTTCCCATTGAGGAAAATGGAGCTTCCTGTATTTGAGACAATGATTCATCTGTGAAAGCTATTGCCAAAATTGCAGCTACCTGATATTTTGTTAGAACTTGCTTCTTAAATTCATCATTTGCCCTGAAACTTTCTTTAAAACTGTTAAGAAGGGGTAACAGTTGCAATTCACAGCATATGCACAATACTGAGCATCTTTTGCTTTTATTTAAAATACAGAAATTTTTGAACTCTTTACTTCAGATATTTTTGTGGACAACCTGCTTATTTCTATACCCTGCAGACTGTGAATTTCCTGGTTATGAAAAACGTGAAGAAAAATACTATTTGCTTTTGGGTAATCAGATTCTGTGGGATCTAATCCTATATCCTATTTATGGCTGTGCTAGCTATTCAAAATTAAAATGAACCTTTCATCCATGTGTATCATAAATGGGCATTTATCAGGATTATATGATTTTGCAATCCATCTGAATATGTAACCAGAATTTGTTTTCTTTCCGTTTCACTATGTAATTACCATGCAACAATAACAAAAGTGACATGTTTGAAGAACAGATAAAATGCTGTAAATTGGCCAGTAATGGTGATATTTCCTCATCTTTTGAAAAACCCATTTATTCTCTCTCTCAACAAATCAAGGCATTGTCAGCCCATACTCATCTTGTGGCCAGAGGGGCCCTACCAATTTCTAGATGTAAGTGAATACTGGAATGCAGATGAGGGCTACTAACTAAGGCTTTCAACCCAGGCAGCTGGTCTTAGCTTGCCACAATTTCTAAATCATCCATAATGGGGCCAAGACCTCCAAAGCACTAAAAAGAGCAAGCTGACATGCTGGACAAACTGTTAATTTTTTCCTGAAGAAGCTGCTATATTGCACATCTGTCACTGCTGTGCAGACAATTACTCATGGAGTGGAAAAAAATCTGCTGCTTGTTGCTAGTGAAGTTGTTAACAGGCATAATGGAGAAACACAGGAGCATGAGAGCTGCAACAGGAAGGCTTCTCAGTCTTCTCCCTCCTTTTGTGAAGTTGCATTTAGAAATTAAAACATTTGGAAGCACCCATGTTCTGTGGTGTGCAGTCTGAATTGCTACAATTAAAGCTGTATATCTTAAGTAATTTGATATTCTAAAGCTATATTAGAGGTACAAGTTGCAAATATTCATGTACTTCAACTACTAACTGCCCTGAAAATCTGCCTCTCTAGATTGTTGCATTGCTCTGTAACCACATGGGTAAGATTTTCAGATACCATCACTGCAAGATAACAAACAACATGCAGAACGGATGAGAATAAACCTGCTGAAATTGTTATTTTTTGTGTCACATTTCTTAAATATCTATGACAATTAAGATGAAAAAGTGCTTAATTGCAAAACATCCACAAATCTTAGCCTGAGAGGTGCTCAAATTATCATTAATATTTGTTCTAAGTCAAGTGGAGAAAATGACTGCCAGGGGTCCAAAGCAGGGGCAGTCAGGCAGCCTGTGCTTGCTCCTGGAGAGCATGGGGAGCAAAGCATGTGACCACTCAATGGATCTGAAAACTAACCTGAGGCCTCATAATAACAGTCATCAAAGTTGGCAATGGGATCCACAGAACTCACAACCTTCAACCATGATAGCCACCCTGGTTGTTAAACACTGGACATTTGTAGAAAACACTGACCAAAGGCAGGCTGACCTATGGGACAGGTTTAATATTTTGATTATTAAATCAGCATCCGGAATGATGAAAACATCAGCAAGTGCTGTTCCAAACCTTCCTGATGACAGGAAAACCTTGGCACAATAATCTGCTGCTGGTCTACAAGCTTTTTGCCCCTGGGTTAAGAGGTTACATGACTTACATGCCAAAAAAAAAGGACAGATCTGGTTCCATGCTCAATTCTGCCAACCTCCAACTTTTGCAAGCCTTGACTCAGAAATCCTCTTCCATTAATTAATAATTCCAATTTAAAAATAATTAAATGAATTAAGATAATAAAATATTACCTTCATGGTTCTTTTTCCTTTCTTCTGGCACAGGAACTTTGGAGAAACAATGGGTGATATTTTCCAGGTAAAACTTTGCAAGATAATACACAAACAGAAGTGGTGGCTTTCAGCAAAACATGGTATTACTGGAGACTCCCAGAAGACTACACAGGCCTTGTCTGAGGTTGAAAACAACAAAACATTTTTTAAGGAAGATGGGTTCATACCAGTTTGCAGACCACCACTTCAACAGTAAATGAGCAGCAGTGGACAGTGCTGGAGGAAAGGTCTGTATTAGGGGAGAATGGGCAGCCAGAAACAGGACAACATAAAATACCTCATGTTCTGCAGGGAAATTTAAGAATCATCAAGGAATGCTCTTCTGTGGCAGAGTGGGCAGTAGCTGTGGACCAGAGGATGTTTTATGCTGTCTGACATCTCAGAGACAACTCTAATGTACAGATAAAACACAAAGTGGCAAGAGTAGATCATAGCCTTGGCAGCTAGTGACACTGTCTCACTGGAGAGAAACTGAGATCTAATGGCAGCTGTATAACATAATGTGTCTGTGTTTAGTAGGACACCAGCAGAGGCCTCTGAGATTCACTTGCCAGCTGATTATATATTATCATAAACCTGCTAAAGTAGTATTTAATGTCAGTTGACTAAAAAACAAACCCAGCAAAACCTGAACACTTTTAAGAAAACTTTTGATAAACTTTTCATCATATTAAACTGACATCAAAAATACAATAAAGATTGGGAAGTTGGCTTAAAAATCAAACCAGATTAAGAGCATATTTCATTTACCAACATTCACAGTGACAGCAAAGTGGCAACTGGTGTCTCTGCAGAGCTGACTGGTTGTGAAAAATGGCACAGAAGTTCCTGCAGCAACTCCTGCCTAATCAGCAGGTGATGCCTGTGGCACCAGGCTGGCCTCTCAAAATGAGACCACCAATTTAAGGCTTCCTCTGGAAACTCCTGCCTCAAGTAACATTCAAAGTGAGGAAATCTGGAAAGAAAACCCAACATCTTGATTTGTGGGGGACAGTGACCTCACTCACATGCCTCACACTGACACACAAGGTCAGACTTTCAGTTTTCCTTGTTTGTTTCTGGGTGGTTTAATTGCATTCCTTTACCACATACAGGACTTAAAAAGCTCTGCGACTTTTGTGTTCACTTACTTTAGCATCCTTCCTCGTGAAGGATCCAAACAATCTCAGCCCACTGGGGCTGCATCTGTAGTATCTACAGTAGCTGAAAAGAAGAATGGCTGACTTGGAACAGCCAGGAAATTCTGGCCAAGATCCCACATAATTTCCCCTTCCACCTACCTTTATGACCCTTACTTTTTCCTTCTCTTCATCAGCATTTACTGTGAGAAATAGCTGCTGAATGTGGCCCACACCAACAAAAGGAGAGCTCTTAATTCATTGTGCACTTCAGAAACTGCCTTTTATCCAGGGAAATTTCTTCAGACTATTTCTCTCTAAAGGTATTTTTCAAGAACAATTAGGATCACAAAGGTAGTATATAAAGTGTCACAGAATTTTTCTATGGCCTGAAAAATAATTATCAGCTTATTTGCATTGTTAAACGTTAATTAGCTATGAATGGCAATTTTTTTTTTAACACTGCAATACTTCAATTTCTCATTACAAAATAATTTCAGCTCTATTAATTAGTTCTAACAGTAACTCATAGTAATGGATGACACTTTAAGTGAGCTATTAAATGCACTTTACCACTGATTAGGAAGAAGACAACTAAAAAAACCTGGTTAGGTTTACATAAAGACAGAATATGAAACAATACATTGCAGATTTATTGACTTCCATAGAAGTAACTCTCTCTTTTCAAGTAATGCAGGCTACACAGGCTCAGCACAACCAGAGGTTTTGTCACGCTTCTTTGAGGTATGTGGGGTCACCATTTAACAAATGGCCTAGCATTAAACTTGCCTATTGTTCTCACAGTTTTCATCTGGTAACTACTTTATTTTGTTTTCAACTATTGTTTTCCTAATTTCATGTATGACACCGTTCTCTGTAGAGGTCTACATCTATAAGCATGTACACATGCTTGTTTCACAGACATATACAGGCAAATAACTTCATTTTCTCACCTACACCATAAAATGTAATTTTGTTTAGTTTTGCCCCTTTGGTTTGCCAGGCCCAAAGACAGTGCAGGGATGGGGTTCTGGCCAAACTATTCAGTCACTATCCTGGATGGTGACAAAAGATCACCCCAGGATAATTCCTTTGCCATGACACTGTAACCTTTTTGTCACGGTCCAGTACAATTAATCTCATAGTGGTTGATTTGGAATCATCTCTGTCTCAAATTACTGCCTAAAAAACTGCATCTGTAACCAATCCTGCATGCCAAATGAATGATGAAACAGGTGTTCTGTTCCATAGTAAACTGGCAGCCCATGTCAGGAACAAAACCCCATGGTAGTGGCTCTCAAACCTCCATGATCAGCATATTCAAGCCTTCTGGGAAGTCCAAGCCTGCACTTACCAGGATGCAACTGATAATGTCTCAGAAACTAGTGCTGGCCCTTTAAACCTGGAGAGGTTAGCCCATTGGAGTCAACATGCCACTGGTGTGCAGGGTGAGTGGTCACCGACCACGCTGCAGAACAGCAGCTGCTGGGCTGCAGTGACTGAAGAGAATCACAAGCCAAGCTTCTAATGGCAAAGAGAACTGACACTTTTAACTTGCAGTTAATAGGTAACATGGTTGCTGCTGGGGACAGCAGAAGTTACTTTAGATGCTGTCCTTCATAGGACATTTCAACCATTCCAAAAGTAGCTGCAGAACTTTGTTGAGTTGTTGTTCCAAGACCTTGCTCTATACCTGAAATCACTAGACCTGCCCATGTTGCACTCCACAGCAGGAAGCTTGGGCAGAGCTGCATCCCCAGCCCCCTGAAACAAGGTCCTCCTGAACTGGAAGCATGGAAACTGCTGCCAGGACAGCCTCCAGTGATTGAGCTAGACCAGAACTACAGAATTCACTATGTGATTTCATGTTTTCCAGTTCTTTGCTCTGTGACAGAGAACACAAAAGCTTGGAGAGACTTTGTGAGATGTCCTCACTGTGGGGCTCAAAGCCAGAAAGTTTCAAGGGTTGTGAACTGTCAAGGCTTCCATGCTTTTTTTAATTTTCCAGGAGGGAGTCTGACTTGGCCCAAGGAGAAGGCCTGGTAAAGCCAGAGCTGAAGACTGGTAATCTGGTATCTGAATAACCTGTGCAATACACTGTGTCTTGGCCACAGATATGAGAAAAGGCACCATTCAACAAAAGACTTTTTGCTGAATAAACATTCTCTGACTCCAAAACTCTTCTTGGATGAATATGGACTCTAGATTGCACATCAGAGTAGCTTTATTCCAAGGTGTGGATTTTTTTTTTCCTCTGAAGACATGAATTCGGCACATGATAGTGTTTTATTCTTGAAATCTAAGCCAGAGACTTAGCCTACAAAGTGCAAAGTGCCTCTATTACCAGTTCTCCAGAAACCCCAAGTAGCATTCATGGCCCTGGATGTTCAAAAGGGAACTCAGCTACAGAAGGACTATTTCTCAGTGGTAGCAATAAACAAGTCTAACTGGCAAATATTACATGCTGGGACTACAGGTTGCAGCTCTGAACCCCTACACCATTTTTCCATGAACCTTCATCATGGAAAACCCTATGCCTGCTGTGAAAACTGCAGGTAGGAACAACATAGAGGTTAAAAGGTGAGAGAGTTCTCTAGATGGTAAATTCTTTTCTGTTCCAACACCTTTGCAAGTGGCAGCATTCCTGCCCGGACTTCTTGTTCTATCAAATTCCTGGCCAAGAACTGTTTTGTAACAGCTGACCTATCTTTGTGGGTAATTGGGAGAAACTGCCTAAATTTGGATAATGAGAACTGTAAATCACTAGCATTCAGAAGCTCACTGACAAAAAGAAGATGAAAAATAAATCAACTTACACAGCACAAGGAGTATAAATGCAACCTGGTAACTGTGTTACTTATTATTTACATCACATTAAGAAAACCCTTAAAATTAATATTGGCTGTCAAAATCTTTTATTTCAGTAGTAAGGCATATTATGGCCTTATATTATCCTTATGTTATGGATGGACAGATAGACACTAACCACAAACCAAGCTGTACATTACAGCAGCCAAACAGGTGCTCTAAAGAAACTCAGTGCTGAAGATAGACCAGCATGATCCAGCAAAGGGGCAGCTGACTCCAGGGGTCTGTGGGAACTCTGATGCCATGGAAAATTTAGGACTTGTACCTTTTAGAGGTAAAGAAGTTACAATCTGCAAATGCATCTGTGCTATGTGGTACTTCACACCTTGGACTCAATGGAGGTATTTATGTGCAGTATCACATAACGGCCAGGCTTCATCAGCCTGGGACACAGAAACAAGAGGCCAACACACCAGCCTGCCCAAGCCAAAGAAATGTCAAATTTTCAGTGTCAAAATGACTGAACAAAGGCAACAGTAGGCCACTCAGGAGGTACTGAAAAACAACTTCACTAGGCCACTAGAAATGATAGAAAATCTTGAGTGGCACCACTTAGCAGATGCATGAGGTTACACTCAAAGAGAGAAAACTGAGTATTGTAACTTAAAACTCACACATGGGTACACTGCTTCAGGAAAATGGGCTAATATTAAGGATGAAAGACAACTCTAAGGACAAGGCACAACTAAATGGAGAATATCTAGGATCAAATATTCTGAAAGATAGTATTTTAATAAGCTTGCATATTTAATCAGTGTAAATATACTACAATAAAACACACATTCCTCAGAGACTAATGACTTGTATTCACAGTTTCAGACTCTCCAATACTTAAACTCATCATAGCAATGCTGTAAGCAGTCAGGTCAAAATCATGAGTTCCTACAGACAGAATACTTCATATTAATTCAAAGCACTTTTATAGCTGCTAATAACCACATTTTTCACAGTGCAGAAGTTTACAGAACCCCAGTGATTTTCAGCCTTTTACTTAAAGATTGAGTATTCAAACACAAGCAATATACCATCATGATCAAAATACCTCCAATAGCTGTTTTGTTGCAGGACACAAGAAGAGAATCACAGAAAGCCCAAATATTTCCACTAGAATTATCTACTACCTGTCAACCATAAAACTTTTGTTGCTTTCATAAAGTTTTCCACAATAACTTAAAGCACACTTACATGAAAAAGCTTTTTAATAGTCTTACTGGGCAAACTCTCTTATAGCTTAATAGATACAGCTTCTATCAACCTCTGCTGGCAAAGGTTTTACATAGGTACTCAGCCCCACTTGAGACAAGCAAAACATCCATGGTGAAATTCCTGCACCTCCTCCAAGACTTTTTCTGTTAAAGAGAGGTCAGTAAAAAAAAATATTCCCAATCTTAAAATACTGTACCTGCAAAACCCCTCCACTTGACCACAAGAAAATGTTTTCCAGGGAGATTTCACAGCAAAAACAACCTTTGAAAATGTCATTTTCTCTTTTTGCACTGTACAGGAGCTTACAGCTGGACTACAGGTGGATAAACAAACAATTCAGAGTGTGAAGGCACACACTGCCCTTAGGTATGGGACTTGACTGTAGGTAACTGGGTTATGCAGTTGCTGTGTGCTAACTATGTCACTGCTCCTGAGAACTGCATGGGTGAAAGTCTAATTAAAAAGTCTCTTGACTTTAGAGTAAGAGGGAAGGGATCCTGATTTCTGCTATGCCTTTACTGAAACTGCCCTAGGAGTGTGGGGAGAGGAAAAGCAAAAGTTTGTGCAAGTTCTCCTTAGCAGAGTATTTCTGGAGAGCTGCTTGAAGAGAAAGCACAAGGTCCTAGCACAGTTATCAAAGTATACACACACTTAAAGAATGAAGAGAACTTGTATTTAAAGATCTTAGAAGAATATGGTAACAGAACTACTGCAAACATTTTGACTGAGGCATTTGCTGATGCTGTGGTGTAACCTTTTCAGCTGGATAATAACCACCTAGGAAAGAAAGACTACTAAAAAGGTACATATAAGGCAGTATAACAGCATTAGAACAATATGCACCTGATTGGTACAAGATATTAGCAACCTTAATCATGTTTTCAGGCACAGCATGCTTTTGTACTCACCTGGGCAGTAATGCTACTGAAAAGGGCAGTTGAAAGAAAGAACATACAAACCCCATGAAGAAAGGAGCCCATTTATTTTATTTCATCTTCCATTTGTGTGTGAAAGCAAAGTGTTCTATACATATTATTTAGCTATTTACTGCCATTCTACACCCATTATTGACCTAATTGCAAAAGACAAATGCAGGGCCAAACTTGTTTAAGTTAGAATATTGATAATGCTTCTCTGACTTTGACAAATATTTATTTAAAAATAGGATGCTGGCTCCTGGGTTTCTTTCATTAACAGTTAATGGCTCAAATTCACAGAACTCTGAGACACCATGGAACATGTAGCAAAATGTAACACTGATAATAGGCAATGTCTCTCCACTGAACATTCTGCAGAGGAAGAATGTTACAGTAACAGCTGAGCTACTGATAAATCAAATGTCTAAATAGAAGGCATCTGGAAAGTGATGGATGGTAACTTTTAGATACAAGATGTTCCCATATTTATTTACGTAGGAAAAAAAAGCCTTTCGGTGTCATAGCTGTTAAGAATTGTTATCTGAAAGCACTTGTATATGTATTTTAAAACAATGTGAGCCAGCTTTATAGCAGGTATCATAGCACTATTGCTATTGATGGGAAAAACCTGAAGGAAAAACCAGTAAGTACTTTGAGCTGTTTCTGAGGCAACTAACATTGCAACAGCCTAGGAAAAGAAAAAAGTACAAATCATTTTTGTTTTGTTTCTTAACACTGGTTTTAACTGTGCAAAATCCCACTACTCAAGTATCTTTACACCACTCCTGTGAGATGTGGAAAACCAGAACTGAGATGACAGTGTGAGCTAGAATGGGAATTGGACTGATTAAAAAAAGTCTCAAACCACTACATTATAATATTTTAATACATCACGTAGGTCTGTGACTTCTAACAGATAAAGCTGACTGTCAGCTGTGGCATCAATGGGAATACCTGCTTGAAAACAAACTCTTATCTCTCTCTCTATGAAAATCAATTTGACTAATCTTAACATCTAAGAGTTTCTCACTAACAGACTGATTTAACAGAAAAAGCTGTAAGATTTCCAATCAGACTAAACAGTTCTTCCATGATGGTTGTTTACTAGGTTGGCTGCTTCACTCTATCTGTAAGAGTAGATGAATATAGAGCTGAACAGGCTAAAGAGGGTTTCTCTCAACATGTATCCATTATTTCCCTCTTTTCTTTTTAAAACAGGAAATATTTCCAAGCACTTTTGGAGGTGCAGACTGATTTCCTTAGGAACTACTGCTATGGCAAATTGCACAGAAATACATCAAATGAGATTTTTCAGCACAAGACATAAGTGATGTAACCAAAGCAAACCAATAGAATTTCAAGAGAGGATGAATACTCCTTTACAGTTTTGCAAACAGAGCTACAACAACCAGAATTTAAAACATTCATTTTCACAACTCACATGTTGAAAACTACTTTAAGGACTTTTTGACTGTGGTGTCCAGTACAAAGAGGTCTTTAAAAGTCACTTGGTCTCAGTAGCATATTGCAGTGAAAGAACAGGAGCATGCCACATAAACTCATATTGTAAATAAAACTTAATACCAAGTGGGCAACTCTGCTAGCTGCAGAGTTCCAGGCTCTCAGTCCTTTCCATAAGTCTTTGGATATGGAATGTATTTAGCTCAGTTTAATTGTGCAAGAAATGCCTTTAGAGGCAAACTGGCATTAATGCTATGCCCCAAAACCTTCCAGTAAAAAGGGTATGTGTTGACTATAAATCCCAAGTCTCTTTAAAATTTCTTATAATTTGAAAAAGCAAAACCACACAATCATATCAAGTATTGAAACATCAATAAATAATTCTCCTGCACCTCAAGAGAATATGTGCATTCAGCTATCATTAAAAACAATAGCAGGTACTAATCTTTTAATCTACTCTATGTGTATGCTGACACACTGTCCCTAAACTGGTAGTACTCACAGTGGAAAGCATGAACATTTCTTTTTAAGCATTTCTTTCAGTGCTATAATGCTGCTACTTTTTCTTTTCCTGGAAAACTGGGTGAAGTTGAGAGAGAAAGAAAAGTAATAAAACCACTTCTTACAATTCATCTCTGTACCACAGGCACATGAAGGAAGCTGTGCTCTTTTTATTCTGAGGAAGAATCTTTGCAAACATTTGAAAGCAAGTATTTTTCTTTGCTGTTTGGAAACAGGAAGGGAGAGATTGTCCTCTTGAAGAAAAGAAAAAAGAATGGAGGATGAAGTCCTGTTCCCTCTGCAGTCAGGGTAAATACTGTCAGCTACTACAGGGGTTGGCAGGAACAGGGGCAGGATTTTCTCCTTAACCCATCTGAACAACAGTTTCCTTCAGCCCTATCATTAAATTTTAAAGTGAAATTTGTTTTATACTGCAGACCAATAAGTACCCTAGGAGCTTGATTGGTTGGTGCTTAATGAAATTGCTTCTGCTGACATTAGATACATTAGGATACTGATTAAAACACTTAATGATCTCTCTTGATTTTAAATTGCTAGCTTAGATTTGCAAGATGCCATCAAAGTATCTTTTTCCTTCCTTTCCTTCACCCTAATCTGGCTTCTCCTTGCCCTTTTTCTGTTCATGATCCTTAAAGGTTGTGGCTCATTGGCACCAGCATGATCACAACCCAAATGATAACATGATGGAATGAGGAACACTGCATTGTTTAAAATATGCCCAAACCCAGAATATAAACACTGAAAGACAGTCATCTTTAAAATACAATTTCCAGGTTCAAAGCTCAAACTATTCTAAAATGTGGAAACACTGAGGATTATTAATATAAAGGGAAATCCAAAGTCAGAATAAACTTTAGCTTTTTAAAACACTTGCTGAAAAAAGATAATCCTGTAAATTTAAAAACAAGTATAAAAGATTAACTTTTGAGCTTCAATTGGAAGACAGTGCCAGATAATGGGTTAAAATGGCACTCCTAGGACAACAAAGCCATTTTTCATGCTCTTCTATTGCATACCACATCATCTTCCAGTGGAAACGTGTGTATCTTACGGGCAAAATGACAGTATATCCTCAAATACTGTTAAACACTAGAAATACTAGGATTGGAAACTTTTTCTGAGAAGGAGGAAAACAAGATAGCTGTAAAAAGTTCCATTTTCTGTGACAAATCTTGACAAGGTTCTCAGGATTAAATTATACCTAAAAAAAATAATAAAAGCTTACATACTAAAACCTGCTGTTTCAGAAGCTTTTATGAAAAGAAGCAAACATACTGAATATTATGCTTAATACAAACTTTCAGACCACTGAAAACAACAAAGTAGAAGTTTTTGTACATCTTAGCACCGTTATGAAGTCAGACTCGTATGCCAGTCCTGTCACTGGGGCTGTACCTTGCAGCTTGTTCAGCTAAGGTGAAGCGCACTGACAGCAGTGATCTTTGAGAACAGAATAACTGGATTTGCTGATCACAAGTCTTTTAAGTTTGCCATTTTTCCCCCTTTTTATTCCCTTGTCTTCTGAAATGAATGTGGAGCTTTATGGTTATGAGGCAGCCAGAGTGCATTTCCGTCAGCTAAATCCGAGGCCGAGTCCCTTTGGTCTCTGGATGGCTCGTATCGGCTCTGCTATCCCTTTGCCGTCTGGTCCGAGGCCCGTGCCAGGGGTCCAGCCCATACTCTGAAGCATTCTGTTTCCAATGTTGTTTTCTGGGATTGGTTGGGTGTTTTCACCTACAAACCCTGAGATTAAAGAAAACCACACAGCATTAATCAGCATTGCCTGCCATGTGGAGAAGAGCAGGATAATCTCCCTTAAAGCTTTAAACCTTCTTATTCTCCTAATTCATCTAATAGGTTGCTAGAACAGGCTGTCTTTGCACATGTTGACCTCCTGACTGCATAGGAGTCTAAATAATACAGCCTTATGCTTTGTTTTATTTTTAAGGTTTCTAAAGACTCACTCAGCTTTTAAGTATGACAAATACTGTCACGGATCTTGTATATTCCAATGCACTGGAACTTCCATCAGTCTCAAAGTACATGCATCACCTGCACAAGTCTACCTATACATCAGCCAGAATACCTGAATTTCTTGTCCCATGCAGTTGCTAAGCCAAGGTACATCACAGTAATATGAGCACCCTTCCATTCTTAGCCATATTTATCAATGCTCAAGATCTCTTCCAATAAAACACAGCAAGTAATATCTGATTAAACAATTACAGCTGCTGCAGAAACAGTACAGACAAGTTGTTTACCGTTCTCAAGTCCAGCTGTATCATTACTCAGTTTCTCTTTTACTGAATGCTGTAGGAGAGATTTGATACATCTAAGTTTACTTATGGTATTTTCCATGCCATCAAGTGTTGTTTACACTTTTCTCTCCATACCATCAAGATCTCTGTGAGAAAATGCACACGAACTGCAGAAAAGACCAAGTGTTACTATAATAGATTATTCTTTTTAATAACAGATTATTTTTTTTCATGAATGCATCATAAAAAAAGTGAGGTCAAGTAGAAAAGCTCTTTTTTTTTCCCTCATCAACCAAACTCTTCTAGAGTTTGGAGATGATGCATGGATAATCCTTTCCATATATGAGTGTCTTGCATAAGGGATACAAATGATACTTATTTCAATTATTTGCATTAAAAGCTATCAAGTTACATCATACAAACAAGTTTTAAAAGAGCTGAAGTTTCTGAGCTAACACAAGCAGTTGCATGTAGGCATGTAGGATTTCGTTTTCAGCTTTGCTCAACATCTCAACAACAGAAGAAAGAATCCCATCATGTGCCCAGCTTCACTTGTTACCTGCTTAACTTTCTATCTATTTATTCTGGCCTGCTACTGTTTTGAAACATACTGTAGAAGGAAATGATGGTTTTGTGGTTTTTTGGAGACTATAATGTTGTCAGTCGAGAATTTAGCATTGAGAAGCAGCTGGCTTGTCATTATATTAACTTTTCTCCACAAGAACACCAGGAAAGTTGAACATGCACTTCTGAAAAGCCTCATTTATCACACACATGAAAAAAAGCAAAGCCCCACAGAGGAAACCTCCTAGACAGACAGAAGTTCAAAATGAGAGGTGCACATAAAAAACCTCCTGATGTTTGTGATGATGACTTTACAGTACTCCAGCATTATCCACTATGGATCTGTTCATATGCAGTAAAATGCTGGCTACATAAAAGGCAGACAGCTTCCTAGTATCTCAGTTCTTGAGTCAAAGAAAAAGGGAAATGCATTGAGAGAAGGCATCCTTTAATACTGGTTTGAAGCTATGCTTAATGCTAGGCTTAAAATAAAGGCTTTTAAGTCAGCAGCCTCCAGTCCCTGAGGGAGTTCCTCTTGAACTGACCAGCACAAAATTCAATGTCCAAGACTTCCTTTCTTTTCAGGCCCCCACAGGCAGAGGCAATTTTCATACAGACGAGTCCCTGACACTGCCTGGCATACACAACACAGGCTTTGCAACCTTCTCAGTTACACTTTCTAGCTCAAAAAAAGGGAAAGAAGAAAGAAAGGCTACTGTTCACTGGTAAACCTTGAAGGTAAAAAAAATCCTGGAAGTGTGTTTTGGTCCACTTTTCACAAGGGATGGGAAGAAACAGAGCATTGGTTCCAATTAACTTATGTGGAACAATTAAGGGGGAAACTTCAAAGGGAAGACAAATCCAACAGATCTGCCAAACAAGAAAGAGCAAGGGTAAGAGTGTATTTCAAGACATCTAAGAATTGGGAATGTTAAACCATTCATAATGCTGCTCAGGCAAAGACAGCAATGCTGCTGGAATGGCATGCGAGGCATAGCCTAAAACAATGCAAACAACTTTTTTGCTAGTCTATTTGGGGGAAAACCCCACAGAGCTTTCCCTGTAATAGATGTACCTTTCTATACCAATGTCAATTCTCAGGACAGCCAGAGCAACCTCACAAAAAAGATACATGCAAGAACAACCTGTACCCTCATGTGTTATTTAATAAACCAATGTTTCTATTTTTGATTCTTATTGAAGTAGCTCAGTGAGTTGTTTTCTGTGGCTGACAGGATAATTGGAATACTTTTTGGTTTTAAAGACATGTAAGTACTTCTAGAATGTATGCTGTAACTATTTTTCCCCCTCTACTGTACCTACTATTCAATCTCCTGTTAGAGGAAGTATCTCCTGAAGAGTTCTGGTTTATTCCTATACATCACTGGGTTAAAAAATAATAATAAAAAAAAAGCAGAAATCACAATAAACTTGGTTTTACAACCCACTTTCTGGGAATCAAACAGTGTACACTGTCCAAAGGATAATGTGTTTGGAAGCTTTCTACTTCAGCAAGAATAAGGAAAAACCAACACCCCAATGCACTTGGCTATATTACTAGGTGACTGATTACTCCTTCTTGCAAATGAGGTGGATAGCTTTTATTTTAATGGTGGAAAATTTCTAGTATATGCAGGCCATTCTTTTGCAGGCTAGTCAGTTCTTGTATAAATACTATGTCTTTACTACTCCTGCAATGTTCACTCACAATTTGAAATATGTATGTGTAATGCAATGTATTTTCCTTGACTCAGAAGAACATGGCTAGTGGCCTTGCCCTTTTCCTCCACTCCATGACAACCCAGCAATCAGAAAAAAACAGTACATTGCTGATTGACTGCATGACAGGAGAGAGCTCTTAAAAATCATGCTATACCATGTGCTATTCCCCTGACCCCCATTCCTGTGCTCTGGGCTTTTATTTTCTAATTAAAAGCAGTAATTGTCCTTGCAATATTAATTTTTTAACTCATGCCTAGGGCACTTCTTGGAGTAGCCAGCAGGGCCTGGTAGGGAGAATGGTCCAAGTACACTGGCCCTGAAAATGGCTGTGCTACCTCTGGGATGTGTTCAGTCTCAACCCACCCAGGAGCAAGAGCAAACCCAACCCACTGCACCATCCCACAAAAAATAACGATGTAAAGTCAGATTAAGAAAAAATAAAAGCAGGGATATGTTTTTCTAAGGTTTTTTTTTTGTTGTGTGAGGCTTTGTGGGGTCCAGGAGCTATGAAGAAGTCTCTGTACTAATAATTTGTAGGAACCTCCTGTGCAGAGCCTTTTCTTTCTACAGGCTGAAACTGTTTTCAGCAACTCTTTAACAACTTGGTTCCTTATCTACCAGAGTAATCTGCATGTCGAAGTGGCTGGCTGCCATTACACAAGTGAGGAGCAAACACTGAGGAACTTGCTTGAAAAGACAGCATGGCAAAATACCCTCACCTATGTTCTTTCTCTTTGCAATGCTGCTAACTGAAATTCAGAGAAAGGCCAATCCTCAAACCTTTGTGGATACGAATAGACATACCTCGAGATCTACATGTATTATGCCTACGACCTCACATACATGGACTATGGAAACTATGAGTAGAAAGAGGCAAAACTGGGAAGGCAAAAACCTAAATAATCATCACATTTGTATAATTTTGGTATGACATTTATGATAGCATTAAAGGAAGAGTTCAAAGAAAAATAAAGATGTGTAATTTTTTCTTACCAGCTGTTGAGACAGGTATGTCCTGGTTAAACAGTACACTAGCATTCAGTGCCATACCCTTGATTTTACAGTGATTGCCATGAATTAATTTAATTCCATCTGTAAGCTAAAATCAGATCAGAGGTCTAATGCTGCTGCAGGCTCCACATCTGTTTAATCAGTTTTGGATACAACAGCTTGCAAAAGTTCAGGTTTTAAATTTGCTTCATATTTGAAAAACAAAGTTACACTGCTGTACAGCATCTTCAGTGGGAAACAAACAAGCTTATGCACACTTTTGATCTGACAGAGCCATTTTATTTGCAAAAGGCTTCTAAAACTATTAAAAGCTCACCAATTAAGTTATCATTTATTATAGAATAACGAGAGAACTGTGACCCCATAAACCACTATTGTGACAATATTTATTTGTAAGGTCCAATTGCTGGATAAGGCTAACATCAAGCATGTTTGGTTTCTATTGGGGTGAATAAAATCAGAATACAGCTAGGTTCAATCTCTTAACCTTGTTTTAAGATTTTATTTCCCTCCTCTAGTTCTAAGAAACAAATGAATGCATCTTGAGGTAATTTCATTCTGGCCACTGAACTATATTTGATGTTAAGAAAAAGAGGTTTTAAACAGTTCTGAGAAAATGACCCTGCACATAAATACAGTTTTGGCCTTTCATCATTCTTTTATATGATTAAGACTTGTAAGCAGAACAGCAATGCCTTTGCAGAGCACACCACAACTATTATTTCCTCTTCTATCGCTCCCAGCAGCCTTAAATCCTTTAAATCCTTTCCTAGAAGGATCTCTTTTTGCTTGGGTAATTTTTGCAATACATGGCCTGCTAACCCTTACCCCCTACCCTGGATCTCACTTATGTCTATCACAGCAGAGTCAGTCTTTCTACCTCGAATCTTCCAAGGAGCATTGTGGATGGTAATTCACTTGCGTAATTGGCTCAAGAGATGAAAATCTTGTATCTGCCTCTCTTAGCCACTAATCTATCCAGCTGACTTCAAGCCTAATTGGCAGCTTGTTTAGTAATTTGGCTCCTAAAGTGTTGTATTGATGTTGGATAAACAGCCAATGGAAGGAGAAATGATACATGCTGCTTCACTTTAAAAGCTAGCGCACTCTCCCCCTCGTTTTCTGCAAGCATTTAATATTCCATCTATTCTTTCTCTTTTCTGACTCCTCAGTAGACAGATGAGCTCAGAACACTAGGGACTGATCCTGATACACAAGACCATTTTACAAAGAATGTAATCAGAACAGTACATTGCTGTAGTGTATCTTTTGATGCCAGCTCTCTCTAACTAGCAAAATGGGAATCAGACTGTCTAGATGTTTATATTCCTGAAATTGTTTTGGATAATTACACAGTCAGCATCATGAGCAGAGCTGACAGCCATACTGTGAGTTGGAAAATCTGTACTTGCAGTGCTTTTCAAAATTCAGTCTACTATGGCTGTATATACAAAAAATCCACACACCAGTTATGAAAATGCCATGTTATTTGGCTAAATATTTGAAACTGCATCTTTATACCAGACTTTTATATATCCTTTAGACCTATCTAAGACTGTCCACATAATAATCTTAGAATGACTGTAGTTCAGGTGAGTCTCCCTGCATTGTATTTTATCCTAGCTAGCAGACAGATAAAAACAGCAGAGAGGACAGAGCTGTAACTTCAGTAGGTGTTGGAAACCTCCATATTTACTCAGCATCCACAACAGTTTTGTTAATGCCTGCACTGCCACAGTTTCATTTCTACTGCCCCACTGCAAGGGGTGTATTAAAGGAATCATTGCATAATTGTGGCATGGGTAGATGCATTCTTGCCGCACAGACCCTAGATTTAAATCCATTTTCAACTCTCACAATATAGAAACATAAATCCACACCCTGATGAAAACTGAGACACTGAACTTTAGGTTCAACTGGTCATCCAGTATCACAGATCACTTGGGAAGGGATTCGCAGGAGCTCTTCTCCTTCCATGCTTTATTGGACTACACTGTGTGTAAAGTGTAACTGTGTCCAATCAGTCATTACAGTTACTAAAGGTGGTTGGGAAGAGTCAGAATTATTAGATTCCAATTTTCCCCTCTCTAAGGGGCATCTCTTGAATACTCAAGACTGTCTTTTCACCTTGTTCTATGCCTTTTCAATGCTGATAGAAAGACTGCTGCTGAAGAGCATTTGGGAAGAAGTATTCCCACTGGAGGCCACTCCAAAGTTCTGCTCAAACCCCTTGAAACTTGGCAAAATTGCTCATTTCTGATAAGCAGTCCCTGACTTTTACAGAAAGACTTGTAACCTTATACTGAAACCCACAGGGAAAGGATTTAAATCATAGTAATACTCCCAAAAAGGAAAGTGCAGTTTTTGTTAATTTCATCAGAAAGATCAAGGATTAAATTGATATTAGGACTATGGACATTACAGTAGCTCTATATGACCCTAAGTCAAGTTGGGATGGATTATCAGGCCCATTCAGTGCCTATGTGGTTGGAGTATTATCTTCTGTCAAATTATCTTAATTTAAAAATGAAGATTAATTCATCAAAACTAGGCAAATACATCTGCATATTTTTCACTACAGGCTAAATAACCATTTGCCTATTTGTTTATGCAAACAATGCTCACTGTGATCCCTCTCTCAGTAATGAAGGCAGCAGAATGTAAACCTGAAGTTACTACATTAGCACTGGCAGTCTCAGTAGGCTGAAAGGTAAATGTCTCTTACAATCAATCAATAAAAATTTCCTCTCAGTGTAGTAGAAATCAAAAGCAAAACTTTTCCCCCAAAATCCACAGCATAACAAGTATGTACAGCAGCTTTTAACAGAAACTGCTCCACCACTTGGCAAAGGTTTTATAGAAAGACACCAGAAATCCAAAGTTGTCTGCACTGGAAACCTAATCAATTAATTCTATAGTCTTACATTATGAAAATATTTTCTCATCTGTTGAACAGCTAACTAAGGGGCCCAGCCTGAACCAATGACTTCAACCTGGACACAAAAAGTCTTTCAGCAGTTTCCAGCATGGGGCAGTACTCTGCAATCTCTTCTGTTTTGAACT
Source organism: Galbula dea (assembly GCA_013399015.1). Taxonomy (NCBI): domain Eukaryota; kingdom Metazoa; phylum Chordata; class Aves; order Piciformes; family Galbulidae; genus Galbula; species Galbula dea. Next base: position 326,911 of record VWZX01011006.1, on the reverse strand, counting down.
GCTTTAATGAGACAGCATGGCAGGAGAAAAAAACAAACAGAAAGTAGTCCCTAAACTTTAATCTTTTGCAGAAGCCAACCAACCAAAAAATAAGTATCCATAGGCCAGACAATCAAGCAGATATGCTTGTGGACACCAGGAAGGCCTTTGGCAGACTAAGCATAAGAAATGGTGCAATGCACTACGGGACAGCACTGACAACACATGTCAATGCTGATTGCCCTGTGACAAGGGATTTCTGTCTATGGAGTTGTACATTTAGTAGATAGAAAAACAGTGAATCAAGCTAAAAAGAAAGCAGGGATATAATAGTTTTCCTGGAGCTTTGGAAATTTACTGCCAGTTCATCCAAGTACAGAGAAGTCTACCCTTTCTCTGCAACTATTTCACTAAGCTGACCTTCACCACAAACTTAGCCCCAGCCACCTCTCTTATCATAGTGTAATCACAATCTTTTTCAAATCATCATTTTGATACTGCAGATATTCAGGTCTGATTTTTAATCACTGACATATTAAGCATCAGCAAAATAGTTTGCTTAGCTGTTCCACTGGCAATTTTTAAAAAGGAATGAAAACATGTACCCTTTTGATTACCTTGTTAAAGTGAGTCATGATGGCATTAGAGCAGTGCTCAGTATTTCTGCTGTAATTAAGAATCTGTCATATTTTTCATTAAAACACATTCTTTAAAATGAGACTTTTAACTTGGTCATTTCAATCAGTACCAGCCTGAAGTGCAGCATGCAACTAGATAAAGAAAATGACATCTAAAATTTGCTTTTGCAAAATATTAGTTAAAATGCCAATAACATGTACAATAATTTATATATTTTATATGCACAGCTTATGCATTTTTTAAAGTCATTTTTTGTAGGTTTTCAACACTGTTCCAAACTGTAAACCATGCTATGTGAATGTCAGACCAAAAAGATTGTTTGCAAATATAAATACCCATTTACAAGGCACACAAGTAAAACTTGACATTTTTTTGTTCTGATTCAAACTTCCTCCATTCTGTAAATTATTATCAACTCACATATGTGAAGAAGAATGTGATGTTTTCTCCCAACATTTAAAATTCAGAGTTTTCTTATTAATAAGAAAAAAAGAATCTAAAAGGTCTTGAGGATTTAACAGGAGTTGACTGAGAAAAAAATGCTTGTACACAAGACAAGAGAGTCAATAGGAAAGCAAGTGGGGTAAATGCACATTCTATGTCTGAACATGGCATCTAGAAGTCTGTAGCAGCTATTGGTTTGATATGAGACAAAGTAGGTAATCTACAGCTGAAATGACTGTAAACATTCCCAGTGCATTTGTTACAAGTAGTAACAATACTTTGCAGAGAATGTCCTTTCTCCTGCATGCAATTTGTTCTTTTGTTGTTATTTTCATTAATACTGAATCCAGCTTTGGTAAGGCTATTTCCACAATGATCTATCAGGTTGTCTAAGAAGTTTTTATACAAACTTGAGGGCACTGTTTTGCTGCAATGAAATATGTCAGGGTGTCATATGAAATAGCTCCACCACTCAGGTAGTCAGAGAGGGCATAAAGTCATTGAGAATGTCCTGATCTAACTAGAAACACTGAAATAATACTGCTTTCACAGAACAAGCTGTGTAAAGAGGTAGATATTTGTAATGCACAACACCCAATTCTTAAAAGGAATCATAGGAAGTAAATTTTTACTCCTATCTTTTCTTAGTCAGTAACCTGATTAAGCATCTAGGTTCAGTTAACACACAGATGAGCCTACCTCAAACATCCACCAACCATCAAATTTATCTCAGTCTATCCTGCCTCAGTACTGCCAGCTCCTAACAATCCATAGCTATATTATCCCCCATTTTCTTCACTGCTTTTCAACACAGCTTTTCTTCACCTTTACAAATGACACTTTTGAAACTACAAAATGCTCCACTCCATGCTGCTCAACTTTCTTGCTTTGATAGCTTCTCATTGCTGTACAAGCAAATCTACATCCTTCGTTACTAATATACACAAACCTATTGGTATGTGACTTTGACTCCAGACTGAGAACAGGCTATAAATTTAGAAATCAATATCTAACTCTATCAATATTCATTTTACTTTTTCAATACAAAATACAAAGGTGAAAGAGCAGTAAATAAGCTGGAGTACTGAAATAAATTGGGTGTTCTTGTCACAATTAATAAATGTTTAACCAATAACACTGCTTGCTACAGAAGTCTACGGCTTTGTAAGGTGTCTGAAAGGAGCAGGTGCTACCCTTGTGAGACTCAAAGCCACAGAATGTTTCAATACTTCATTAGGATCACCAGTCACTCTCTCCAGTACTACTGAAACTATAACACAGAAATGACCATTTTCAACACTGTGCACAGTGCCACAAGAAATAATTTACAATGTAATTTATTCAAGAAGGGTAGTTAAGAATTTTGAGAATACTTTTTTCAATACAGTGGCCCATATTTGGTGAAGCTTTGCTGATTTGTAGGGCATGCTGCTCAACAAAATATCTGCAGTTAGTGACTCATTCACAGACAGCCTGGCAGGTTTCAGGATGATGTCAAATTTGGACAATGATTAGCAGAATGCTTCTTTTCATCTCCAACTTCTGTTCACGCAAATATACAACTTCTGTCCTTTTCTTTCAAGAAAAAAGGTTTACAAACTCTGCTACATAAAATCTAGTCCTCCTGTTCCTATAACTCAGCTAATGAAAACTACTCAAAGAACAATAATCAAATAGTGGTTTTTCATTTTGATTCAAATTTCCAAATGTGTTTTCATTCTAAAAAGAATGCCTGTTTCTTTCATAAAATGGTATGAAATACTGACAAACAAACAAGGCCTGTGATGGATAAACAATAATTTAGCTGTAGGGAAGGTTAGCCTTTGAGAAAATCATAGTAATTTATGAAATGTTATGAATTACCTACATGTATGTACAAGTTTACTCAAAATTTACCAAATTCCTATTTGCTTAAAAACTTATAATGATGAAATGTAGGAAAAAAAACTTTTACAAGACCACAGAAAAAACTCTCAGTCCTTGTGTCAGAACAGAGTGGACAAGATTACCTTGAACTTGAAAAGAACAAAAAATAGACATTAGTTAAATGGCACTTCATGTGATACCTTTATCCACCATTATTCTTTGTCATTCTCCACAGAAAGCAAATTTTGGGGGCAAATCAATCTTTCAAATTGTGAACATATAGATACAGAACATTGAATGACCACATAATATATTTGCTTTGGTATCAAAATATTGGCTTTGCAAAGTTATGCAGAGGAACCAGCTTGTAAAATAAAATACTGAATGCTGAAAGACCAAGGTAAAATAAGTAATAAAATTAATTTCATGATAATCCATACCCTCAGTACAAAGTGACATCCTCTAGTACTTGAAAGTTGTGAAGTGAAAATCACCTTGTAGAAATAATTGTATTATTCTCTCTTCAGCCATTAAGTATTTTTCTTTCTCACTTCACATATGTTCAGAGTCTTAGAAGCTGACCCACACATTCTCTTTTTCCATACTGCTGCCACCAAGGTGCTTTTATAACAGTTTTAATATTATTCTTGGTCTGTTTCTGCCACTGAGGTTTGAAACAAAGAAGTTTCAGGAGGGAGAATTCAGTTGGAATACAAATATTAGGCTTCTCTAAAGACATTTGAAGAACTGTATCTGTTGCATATGTTGCTCCAGTAATTCATATATGGCTAGGATATGCAATCCAGATTTCCATATTAGCAATGCATAAAAATCCTCATATGGGCACAGACACACAACCTAATCCTTGCAGTGTGCACATATATAATTAATACAACAAACTGATGAGAGTCCTATAAATCATTGCTGAGTATTGAAAAAGTCATTTCACAGCTGTGACATCAGCAAAATGCATCCAATGGCTGTGACCTCGCATCTGTAAAAATCTTTCAGAAATGTGCTTGCAAGTGCTTCCTAGTTAACTACAGCACTCATTTTAAAGCTATGTTTCACAGCCTGATCTCCACATTTCAACTGTTTGCTGAAGAATTCACTTCCTATCTTTACTGTGCAGAGTATTTATAGTATTCATGTATACTGCTCACAGAAAAATAGATACTGCATGCCTTCTACCTTGTAATGCTTGAACAGATATAAGCTGTAATCTTCACTGTCTCTGATTCTCAGTATGTGAAAAAAGACTTATTTTCTTTAAAGAGGTGTCATGTGATGAGGGACTAGAAAACTGGAAATGTTTGAGGAAGAATTAAGAGAACCTGCTTATTTCTTAATAAATAAGGATAGGACATAACTGAAGTTATATGGGAAGTTACTGAATTTACCAAGCATTTCCCCAGGTCACCAACCTACTGCTTTGTGTTTACAGATTCAACATCCTGTGTTTTGTGTTCTGTCCCAGGGAAATTGGTTACCTGTGGGTCCTGGCAGGGGAGCAGCTTTCCTTCTCCGTTTGATGTCTCCCATGCACAACGATCCTAGATGGACGCTGGTTTGCCTGCAAGTAATTACAGGAGAAAACTATTAACACAGGAAGAAAGAGACCACAAAAATACACAGCTTGTACAATCTGACTCTGTATCACAACATTCTCAACCAAGATGAAGCTGCACAGTCAAGCCACCAATCTTGTTTATATTGAAGCATAATTATGTTTGTTGACAAGTGCTCAGGATCTAAATGCAGCATCATAAATTGTTACGGGAATGAATAATATAAAGGGAATGCTTTTTAATTTTCAAACCTGGCAATCTTTCTAGCTCAACATAAAACAAAACCACTGTTGCTCCTGACAGGAAAATAGCTAAGATTAATTATCTCAAGAGATCACCATACTGTTGGTAGGTTATCAATTGGCGAGTAACGCCTGGCTGTCAGAACAATATTTATTACATGAAAACTATTATCCATTTTTTTCTTTAAGGGAAGATGAAGAATGAAGGAGAAAACATCAAACAGTAAAATCTTCAAAGGTGCACAAAATAAATGTGTAGCACAGCAATTTGTTGTTTTCTAATTCACTGGCAAGTTGTAAGAATGATGACATGGAAGCATAGTATCTGGTATACTCATTAAACAATTACGAGCTTGGAGACTGGAAAATTGGTGGAGCTGCAGAGGATGGCAAACAAGCAAATCTTTCTGTATGAAAGCCAGCTATTAGAAGTCAGGTACCACAGAAGAGGGTGAACTTTGAATTTTGGAATATAATCTTAAATGACAATCATTATTTTTCTAAAAGTAATGTATATTGCCTGTAGAATGGAATACATGTAGCAAGTATCAGCATCTTTGTTTAGATGGAACTAGAACAGAATGGGAGAAAAAGCAGTAACTTCTAAACTCCACAATTTTCATACATCTCTATAAAGGATTCTGAGAAATGTGATTCTTACCACAGAAGTGTAGTGAGTTTTGATAAAATTACAGGCTGATAATTGCACCTGATAGTGTACTGTAGCATAGTAACACTGTCACTCACGGGATCTGGTTTCAATGTGGATATAAGACTTATTCTTTACTGCATTTATAAACTGTTTAAGGCTGTGCTACTTCTAAAAGAATGACAAATAGTCATACAATGTTGAGAGACCTCATATCTGCTCAATAATGTAAAGAGTGAGAACAATGCCTTGATAAAAAAAATACATACTGCTTCTAAAAAGCTAAATTAACAAGTACCACAGTGCTTCTATTTCAATAGCAAAATTTCCCAAGAAATTTAAGTTTCAGGCAGAAGTCCACTCTAGCTTCACCTAGTGGACCCCTATTTCAACACTTAATTAATTTTCTCTGTTTTCAAACAGAAGTTTTCCTTGCAATTCTTCTAAGTTGAAATAGCATCCTATTTTAACATCCACAAACTGAACACAGTTAAACTAGGATCTTAACATGGTGATAAATTTCATTTCTACATTTAGGAAGAAAACAAGAAATGTTAACCTTTTCATATTAGAATGAAAGAAAGAAGTGTAACCTTTTCATAATTGATGGCATAATAAAGAAAACTAATGTTTAAATACAAAGTAGGGAAAATTATGAGAGAAAAAACTCTTTATGTTCAATCATCAATAGATCAATGTTTAACAATATTAAACAGCCAGAACAAGCTGCGTGTTGAATTATATGTTAAACAGTGTGCAACTCTTAATTTTCTCTTCTGAATGAAAAAGGGGGAAAGACTCCAGGAATTCAAGTAGAATGAAAGATAAAAATTAATAAAGTCAGGCAATTGAACACACAGACCTGAGCCACAGCAGTAACAGCCAGCAGTGTTTGAGTTATTTTACCCAGAATTGATTATCTATTACGCTACATTGAGATATCTAGACTATTGATCTGTAAGATTATGGTACTAGGGTCTCCCCACTTTTCCTCCAGGCACACCAAATGGAGTTGCAACAAATAACACTAAGTAAGGACTACTTTGTTATTGTTGTCACCCTTCATGTAGAACACAGCAGTTACTTTTTAATTTAAAATCAATGAAGGTCTGAAAGGCAGCCTTGTTCCCTCAGCATAAATGAATCATTCACCTTTGCTGTGCACAACAACCCGATCACCAACCAAGGTGAGAGTGGCTATTTTGTCTGTACACCACAAATAGATAACAATAGATACCAATATGCTCCAGCACCACTTAGGCTTTGTGCAACCTGGCTTTATGTCCACCGACATCAAACGTCGAGCTAACTCACGATTCTACAGCGGCATTTGCTTTTGCCAGGTCTTAACATTTTATAGGCACTGTCAGTGTAGATCACAGCAAAACAAAAAGCTTTTAGAAATTATTTGTAATGTTTTTTAAGAGGAGCAGACAAGAACTATCACTGCTCTGGCACTGTCAGTTAAGACAAAACGAAGCAGTATTCTGAAGCTGTACAGTACGTTTTGAAATGCTTGTAATAGGGATATTATAAAGTGGGGAGAACTCTGACCCTCAATCAGGCTAAGTTCAGCATTATGTTTCTTAGCATTAAATCAGAAGAGCATGGATTACAGAAAGGAAGAAAGCTATTTGCCTGACTTTTCCCTACTTACTCTTAGCTTGCTTCCAGCTATCATTTATAAATAGTGCTCTAGAGGGAAGCTAGGCATTTTATTAGGGAAAAAAATAAAACTTGTTAAGACCACCTTGCCTGAAAACTTGGCTTTTGACGTGCTGGTGACAGGGACTGGAGCAAGCAGTGTCAAATGGAATAATTTTTAAGGAAAGACAACAGGAACTTGTCGCCTCATTGTATGCATTTACAAACAGAGGCTTTTCAGAGTATTAGGCCTAGTTAAAGCTGCCCTCTGGATAAAAAGTGTTCCCAAGCAGCCTCAGACAAGCTTGGGAGACAAACAGATGTGACTATGGTCCCTGGCGTTTGGCAAGAACACTCACTGTCAATAAGAAAAATATGAGCATGGACAGGGCATCAGCTGCACCATGGCAGAGCAGGCCTGCAAGTGTCATAGCAGCGGCAAAGTTGTGGCAGAGGGAAATAAGAGGGCTGCAAAAGCCAGGCTGGTGTGAACTTACACGAGCATGCCAAGATTTTTGTTGTTGTTGTGTCATGCCTCAATCTATTAAAAAGAAAAAAACACTGGAAAAGCCACTGTCAATTTTTATTCCTTTTTCGTCATGCACGCAGCATTTAGATTCTCCTTTTTACGTGGGAAACAAGAGCCTCAAAAACAAAGACAGACTGTGAAGGCAGAAACAACAAAAAAGCTTAAGGAAATAATAAACATAATAAAAATAGTTTTGATACAGCAAATGCTTTTACAGGAGCAATGACATGTAAAGCAATTAATAAGCATCTATGCATTCTTGTAACAAACACTCATTCTGACAGAAATTATGTTATCTTCTTAAATAGTTGCAGTCTCCCTATTAATTCTTTTTCAAAGGTAATTACCCTTACTATGGTAACATGCCCAGAGTTGTCTCTTTAAACTCCCCAAACATTTCCACCCATGCCTACACAACACAATCTCCCTTTCAGTAATTTTCCTAGCTCGATAAGCAAGTATTTTTGCTAAGTGCCTTTTCTACAGCTACACAGGTTCACCTCTCCGAGACATTTCTAATACGCTATGTCACGGTATGGCAGATTTTTATCTCCTTTGACCTCTGCAGTCAATGGACCATTTGGCTACATTCCCCAAACAAACATCTTGTTCTATGGGGGACCCTGTAGTTGAACTGCTTCAATTGCAATCCACCTTCTGAGCAAAGGCGTACACAACAAAGCGATTCTTAACTCTTTCACTCGTAGTTATCACCTTTGCTGCTACTGGAGTTCGAAGTTCATCAGTCTAGTCACTGAGAAGGATAATACAATAAAATGGGTGTAGGATAGCAGATACTCTGGAATATAAATTCTAGCTCTCTGGTTTATTATGTGCTTCTGTAATCACTATTATCCCATGTGTGAAAAAAACACAATAAAACTCAAAGTTCCCCAACAAAAGGCAAAAAAACCCCTCTCCAAAAAAACCCCTCCTTCAAATTCAGTAGTTGTTCCCACAGTCTTTTCAGAAAGATGCAATGAACATTACATAGTGTTATACAGCAGGTATTTTCATAATACAATGGCCTAAGCTAGTGAGGCTGTCATGCCACTTGGGGGAACTCTGGATACTCCTGTTTTAAATACAAAAGATCTGCATGTTTATTTCTTATGTCTCACTGTAACAACATGTCTGTTGATGACTTGACTTCATCTGTCTGCTGTTCACAGCTTTCACTCTCCTTGCAAGCTGTAATACCTTATTTGATATCAGTGCAGTTGCTTTTGTTGTTGCACTGTAATTGTGCCAACCCTATCTATGCTATGCAGCACATTACTACGATATGATAATGTTTTCAAGAAGACCGATTTCTATTTCATGATGTGATGAACTGGTAATGATCAATACTTCCCTATCCATTATATTGCAATTAACATCTCTCTCACCTGAGGAACAAATCCACAGCAAATAGTGACACATTGTTCTGCCACAGTATCAATGCATTCCTGCAGATGGCTGTAGAACTCAAGTTTATCACCACTGAGTGTTTCAGCTGATGGAGAGGCTTGATAAAAGTTTATAAGTGAACTTCTTTCACAAGAGATTACAACAAGGCAAGAGTTGACTGGTTTGCCTTTTAGAAGGGACTTGAGAGAATTATTTTGAAGGAGAAATCTAACTGAAACTGTCAGTTCTCAGTCTTAAAATATAGCTATGAAACAGATATGAATATGGGCATGACTGAAGAGAGAATGCAGTGAGGATGATGACTCCCTTTAAGCTTGAAATGACTGGGCAATTTCTTATAAACCAAAATTGAGCAGGGACTGTGTGAAGCAATGTTCACAGCAGCAGCTAAATGAAAAAGCAGAACTCACAACTGCATAACAGAGAAGCAAGCCAATAAAATGACTACAAAAAAGGAATGTGTGGAACAGCTCAAGTTTATAAAACCAAAGAATACTCTGAGAAAACCTCCCATTATTTAGGTACCTTTTACACAAAAATATCCCAGAAATGGTTTTGTATCCTCACACAGCACTGACCTCTTGATCTGATTTCTTATATGGTTTAAAATACCCAGAGAAGAGTAACATATGCAGTAATGCATGTGCCTCATGGAAATTCAGAGAGGGATGGCACTTCTTCCACTCTGAAGAAGGTACCCATGTTCTTTAGCTCTCTAAAACATGCACAGTGCACGTGCACTGCCATTAGGTACACAGGACACTACTTTGAGGTCAACATTTCTAGGGAGCAGATAAACACAGAACACTGAACAAAACAGTTGTTTTATCAATGAAGATTTGGACTCCACATCTTAGTATTACAGCATAAGGCAATCTTGAAAAACAATCCAGCAACATTTTGATAAGAGCATTTGGGATAAACCTCATTCAGTACAAATTTACCTGGCTTTAGGTCAATGTCTGAAACCTATTTTGTTATTCATTACAGAAACACGTCACGTGCACCTGTGCTTGGTGGTGATCTGGGCAGTCAGTATATTAAAGCCAGAACACTCACCACAGCTTACACCAAAGCTACTGCAACAGCTGCATTCCTGCTGGAACAGCTCCTCATCTGAACCTTGTTTCCAGAAAAAAATATACACTTTTGATAACAGGACTCAGAAATCAAATGCTCAGGCTCCACACAAACACTACCTCTACTTCCATCAAACCCTTTCAGTGAATTACAAGAACTTCATGGCTTTTAGGGAACTTGTGAATGCAGCATTGGTGATACAGAGTTTTAGGAGACAGAAATTAGAAACTTAAATATTTATTTCTCTGATTTCCTTGATTTTGTTTTTAATGTGTGAAATAATTAACTAATTCATACATATCTCTCATGCTAACCTTCTGCAGGTTGTAGAAAGAACCACCCTCAACCTCATCCAGCACCAGAGTGCTGACAGTATTAAAAGGATTTTTCTCTTGGCCAGGAGTGGTCTTGTCTACAAAGTCTTTACAGAAGCACTGAAGAACTGGCAATAGAATAATGAAATGCAATGCATATGCACCATACATATTAATTTTTAATGCTTATGAAGATGAATATATATTTCTTCATGGTATCACTTTTCTCGGACACCATTCAGATGAAGTCAGTCCCACACTTGATTCCTTTACAAACAATAAAGCTTTTTCTTCAGACTTGTCTAAAGAATGACATCATCTATACAAGAGATTGCTCCATCTGCCTCCACAAGTGCAAACCCCTTATTACATTAACCAGAAGAGCTATGCTCTTTATTTTCCTTTTGTTAAATCTTAACCAGATGTGATAAACCCATGCAAATCTATCAAACTCCTTTTAAACTATGCCAATCTGTTCACATAACTTTAAACATAAAGGTGACTTACCTGTATTATTGAAAGACCTAGTGTAATCCTATTATGAGAACAATACATTCTTCCCCTTGACCCATCAGATTACCTCATCACCTAATACTATATTCTAATATGTTCTTTTCTGTGATCTTTCCCAGTACTTTCATGTATCACTCACACACAGAAGTTATCCAAAATTTACCTGAACTCTACAAATCTACACATTCAACTCCACACTGGTGTAATTTTAGCAAACACAATGGAATAGAAAAACTTACACATCAGTGCATATGTTTTGACATCTAGTCTCAAGTCACTTACATACTTCATTGTGATTGAGTCTCTAAAAAAAATTCTGTAGTTGAGGCCTACTGCCCTCAGAAAGGATAATGCATTGTTTTTTCTTGTTTCTAATTAGTAATTTAAGCATATGTTCAGCATTTAACTCTAAATGTTTGCCTTTTCCCCAAGCTCTAAGACAGCTGTCCAAGATGTGAATGCCAGAAAACATTTAAATATCAACATCTGTTGAATTATGTTAATTTAGTGTAATATAATTGGGCATGAGTTGGAATTGATCAAAAGTATATGAATTACACAAAGGCAAATCCAAACCAATATCTTGGTGTACAAACAAGTAACCAAGGAATGAAACCAAAAAAACCCACTTCTGTTTAAAAATTAAATAGCTAAGGCTTACACTTTCCTTCAACAAATGATTTGATTTTACATTTTCAAGAGAGGAAATGAAATTTGTATATTCATTCCAAATATAATTTTTTATAGTCCTTCAGAGTATTTCTAAATATTTTTGATAGCAAGTTCCATTATTGTTCCATGTCAAGCAATACCTGATAAAAATAATGCTTATATATTTGTAATGGTGAAACAGTTAGAAAACAGGTTGAAGTAACAGGACACCACCCTGCTACAGGGCAATGTTGTTTCCCAAATTCTGAAGCAAATATTCTTTGGTTTCTTCATCATCCTGCCACAACACTGTTGATATCCAAGAGATATGGGCACAAGTAGACTTTTTTGGATCCCTCCAAGATCAGTAGGAACTCAATGTAAAAACTGCATAGTTTAATCCACAGAAAGAACAGAAAGAGGCAAAGCAAACCCACCCTTCCTTCAGGCATGGCTACTGATCCTTATGTTTGTGCCATGCAGCTTTCATGTGCCTGTGTGGTGAGTCAGAGAAGGTCTAAATTTCTTGTGATGGGGAGGTGCTGGGACGAATGAGTGGTGGAAAAACAGACTGCAAAACAACCTCTTTTGATTGCAATGCTGCTTAACAATAGGTTAAACAGTTTGTGGAAGTACAGTGCAGGTTACTGCACATAGCTCCTGCTCAGAACTTAAACAGCAGGAAGGGTCATCCTGCCTCTGAAGCCTAAATTATCTTTATGCCATCAGCATTTTAACAGGTAAGCTGAGACAAGAAAAGCTTGAGAGAAAAAGGAGAGAGAGTCTAACGCAGTTGAATGTGAGAAACGTGCTACCAATCCAGATGGTAGATCAGGAGGATCCAGAAGTACACCATTTCTACAGGTTATCTCATTTTTACATGAATTTTATATCCATATATATTTTTAAATCAGGACTTACTGACTTCTTGTTAGTTAACATACTCATGTGTTCCTAGAATTCAATTTTAGCAGCTTATTTATGTACAATATAAAAAATAAAATACTATATATATTAGTGCCATACTGAAATTTGGCTCAAGGTTTCATAGTTAATTAGTTTTGCATTAAAGATGCAATAAAATTTCTCAGATCATGGGAAAATGCATTTTCAAAAGAGAGCTTGGGCTCTTCAAAATTTCTGCAAATTTTCTCATTATAGAAGCTGAGTTAAAACATGATACTTTTAAGATACTTGGTTGTTAATGTTCATTTAAGCTATGGGGACTTTAAAATCTAACCATGAACCAATACCAAGGCCTGAAGATTGCCATAAAATTAAAGCACCACATACTGGCTACATTTTGAAACAACAATCAAACTGCTGTCAGCCTGTCCCCTTCTCCCAAGTGAAAATCATTTGGGGACCTTAAAAATAAGGCCATAGTATAGAAAACTCAAACAGGAATTGCCCTGTTCCAAAATAGCACCATCTTTTATTCTTCCCAGAGAAGAAAATTACCAAACTGATGGAATAATGTTGTCCCTGAGGTTGACAGCAAGGGAGGAAGCAATGTGTCCTCAAACATTCACATAATTTAATCTGGAACTGCAAATATTATTAAGCACCAATCATAACAGTACAGTTACTGCTCCATGGCACTCCAAAGAGGAGATAAAACTGCTTAGTTGTTAATTTCTAATGATGTAAACACATTTGGATTTTAATGTTGTATTTGTATCTCCTGCATTATTAGCTTTGGGGTTACAAGATATTAACTTACTACCTTTAATAATTTTACACTTGAATTAAGAGCTGTGTTTAAATACTACTTTCTTTTAAAGTATTTTTGTTGAGACTAGGTGTTCATATGATGACAGAAGTGAATCACCAAGCAAAACACCTATGCACTCCTTAGCTTTACTGCAGTCTGAGTATGTGCACATTTTGATGTCTAATTTTCAAAACCTGGCTGAATTTACCTCCTCTGGTATTGTAATTTCATTCTGCAAAAGCCACATTAAACAATTACAGTTCTTGTAATTAACCAGTAGTCTAATGTACAGTTTTCTTATCCCAATCCATTAACAGCTGCTCAAAAAATGTAGTAATTAATGGTTTTGTTCATTTTTGGCAAACCTGCAGCACGACAAATAGTTTTGTATCTGCTGCAAATTAGGACTCCTTCCCAAACAACAGATGACACGGTGGGAAAAAGGGAACAGGCAGAATCCTTGCACATTTTTCTCTCTTTAGAAGATCAAATAAAGAGCAGCTGTAGTGCTATTTGTCACATCTGTGGAAAAAAAGTCCCATGATCTGTATCGTCAGATGAAAATGAACAAGTGGTGTACAAAGGTCCAAACAGGAGTTTCCCTTCCAAGTTAGGAAGGACAGACAGTTGTATTTCTAACCAAAGCAATAATAAACTTCTGAAAAATTCTCAGCAGGTTTGGTGTAAAAATTTTGCTTTAAGGAGCTTTCTTTGTATACTAATTCATAGAGAATACTGTTATAAAAAGTGAATGTATTTGAGACTCATCCTCTTGTACCCACACAAGGTACAGATGAAATTTCGAGGTCCCTTCCAACTCCTAATATTCTGTGATTTAAATTAGACAGAAAAAGAGGGAATTGCAGAAAATATGGTGAAGTTATGACTAATGTTCTAGGATTTTATTGACACTTACCATTAGTAGCATCTGACATATTTCCTTTATGTAACCTTTCTCATACTGCTTCCAGAGTCTGCTTTCCTGATTGTCTCTTCCACATGTGCAAAGACCCCTGTTTCAGTCTGTGCTGCTCACCAAAGCAGGAGACTTCACTTGCCAGCTCCTAACAGACCAGCAACAGGTGATCACTGGATGAGTGACACAGAGTCCTCTTGTCACATTACAGTAATGGCTGAGTAGGTAGCTCCTCCTGATTGCTGAAGAGGTATCAAGGTACTACCTTTACCTCAAGCTGTGATCTACTTTGCAGCCACAAGAAGTGACTCATTAGTTCAGCTGCTGCTACACTGACTAGCTTGTTAACCCAGCATCTGTTAGGCTAGTTGAAACCTAACTTGTATAATTCTACTCCACCTTGAAATCCCTTTTATAAATATGATAGCCCTCTTTCAAGCCAGAGCTGAGCTGCAGAAGACTTAAAGAGCTTTTTTTGCTTTTTATTTTAAAGATCCTTGGGGGAAAATTTGAGTGTGGAAAGCAAAAACAAAAATAAAAATTAGTAAGTGGTAAAAATTTGGGCACTATTTCATTTTCAGCTTCCCAATTCCTGCATGTGTCAAATTTTACTTGCAATACAGTAAGAAAAAATAAAGGTACAGATAAAATAATGAATGCTACTTAACAGAAACACTGTAAAAGCAATATGACACAAGACTATTACATATAGTGAAGGAAATAATTACAGAAGTTTAACTTATTCAGTAGTCTGCTGTTTTCCCAAGCTAAAATTCTGTTGCTTCTAAATTACACCATAAATTAACTAGTTATGGCATTGACTCTATGACCAAAGGCAAAATTGCTTGGGTGCCTAACTATTCCAGTTATTATGTCAAATGAGGATAATAAAAGTGCTTCCTAACTTCAGGAGGGTATTGTTGAGGATAAATACATTAAATATTAAAAAAGAGGCAGCCAGTTGTGTGCTGGAGGTCCCCCATATATCTGAGAATATAATTACAGATTCAAACCCACGTTATAGTTGTTCAGTAAAATCCTGTTCAAAGCTGACCAAATGAATCACTTAGGGCTGGGGATGCTCCTTTAGGTAGAACTCATTTTCATAAAATTTTACAAAGGTGACCTAAGGAAAAGATGTTTTACCTCATGGTGGGAGCAGGCAAACAATAAGCACATGATCAGCTATGGCAGCTCAGCTGCCAAGTAGCAACTTGTTAACTCACCGTAACTCAATCATGTTCAACTGTTGCCCACAGCCTCGGGCTACAGACAGGCATTTGGTCTGCTAACAACTGTGCTAGATGAAGACATTACTATCCCAAGCTATTTGTTATCACACATCTGCTAGAGATTATCATCTCCACAGCTCTGCTGAGGAAGAAACCATGTGAGCAGTCCCTAATATGGTTTATACAAACCCAGCCAATTTAATTTAAATAGGTAAGTTGAACTAACCTGGCTGGTTTTGCCCAAAGCATCTTAAAAACTGCAGGAAAAAACCCCAAACAAACACCTAACCTTTACTGGAAAAAGAGTAGAGGATGAAAACAAGAAGCTGGAAGAATAAACACCTTTAAGCAGTGTAGTTGGATTGGGGAGGGGACTTTTCCACTTTTCCTGCCCCAATGCAGAGAGATAATGTACACAGATAACTTTTTCACAGCTGCTTCTAAACTACTATTGTAGTACTGTTTCTATTATTTAAAGAATGAATGGGAAAATTACATATTTTTAGACTAAAGCTTATCTGTAAAAGTAGCAAAAATACATATATTTAAATGTGTTGAACATAGAAGATCATGTGTTGAACTGTATCGGCATAACAATCTATCCAGGTCCTAGGTTTTATGGTGCAGGACTGTCCTCCTCCTTAACATTAGGTTCATTAGTAGCCATATCAACAACTCTACACAATCTAATTATCTTGCCACTAGTAAAATCTTGTGTTAGTTTATATCAGTTTGGCTCACTATTATTAATTTTAAGGGAATAAACCTAATACAAGCAGCCCAGCACAGTAAAACTCACCCAGCAAGTGTCAGTGTTATTTCACCACAGAGAGACAGCTGTAGACTACTGTTGTGCTTAGAGCTCCCCACCTTTCTGATGTATTTACAGAGTAAATTATTCCACAAGTCACTGATCTAATGTAACATGAGTATTTACATATTGTCTACATGCTGAGACAAGAATAGTGTTCAGTCATCCAAACTGGGTAAGAAAGCCAGGGCAAGCATAGAAAAATGTGTGTGTACATATGTATCTCATACACCTCTGAAGAACAGGACAAAGGTCTTTCAGAAGAGCAAGTCAAAAAGATAGTCCCTCAACATGGAATACAGTGATGTGAAAACTACACAGAGACACACAAAAACTCAGCCTTGCAATTAAGGCAGATTAAACTGCACTCTGGATAACTACAATAACTTCACAGATGTCCAATACTTACCCACTGCTGCTGCTCTATCGCTGCATTTAGCAACAAACAGTAAGACAACAAGGTCATAGCCATTACTTTATAGCTCTTTTTAAGAGGGTTACTCATCTGAATTACCTTGATATGCTGTAAAATCATCATAGTTTAACACATGGAAGAACTAACTTTGAGCCCATTTTAGAAAGCTTCAGACTTTCAGATGTGAGTAAAGACTTGCATTCAACAGAAGATTTAAATATATACTCATGTAGTACACTGAAAGAATGAAAGATTTCCTGTGGTGTTTACTAATTCTGTAACTTAACCATGTGATATAGGATTGGTATCATTATAGTTTAGAGGTTTTTAAAGTATGTGGGCAGGTGCAAAAATCTAGATGACAGATTTTCATTGTAAGATTTCTTATGCAGTAATGAAGATGCAAGTCTGCAATGAAGCTGATGTTCATCATTTTATTAACTCTGAACAATATTTCCTACTAAAACCAACAGGTACCTTGCTAAGCAGAAACATCTTCCTCCTCCATACTGTCTGGTGAAACTAAGATGAACCCTTTTGGTAGAAGGGATAATTTAAGTCATAACAAAACTGGCTTTCAGTATTAACCATGGATAAATCTGACATATGTCACTACACAGCATGAATTTCATTTGTAAGGACCAGAATACTGGAGGAACTGTCTTGACTTGAGTGAGGCCAAATACTGTCAACATATGAGGAGATGGACTAGGTATTTGTACATGTTCTTCCTATATATCTAAAACTCAATCTCTATTTAGGTTGTTACAGCTTTTGATAAAAAGAAAAATATTAGGCTGAAGAACAGTTAAACTACAGGAAGAAAGGAGACACCAGACATGCTACTGACCAGGGAGAAATGTTTGCACATTGTGCAAATGAAATCCTTATTTTCAGCAGGTAAATAGTATCAAGAATGTTAAAATTTGTTTAAGATATGTCTTGCAAATCAGACATATATGACTTGATAGACAGAAGATGGGCTGTTAAAAATATAATTTGAGATTTTCTCTTCAAGTCTCTTAATGAATTAACATCAAAGTTTCTGTGGTAGGCAGAAGAAATAGTGGTTTTCTAAAAAAGGACTTTAAATACAATCTGTTTCATACTGCTCACTACATATGCACTTTATACTCCCAGTTTCATGTAAGCAGCCTGACAGTAAGAGTGAAGTTATGGTGAAAATTCATGTCTTATACGAACTCATTCTAAAATTCTGAGCAAAAATCTGATTTCTGGCACTTGCCTGAAAAAATGCAGAAATTTTCCAAGTTTTTTTGGATTAATACAGAAGGTTTAGTAGACCACAATTAAGATAACCACAATTTCTGAAGATGGACCAACACATACACAACCAATGTTTTAGAGCTTGTAACCAGAAGCTGTATACAATGAAGCAGACTCATATTTAATAAGCATACTTTTGAAAGAAGCATTGGTCTCCTTTGCCAGGTATTCCTCAAAGCAAATACTTAACAATACTCAAAACTTATTTCAGGCCATATACAAATTTCTTTGAATGTGAATCACAAAAGAGATGATCTCTGAAAACAGTCCCAAAGTCATTTCTTATACAAAAACTTGAGAGTTTATAAAAAGTAAACAAATTCCTGATCAGCACCAATGAGAGCTGCAGCATTAACTTACCTGCTGGCTGTTTTTACAGAGTTGCTCTTCTTGTGGCCCCTCTCTGCTCGGTTGTCACGCAAGAGTTGAAGCTTTAAAGAAAACCCATTCAGAACAGGCTCACAAACAATGCCTTTATTTGCTTTTCAAAAAAGTTATCCTGGCAATGTCATTCTTTTCTGTCCTACAGTCACAGAATCATTAAGACTGGAAGAGACTGCTATGACCATCAACTCTCTATCACTTGCTTCTCGTGGAAGGAATGCTCCTTGTCATTTCAGCTATCTACTTCTCAGATGGAGCAACATAGTGCAGTCTGGTTTTAACAGGCAATCTGAAGGATGAATAAACATAAGCCAACTTATTAGGATAGATTTTGCAAACTAATGTTTTCATTTTAAGGTCAACAAATCAGAACACTTACAATTCATATCTAAATGTAGCCACAATTTTTCCCAGCATGGCGCTCATATAACGTGTGTCTATTCCATGAGCAAGCTAAGGAGAACAGTCTAACTGTTAGCAGTATTCTCTGGCTTATAAGAAAACTGTAGCTATAGCATGTACAAAGACAGATCAGCTGCCAGACATTAAATTTGGCTAGGTAGTTACTTGGGTTCTAACATAACTTCAACTCCAGAAATTAATTAAAAGAGAATGTAGTAAACCCATGCAACCAATAGTTACACATTATGGATCTTTACTGGGAATTTTAGAGGCTGTCAAAATAGCCATAATGACACTGAACCATCATTCTCATTTCTTTTACCTGTTGAAAAAATGTAACCCATTATGTGCCAGTAGCACCTACATTATTTGATGACACTAACTTTGCTTCACAATTCATTAGTAATCTGTAAGTTACAAATATTGTGAACTTTAGATAAGCTCTGAAAGCATAGCTCATAGGAAATATGAAATAAATACAGAAAATTTAAATTAAGTCAAATCTATTGTTACTTGAAAAGAATGAATTCATTTGTTATTATATACCACCCAAGCAAATGTTTCTTACACTCTTTGCTGAATGGATACTGACAGTCTGTAGGTTAATGTACTAAAATCCAATTAAAAACCCTAAAACACTAAAATCCATTCTAACCTAGCAAGTTTGACTACTTCCCAAAATCTCAGGAATAGGATAAAGAGAACTTTCTGTCATGAGATGAAGCATGCTCGCATTTCAAATCTTCTTTTGTATGTCTCTCTTATACTAGGAAATGTGTTTCAAGATAAAGAGGGCTAAATGCAAATCATATAAAGCCATCTATTTATGGAATTGAAGATCTTCCTGTTGCATTCTGCCTACTGCTGTCATTGTCTTGTATTTCTTGATTTTGTGAGTCAATTTGGTTTTTTACCTTTCCAGCATTTTGAGAAAAGCAACATTTGGAGATACTACGATTAACAAAATCACTTTAAGAAACCATCAGATTTTTCATCTAACCTGTCACAATTCAATGATATTTAACTCTAATTAAGTGACTAATTAGAGATTTTACAATAAGGGACTTTTTGAAATGCACTGCTGTTAATATGTTTCCTTACAAGAAAATATGAAATGATAACTGCTTTGTTTATCATTTTTTTAAACTATTAGTCCACTATTTATGGAGCAGAGGTAATTCCTTGACAGATCTTAACTAAACTGTTCTTGATCAAAGTAGTTCTTACCTGGCTATGCTCCTTCCTAGCCCCAGGGCTAAACCAGTGGCTGTGGGAGAAAAAGAAAAGACAGGTTTAACAATATAACTACCAAGGCACATGCTGTCATATGACCAGTCTGTGCGTGCTTCTGGGTAGCAGATAATCTGCCAGGAAAATAGAGCCTTTGGCTATGCTTTATTTTTATGGGCTATTTTTATGGAACTCTGTTAAGCCTCTAACAGTTTTGAAAGAATGCACCACAAATTTCCCTTCTGAGGAGCTATTGGCTTTAGAGGTGATTATAGCTTTTATAGGTGATTACAGAAAACAATATATAAACAATATTTTAATATACTATAATGCATGTATTATAAAATAAAAAATTCCATATTTAGTACTGAGGTGTTATTTATTAATGATTATAGACAAAAAGATTTTTAAGTACTGTCAACTACCTGGTAGGTGTTAATGTATTATTGCACAAACTGAGGTCCCAGTTTGAACCTAAAGTGAAATTCAAAGTCTGTAAACTGAGTGGCTTCATGTCTCCATTCAAGTGCACAATTCTGACTCATGGCAGCCTTAGTTCATAGATGAAAATTTGGACTAAGATGTTGACATGCAGGTCCAAGAACTCACAACATGAGTTTTCCCTCCAGAGCAGTTCACATACACACTGTGATCACATAGAACTGAATTAACATCTGAATGTAGCTCTAGCAAGCATTATACAGACCTGTGTCCAAGTTTTAGATTTCTGATTTGGAAAATACAGGAAAAACTTCTTATCTTTACTGCTAACTATTCAAAAGAATTTAATAATAAAATGTTCCTAAGTGTTGTCACTGGACAGAATAAATGATTACAGTAATGGCACATTTGGAGTAACTAAATGAACTGAAAGACTTTGCCTATTTACATGTCTCTAAACAATTAATTCAATGTTCTTTTGTGGAATTTATGATAGCCTTCTTCCTCATATGATGCACCATGTTTAAGACTCAAAGATGTGATGCTTGTTTATTTTCATATATTCAAGTCTGGCATTTCTGAATTTCCCTTTGGAGAAAAACAAAGCAGGTCTTTTTACACAACCTGTATTTGGCATGTAGCCTTAAAAAAGTGTTGTGTTTTAGGACAGCATATACTTACCAACTTGGTGAAAAACACATTTACAAAGCACTGAACTATAGGTTTCCTTAAGAAATATAAAATGAATTACAATGGATTATAATTATTATTATTATTAAATGAAGAACATTATGTAACTGAGCTGAGGTCCTCCTCTTTTATGCTTGTACAGCTGTAAAATGTGGCTTTGGGATAGAGGTACTACTGTAAAGCAAACAATAGTAAAAAGTTATAACTCTCATCACTGATACTTACTCATGGTGAAGAGAATCCTGGGACAAGTGAACTGTCTTCCTGCTGCTGCCTGGTCCTGGAGTTATCTAACAGACAAAGGGGGGAAAAAAGCATCTCTGAATAATGCAGACTCACACAGTGATTGTTTCTTAAGAAAACATATCACAAGTACTAAACACAAACCAGACACATTAGATACAGTAGGCAACAGAGTACACTAGATACAGTAAATGCAATTAGCAATACCTGCAAAGTAAAGTCTGAGTGCAGAAAGGGCTAGACAAAATTTACCAAACTACTTGATGTGTAATTCTGATTGGATGTCAGATGTCAGGGGCCTAAGTTACCTTCAAAAAGTTAGATGCTTTGAAAATCACATTCAACATACTATCATCATCTATGGATAATACAAGAATAAATTTATTAAGAAACACTCCCAACCTTTGTATCCCAACACAAAGCTTCTGAAATTCCAGTTGATGTGGGACAGAAAGCAAAGCTAAAGTAATTTTTACCACACTGGGCTGTAATCCTTGTCTAGTGCTTTATATATACTGAAACCAAAAAAACATAATATGCTCCATTTAAGAATGATCTTAAGAATGCATGATAGCATATGCAGACAACTGCAGATGATGATATTCTAGTATTGCTCAGAAATGCATTCAAACAGTTTTGGTTTTGGAATCTCCTTCATATGTCTGCACAAGTAGATAGGTAAAAGCAGAAAAAGAAGAGACCACCTGACGAAACTCATGCTTGGAGAACTAGAGCAGAAGGTAAATTATTCCTGCTGGAAAGAATGCAGGAACAATTTTCAGTTCCTTGGAGATAGTTTCAAGTCAGTAGATGACAAGAGGTGGGAATGAACTCAGATGTTCTGCCAGTTTTGAAAGGAGGCCACGAAAACTTAATAATCCATGTGTATGGCTCAGGCCTGTCAAAAGTGCATGAGCAGAAGATTCACAGATAAAAGCAGTCTGCTCTCTATTGAAAGAACAACACACTCAACTTCTAAAGCAAAACATCCCTACTCATCTGGTGTCATGCTGGAGAAAAGCCAGGGCAGCTGAAGCTCCAAGTCTGGAAAACTTTCCAAGAACTCTTACTAATAATTTGAAAGCTTTGACCTGAAGAATGATGTCATTTGGGGCTGAATGGAGAAACTCTAAAGCCTTGTCAGTTTTCTGGCTGAGAGGGATTGAAAAGATTTGGTAACACCTTAGTGCAGAAAAATCTATGCAAACACACAAATCCCTGGGGGAGGAAATGGTGGCAGTTGCATGGGAGAACAGCACCTACTGCTCTACCTGCATTTGGAATTTACTGGTTTCCCATCCTTATGGAGATCTTACATAGCCACTTGAGAATAATAGAACAGTGACCAAATGTTACTTGTGGAATACCATAGTCTACCTAATGATCAGGGTGAGAAATGTCAGTTCACAAAGACAGACCTAGAAATATGGACAAGTATTTTAATAAGTAATTTCCAGATTTTAAGATGAACACCTACACTGTTACTTTAACACTGTAAGAAAACATGGTAAACATGTAGCTCAGCTCTTGAGAGTTACAGATTGCATTAATCTCCAAATGAGGTTTTCATGCTATTCCAGAGGGTATCCCTGGAATACAGTAATCCATTTTCTACACCATGGCTCTAAGAAAAGCCGACTGTGCCTATGTCATGCTTTGTTAGAGGTTCATGATCACATTATCTCCTGGTGGACCTGACACTTTTATTCAGTTTACAGTATGTTCTGTGTACAGGCAACTTATTTCCTTTGCCAGGGCTGCTGACAACCTTTTCCACACTATATTAATCTTGTTTACAGACTTTATCTTGGTACAAATATCAGAAAACTGAACTTTTTATCTCAGGGAGAAAATAAACAACATGTTGACAGAAGCAAAAGCTATTTTCTGGACTAAAATTGGTTGTTTACCTGCAGCCATACTTATGGAAACAAGTTTAAGTTTCCAGCTTACTCAAAATACATAATCTGAAGTATAATAAGCATGGAGATTTCAAGAAAAATCACTGCATAAATTGCCAGTTTTAAAATAACAAATAAACCACAGAAGTATGTTTTATTACCAGTTTACATGGGAGTATGAACTTGCTTGAAATACAATTCATCCCAAAGTACACTGCTCATGTTTCTCTTGCACACCCCAGATAATTTCAGTTCCAAGCCCCCCCCAATATTTATAAACCCAAACATATAAATTTCTGCATAAACCAGAACAGTGGTTACTGCAAGACTGACAAGATGTTGATGTAAATTAATTCCTACTTGCAAAACTTACATAGGGCAAAAAAAGCCTAACCAAAACCTATAGCCCATCTGCATCTGCTAGCTCACTCACTATTGGAAAAACCTACTCTGAAGATGCACCAAATCTCCCCAGAAGAGAGAGACAATTGCTCTAGAAAGTGGCAGTAGATCACAGGATGCTAAAATCACAACAAACACCCTCTGAATGGTCCATATTCTTTGTTCATGCAAAACTAAAATGCACAGTTATCCAGAATTGTGTTAACTGCCAAAATCCCAGGGGGTAGAGTAAGTACTATTAGTACTACTCTTCCTTTAGGTAACTAATGTATAGCAGTGTGCAGGTCTGGGTGCTCATGTGTATCATGAGAATCTGAATTACTGTGACAAGAGTTTAGGAAACTGACAGATCAAGCCTGTTTTAAACTTTAAGTGAATTAAAAATACTGTTCTTGGTAACAGTCAGTTCTTGCATACTATTAAGCACCCTCCCTACATACACAAGGGTGTTCAGTTTTTAACACCTGTATGCTAAATTAGCTGTAAGTACCCAATATTGTAGAGCTGATACTGGATATTTAACATTCATGGCTATGGTTCTTAGCCACAGGGGTCAAGGTGACCAGGACTGAGCCATCCCAGAAGAGATGCTGGAATGGAAGCAGGCTTGTCTTCCCTCTCATCAAATTCTTCTTGCTTATGTCTGATGTCTTTATGCTACTATTCCCTCTGAGAAAATGAGGGAGAGGATGACTTCTTTTTTACAACAAACACCTGAACCACGGTCAAGTAAAATGCAGGCTGAAAAAGCCCATTTTGATAATGCTCAACCAGAGCAGTACAATACTTTTGCCACATGCTTTAGACTTTTCCTACTTATATAAACATAGCAATGTTTTTTCAGACCTTTTTATCAATAAATTTTTGAATAAAAAGTGCCATAGCATGCTTTAAAATTGTACACAACAGGAAAAGAATTCTGGCTTCAAAAGTTCCTTCCTATGAGACATTAAAATGCCTAATAACCTGTTTCAGGCTTTTTAGAAGTATGTTTAATAGTTTGTATTTCTAGAAGTCACACATACTGGAACTTAGGTAGCTATAAGCAATATAAATAGTAGATACATTTCTAACTATTTCTTCTAGTGAAGGATATCAGCTTTTAAGAAGCTTACTAGATGCAGCAAATGACTAGGACTGATGTCCTAGAGGATGCAGAACAACACTGAGCTTTGCGAAGTGCAAAAGAAGTACCACAAGTCTTCACACAGCCCAGCTGTGTTACAATCTGTCCTATGGCTTAGTTCCATAAAGCAGCAAAATAAGTAGGAGTGTAAAGGCAACTTACTTAAGCCAACTTCAAATAAGTATTATAGCTGCCTTAATTGACATGTGCTGTACTTTAAAAGAAAAGGTACTACCAAGTGCCAACAAAAGCATACAATAAGTGCACACAAAACAGAAATACCTTACTTTGTTACTTAACAATCCTGTTTACTTCTCCTGTGAAGGATATTTTAATGTTCAGCTACTAAACAGCCCATTATTTTATTTTGACAGACACTTAAGAGTGTGGAGCTCCCAAGTACAGACATGTTCTATGTATTTTCTTAATACTTAAAATACAACAAACCACCTTAAAATGCACACTTAACCACATGCCTTCTCACCTACCTGTTCCCATGCTAGCACACAAGCAAGCAAGCAAGTACATTTCCTTTTTATGTTGTAGCTTAGCAGATAATTTCTTAAAAAAATGCAGACTATCACAGAATCACCGAATATTAGGAGTTGGAAGGGACCTGCAAAGATCACCTAGTCCAACCCCCCTGCCAGAGCAGGATTCCCTAGACCAGGTCACACAGAAGCATAACCAGACAGGACTATGTCCCATTCAGAGCTGTACTTCAGATGTGTTTTTTCAGTGAAGGAAAACCTATTTCTTTAAGTAACTTTTAAATACTGAAGGTGATATTTTTGTATTTTAGATTTGATGCTGAAGACTCCAAAAGACTCCATTCACCAAATCTTTTAAATTCCAGAAGAATGGGTTCACGTATTTATATTATTTATATTTATTGTGGGTCCACATACTTATAATATCTTTCCCTAAAAAAAAAATATTGATAAATATAACTTGAAAAGTTCAGTAGTAAATCCAATTTTGCCAGGCAAGAGTCTCTCCAAAAGCAGTTGCTGTCCAAAACCAAAATGCAACTAAAATCAAATCCTGGACAAAAGGACTTTGCAGTGGAAATTACAGCATCACAATGGCACTTTGAGAATTCACAGATCTGTAATTGCCAATTTATAGGGAACTAAATCAAACTATAACAAAGGAAGAAATAGAGAAAAATATCAACATTTTATTATGCTGATGAAGAGCAATTTCTTATTGTTTTCAGTATCAATTTACTCTCACTCACTGTGTACCCCTTCTTCACTAGAAGCACTGGAAATCAACTAAACTAAACAAAGCTCTGGATTTAAAATACATCTTAAAAAAATACAGATATGAATTCTTTGACTTGGAGCAATAGAGAAAACTAAGACAATAAAAGCATCTTTCTCAGTACACATTCCCAAACCCCTGCCACAAGCCCACCCTCACATTACCATTACATTTTTATTCCCTCTCCAAACATGCTCTTGCTGAAAGGCCCAAACTGGCCATTCTGTAGAAGCAACTCTTTAACATACAGATTATCTTTAAGTGATGCTCAAACTCTACAGTAAAGTCTTCATGAAAAGGTGGTTCACTGGCAGCACAGGCCTAGGCCACCTCCTTGCTATTCTAGCTATAATTTGTTGAAAATGACCTCTTACTAACATGTTGTTGCAAAAATCAATGGATCACTGCCATTCTGCTTGCAGAAGAAATGCATGTGATAAGGAAGGAGAGAAACCTCAACTAAAATAGGCCAAAAGGTATGGGCTGGAATCCCAAAGCAAACATACATCTCCCCATACATGTTTTATTGTCTCCTCTTCATAAAACAAAACCCCACAAACAATAAAACTAAACAAGAAACAGAAATCAATAGCACCCAACAACAAAAACAAGAGTCATGCACCCCAGATAAAGTGAGAATCAGTACATTTCTTGGAGTTAAAGAATATGGCCCAGTTCTCCAAACTCTCAAGGGATTTCACACTGTTAAAGAGTTTTATCTACATTTCTTTTCTCACAAGTGATCAAAATACCTCTATCACTTCCTATACCTTTTCCAGTTGAGTGATTATAAGATGGAAGAGAAAAGCTATGCTATCAGAGATTAAAAGAAGAAAACTCCACTATTGAACATAGCTCCTTCAGAGAAACACAGAAAATGTAAATCTCATGTAGAAAAGCAAAACAGAGAATTTCCTTGTAAATCTTTGCTATTAAAAGTTTTTTCACTGCTACTTTTAACATAAAACCTGAATTTGAAATGAAATAATTACAAATTTAAAAGAAAAAAAGTCTTTTGACAGTATCCTGGCCTGGATGTAAAGTTGTGTGTGTGTTTGTTTTAAATGGTAACACTTGCAGGAAATATCAGATCATGTTTCCTCCTAAATCTCTGTCAAAGGAATAAGCTTTTATGTACTATAGAATAGGCAACAGAATAAGTTTAATGATGCATTGTAATGATATACATTAGTGCATACATGCTGCTTTTAGGTATGTGATATGGTGGCACTGGAGGAGCTATTATAGCAGAGAACAGAAGTACAAGTGTGTAATGTAAAAAATTATTTGGTCTACAGAGAAAGCAGCAGGTAAACTGAAAAGTGCAAGTGTCTTATCTGCAAGTAAGCCAGCAGGAGAGTTTCTTTTGAGATTCCTAATATTTAATACAAAATAGTAGTATGTGGCACCACTGCTCCAACTGCAGCTCACAGCACTGCAGAAAATGGACTGCTTTCTAAGTCTCAAGAAGAAATGTTTTAATTTTTATTTGCTAAATTAAAAGAACTCCTTGTTAAAAGGCAAATGTAAGATCCTCAGGACTGCATAAACACACCACACAGCACCACTACTTCAATATTTTTAATATTTATATATAATTTTTAATACTTTATATTAGGAAAGGGAAGATCTTCAGGGTAGCTGTCTGAATTGCATCAGATACAGCAACAAAACAATGGCCACAAAGTCTGCTTCTTCATTACTCTGTAAGTGGGTAATATTTAACATATTTTATTTGAATGAACCCAAATATCCCTTAATAGGAACAGTTACTAACTAAATGCTGCTGTAATATGCTGCATATAGAAGTCTTTATTATGATATTTCAGCTGTCTGTTTAGACATGAAACTGGTTTCAGTAGTGCTGGGACTGTATCCTTATTAGCTAAGAATGATCTAAAATGCTGAACTAACGTTTTTAGTTGTAAAACTATCATCAATAAATGAAGTTACCCACATGGTGATACAGACAGCAGGAAGGAGCAGAGCAGTGGTTAGGATACTAGTCTTGACCTGGGAGATGCAGGTTCAATTCCTTGCTCTGCTGCAGGCTTGCTGTTTTGGCCTTTGGTAAGTTGTTTTCTGAAGCTCAGTTCCTTGTTTGGGAAAAACAAGAAAAACATAAAAACAAGGCTCTCCTCCTCATCCTTCCCCCCTTGCCAAAGTGGTCTGTAGTATTTTTTCCTTAACTCATTAAAGTAATGTAATATAATGACAGTGAAGATTGCACCAGCAACAAAGGATGTCAAAGCATTTCTTTTAAGACTGCTTGAAGTATGCTACTGAAGGTGATTTTTATTCCTACTGCCAGAGGACTTATTACAGGAAAGAGAAACATGTCAATATTAAATGCATTTCCATCTGTAAGCAGAATTATTCAGAACTCTTGGCACATACAAGTCATACTATGACAGTTCATGGCAGCATAAGCTGCTCAGAGTGGATTAAAAAAGCCCAGGCACACAACAAACCCCTATTTCCAAATCTCTGCTCAGCTTCAGTAGCAAGCTATGAGTGGCCTCTACTGGCTGACCAAAGGCTAGAGAAGTCACTAAGCCTTTGCTTAGTTACCACTGAGTTACAACTGTGGTTATCAAGTGTGTGAAGAAACACTGACAGAAAGAACATGCTCTCAGTGCTAAAT
The DNA here is from genome assembly GCA_013399015.1 of Galbula dea. Lineage (NCBI taxonomy): Eukaryota > Metazoa > Chordata > Aves > Piciformes > Galbulidae > Galbula > Galbula dea. The sequence goes on along the minus strand of VWZX01011006.1, from coordinate 298,279 downwards.
AATTCATTAAGGCTCTGTCTCAAACTAAAAGGCAAACACAAGATGAGAGAGAGCAGACAGTGGGGAAAAAATACTTTTAACATTAGTGCTCCTAAGATTTGTCAAAACATGTGCTGTAAATATAGACATGCAAAAATCCATGTTCCAAAAGCTGATAATGGAATTCAGCAGAACATCCTGTGCGAGCTCTAAAAGTGGAAACAAATCTGAAGCTCCAGTAGTTTCTCATTTGTTTCTGTAAGTTCTGTATTTTGGATGAAGACTGAACAATTTCAACTACAATACCAACACTTTGATTTATCTGGACAATTAGAAAGCCTGTTGCATGATCTGAGAAGGTGGGAAACCAGAGACTGCATAACTATGTAACTATATAACAAATGTGCAACAAATTTGGCCTTTTCCTTCATAAAACTGAAACCAGTAAAATACAGAGCACTAAAAAATGAAAGAAACAAAGTATGAAAGTGCATCTATTGTGACAAAGATGATCTACAATTTCCTCAGTGATAAAAATGATCTTTTTATTAAGAAGAAAAGGAAAAGAAAACTTTTTTTTTAAAAAAGACCACAATAATTGTGGAGAGCACAACTGCAAGAAAGGAGAGCAAAAGCTGCCAAAACATGGCAAAAAGATTCCTAAGATTATCATGCAATGTATTTGAATTTAAAAATAAAAATGATCAAAAAAATAAAAAGATAGCACCAGTAGCAAGGAAGTAACTTTTTTACTTCAGCTTTCTTTTCTGTAGGAATATGTACTTTATTTGCCATTCACCCCCCACTTTATTTCTACTCATTACTGTCCAACACAAGTGCATACTGAGGCCAGAAGGTGCTTGCCTTCACAAGCAGCCACACTGTGCTCACATATAACACCTACTCTGGGAAATTTCCAGCTCCCACTCCCAATTCTGCCCCATTTCAGTTCTGCCTCATTTCAGGATTCAGTCCCATTATCTCCACTGCTCAAAACTATTCACAGGGTTATCTAGCTGACATATAAGATAACCTTCTGTCTCACCAGACACCACTGGGATATGACATGCTGACCCACAGTAAGCCCTGATTATTAGCTAGAAACAAACACCATATAAATGGAGCTTCAAGTCAAAGAATTTGGTTTAAAGTCTCTTCATTTACCCACATATTAAACCTCATTCTAAACATGCTGACATCAGGTCCATTCATCTATACAGCCATGAACATATTGAGACACTTTAATTTTAGATTTTGACTACTATTAGAAAACAGATGAAAAATACTATGACTACAATGCAAACTGTAAGCAATAACCTTTTCTTTTCAAAAGAGAAAGGGGTTTTATTTACTAAATCATAGCTCAGTGAAAACCAACCAGCTAGCCCCTGTCACTAAACAGAATTAACCAGAATGCAGCCCACAGTCTCACTGTACTGACAAAAGGCTGGTAGTGGACTGAAGTATGTTTGAGGTCCCATTCCTTCTGTCCTGTCTTTTCTGGACTACTGCACTCCCACTGCCTGGGAAAGTGGTTAGGATTGGCAACCCCAGACAGAGGTAGGCAGAACTGGTCTCCCCCTCTCTGCTGCAGAATGGTTTCCTGTTGTAGCACCTACAGCTGTGCATGGTCTGAAATTCTTGAAGCAGTCAAGCTTCATCTGCATGCAAACCTTGCTAGCTTTTGGTGTTTTTTTGTTTTGTTTTGTTTTCAATGAGCTCTGCTACAGCCTGGACAACAAAAACCAGACAGTGCCTCAACTATTTTCAGGAGAATGAGATGGTAGAAAGACTGGGAACAAGAAAATGCTAATAGCAGATTACCAAAGAATTTCCCACATGAAGAAAGTAATTGAAGTATCAGAAAATTTCAGTTTGAAAGGTTACACATGGGTAAGATCTGGAATAAAATACCTTTGGAAATGTATACAGTTTGAAAACAACAGGCCTCATGAAATTTACACATTTGAACTACTAAAATATTAAGCATGACCTTTTGGCCTTTAAGTCAGATAACATTGAAATAATGAGTGCCTACAAAACAATTTTCCTTCAAGCAAAATTCTCTTTAGAAGGGTTTATACCAGTGGTGAGATAGCAGGAAAAAGGTATTGGGGAGTTTCAGGTACAAACTTGTTCAGTTTCAGTGCTGACACTATTGTACATGGATGACACTTCATTATTTGGAGCTTGCCTATACATAAATGTTTTACCTTGCAAGCTTACATCAGTGGTAGATTTTAGGAATCTTTCTGCATTTGCCATTTCCTCTGCATCTGCACTCCTCATGTTAACTACAGGCATTGTTTCAAATTGTAAATGCCAGTAGAGATGATCAGGAAAAGCAAGCAGGAAGCTCAGAAATGGACTTTTCATTGGGCACTTCTGAAAGGTCATGTTAAATTTGGGCTTTTTTATTTTTCTACCTAAGCCAAAGGATGTAGAAATAACAATATCTTTTAAAATACATTACAATAAGTACAATTTTTCTTAGCAAGAAATTCAAGCTTTTCCATCATCTGGTCTTCAAATATCAGCTGTAAATAATTCATGACTTCTATTACAGAAGAAATGGAAACAAGTAGGGTCTAATAGGAAAAAAAAAAGAAAAATCAAAGGTGGGAATTCCACTCATACATTTTAAAAGAAACTGTCAAGCTTGTTAGCCTTAATAGGAATCTCACACTGGGATAGCAACACTTGGATGAGGTATCATTGGATTGCCAAATTTCTAACATAATGTAGATATCAAAGATGCATCCTAAGAAAAGCTCATGATTGGATTGTGCTAAGTCACCATTAACTTTGATTTGAAGACTAAACTGTATTATCTTACTCTCAAATCCCTCCAAGGTTCTCTTTGTATGTTATCAAGCCCTAAATAATGGAAAACATCCCAGTATGCTCTTAAGGGAAAGCCTATAGTTACTTGCAGTAATTTAAACTTGCAATGCATTCAGATGACAGCTATCCCAAAATGCTAATTCATAAAAGAAGATGAAGTCTATGTTCTAGGAGCAGGATGCTGCTTCTGTCTGCTACCCACTCCTCCAAGAAGACAAAATATCACTGCTGTGTTTTGTCCTATGTTTTTCATGGCACATAACATGTATTTCCTTGGTAATTTGATGCCATTTTTAAAAAGCAGTGGATGTTTCTGGAACTGTGCTGTGAAGTTCAACTTTTACAGTGTTTGTCAGAAAGCTGTGTTTACCATGTGAAAAACTTGGGCTCTTTTAAAATGTAAAACTACAGACTGGAAAGAGTTTGGCTAGGTAAGTGTGTGTGTGACTGAGAGCAGGGAAAGGTCTGACACTGTGGCTACCTCTGTTGTAAAGCAGAAATTACAGCTCTGCTCTCATTTACAGGCTTTCCTGTTTCTGTGACTAACCTTAGATATACAGGCAACTTTTGGCTACCAAATCATATCCTCTGCTTATGAAGCATCACTGCAGAAACAAGGACAGGAAGACTAACGGGTTTATTGGGTCCTGACTACACAGGGGATCAAGTAAAGAACATTTTTCTCTCTGTTGCAAGTGCTTAATGTGTTGCAGGGCACAGAGAGCAACATTATTTTTCAGATACAAAGCTGCAAAGCATTTGCCAGACCCTGGAGAAGACTGACTTCCTACCCACCTTAGGGTAGAGACCATACATCAGAGAATTGTGGCATATGGCTACCAGCAACTCCTTGCAAAATGCCAAGGGAATTCCAAGTTGCCTTTGGGGAGTGAGAAAGTTATTTTCCCTATTACTAAGGGATGAAAAAAATCAGAAGAGGATAAAGAGAATCTTTGCTACAGAGAAGATCTTGAATCAAATCCCTATGTTTTGCATTTATAAGGGTATGTTATCCTGGAAAGGTCTAAGGCTAACCTAGTTCCCAATAAAGACAAACTGCCCTAAAAGCTTAGAACTTCTCTAAGAACATGACACACCTCAGCTAGACAATGTCCCAGATGGAAGGAGAAGAGTACTGTCATAGAATTACATTGCATCTAGCTATTTATGAGTGACAGCCTTGGTGCTAAAATGTCTACATATCCAATAACTTTCAGAAGCTATTTACAGTACAACCTGATGCTCTCCAGGATGCAAACTTTGCTTTCTATCAAAAGTATTTTTACTACCAGTACAAAAAGTAAGCATTCTCCTATGGGATGGTGGAGTACATACTTGATTTTAGTTTGGGAAGTAAGGAAGAAGAATATTAACCAGAATGAAAGCAGAAGGTATTGTGTGTAAAGATTGCCATTAAAAATCCAAAAACAAAACAAGTACTTGGAAAAGCACACCTCCACAGATATCTAAGAGGCTGCTGAAAGGTAACAGTGACTATCCCTTTAAAAAATGGTGCTCAGGTAATTCTTTGAATTTCTCTGCTTTGTTCAAGGATAAAAGACATCAGGTTAATATAACCTGATTCATCTTCTCTCCCAGCCCCAAGACATTTGATTAAATAGCAACAGAAAGCCTTGCTGAACCCAACACTTTTCATTCAGGTTGGCTGTGGCACAATCCTAGGCACAGTTTATAGTATTAGAATTATCAGAGAGTTAAGTTTGCATTTTATTTGCTGCCAGTGCATATTTGTGATGCTTGCTTACTAAATGCAAGTTTCAGGATCAGTACCTGTAAGTACCTGTTGGAAGCTTCTGCTCCAACTAAAGTACTAGTTACTTCTAGCATAACATATGGGGAAAGAACTATGGTTTTCATTCATTCAAAGTGAAAGTCTATCAGCTCCAGAAGTTTTCCTATCAGACTACTCAAGACAGATTTTTGTGGCTAAAATTAACAGCAGTATATTTAATATTTTGTACCTTAGCTTAGAGCTTCTGAAGTGATTTTCTATAGTCTTGTAGGATCCATCATTAAAGCAGCATTTCACCCTGAGGAATGATTCCTCTTTCCTATTCTAGGACTTTTTCATGCCTCTTGAATTCTTTGAATGGACTTCATTCATCTTTAAGTAAGATCTTAGTTTACCATGAAAAATACATTTCTAGTACAAGGCAACACAAGCAAACACCAAAATACAGTGCTCTGGCCTGACTGAAGGATTATGCAACATTGTATTTTGTTAAACATAAATATTTATGCAATTTCTACTATTTAAAAATACTTGAGGAGAATACTGTCTCCAAGGTTTAGTTTTAAAAGTCAAATGGTAAACAAAGAGAGGAGAAGGACAGGGAACTTCTGGAGAGGGTACAGAAAAGAGCTGCAAATATGATTAGGAGACTAGAACATCTCTCTTATGGCAAGAGGCTGAGAGAGCTGGGGCTGGTTAGCCTGGAGAGAAGACTAAGGGGGGAGCTTATCAATGCTTACAAATAATTTGAGGGTGAGTGTCAGGAGGATGGGGCCAGGCTGTTTTCAGTGGTGCCCAGTGACAGGACAAGAGGCAATGGGCACAAACTGGAACGTAAGAAGTTCCATTTAAACCTTAAAAGGATCTTCTTTACTTTGAGAGTGGTAGAGCACTGGAACAGGCTGCCCAGGGAGGTGGTGGAATCTCCACCTCTGGAGACATTCAAAACCTGTCTGGATGTCACCCTGTGCAACGTGCTGTAGGAGAACCTGCTCTGACAGGTTCCAATTGTTGCCAATTCCAACATTCTGAAGTGCAAGTTGCACTTCCTTGACAAAATCTTCCCCTTTAGCATTTCACAAGAAAGCAAACATTACTACAAAGACTCTGTATGGATATATTATGTCCAGCTCTATTGGTTGCAATTTCTTTTATTTACTTCTCTAAAGGCCTAGCCTTTCAGCTGGTATAAATACATACATTAAATGAGCTACAATTAATTAATTGACAAAGCTACCATCCTTCTACTAGCTGAGATGCCAGTTCTAAAATGTACACTCATAAATATATTTCCAGAACAGTAAACTTCAAATAGACTTGAAAAATGAAATGTTAAGATCCAGAATACTGCATGTCTTCTCCCACACTGCTAGAATGTAACATTTGTATTTAATCATCTGATGGTGAGAAAAGGCTCATTGGCTTCCATTTTCCAGTAGTTATATATGTTTAATCTATAAATATCTTTTGGCTCTTCAGCAAGAGCAGACTGTTAGATATCTGCAAAGGGCAGCTGCCTCATTGTTCCCTGGGTGCAACACAATGGCAGGTCAAACTTTTGTTCCTCTTGTCCTACAAACAATTTTCAAGCCCATGCTCAATAAATAAATTTGGTCTCAGCACTCCCAATCAGGGCTGCACAATCCCCTCAGTAGCAGACCTATGATAAATGGACTTATTTTCCCAAATCAAACACTTGAATTTAAATTCAGATGAGTTAATGCAAAGGTCAACATTGTAATCAGTTCTTTTGATCTTTATAGAATTTCTAGAGTAATACATAATAAATCTGAAACAAGGCAATTTGCAGCTCTGTATGTGTGGCTGGTAATAAAACTCTTAACGATTAGAGCCTTTATGTACTTAGGGAAGGTTTTAGAGTAATAGCCAGAGTGAGAGCCTCAGTGCATGGGGAATGATGGCAATAGATAACACTCAGAGACATGATTGCTTGATTCTTTATATAGTTTATACAGTAAGTATAGATTACACATAAATTAAAGCACAATGTTGCTGAAGAGGCTCACAATGTTTCTCTACTATTCCGTTTTGGATTTCTATCCTCTCCAAAATCTGGCCTTGAGAAAAAGTGTGAATTTAACAAAGATCTCAGATATTGAGAATGTTACTAGATGATACTGCAGCTAACTGGAACAAAAGAAGAAAGGAAAAAGCTTGTGCACAGTGTGCACATATGTTTTGATGTCTCCTTAAGAAAGGAAGATTCCTTTTTCTGCAAGTCTGTGTTTAGAAGTACAGTATGTCTCATCTCTTTATGAACAAAACCCTATTAGTAGACCAAAGCTATTCCAGTGGAAAACTGGAACATGCAATCATAGAAAGAGACTAAAATGTCAGCAGTCATGAGAGGAAATTCTTAAGATCAAAAGGGTCAAAGTTGATTCTTTAACATTCTTTTAATTTGAAAGTTTGTTTTAATAACAACCAGATAACTACCCAACCACTAAAAGCTGTAAAGACATCCTCCTTGCCTATATTCACAAAATAAACTGAGATATCTAAGAACTGCTGTTAGAGAACGCTTTCCAAAACTACACAATTATGTACTAGAGCAAATAAGCTCTTATTTAGGAACTGAAGAAAGAATACTTTTCCACGAATACTAAGACTAAGCAACTGACTGTGATGACTGCACAGGAAGGACTGAGAGTTCATCCATTGAAACAGCAACTGAGGATCCCACTATCAGGACATATCAATTGTCTGTGTCTGTTCAGTGAAGCTGAGAGAGAGATAAAATTGATCATCTCTTTACTTTCCCTACTCAAAAGCCTCCTACTCTCACAGAATACACACATCTCTCTGGCAGAAATAACACTCTTCTGTATCTCAGCCCAAATTCACTTGGGTGTTAATTGCAGAAACACATCACCACACAGAAGCATTACTGACACTGAATGGTGCTCATGGAAAATAAGAAAGGTTCACTGCTTGGTTTTGGTGCCAGACATACACAGAGTATGTGACAGTGATCCTCTTCACATGCTTGGAAGAACATCTTAAGTCTCATCAACTGAGATAATGCAACTGTTTTAAGGTGACTACACTTGCTGCATCATATAGAGGTTATGAACTACATCTAAGCCTAAAGAATTCTCTAAAGAATCTGACTTGATACTGCATGACAGGTCTATTAACAGTTATCATTAGTCAAAAAATCAATACACTACCTAGTATATATATAATGGATTAAAATCACAGCTGATCATCTGTAGAAATAATTACATGTGGGAAATATTCTTCCATTAGACAGATGCCCAGTGGCACTCCCCAGAAGTCTGACCAAGATACTAAACAGCAAAAACCTAAGAATGCTAACTGGAAAAAACCCCACAATAGTAAGTCACCATAGCTAGCATGCAGGCAATGTAAAAGTTGCTATTGTTTAACAAAATTTATGATGGAAGCAATTTCTGGCAGGAAGAGGAAGTCTTCTAGGAACATATCAACTGAAGAGCAGTGATAGGACTTGGGTCCCTCATATTTTAACTTACATACACACCATACTGCTGGCTTAGTGTGAAGATGACAGAGGGAAAGCATGACACACAGGGCTTCAAAACCATAAGTCACTACAAAGAAAAGCACATCAGTTGTCATTATGATTATTAAAGTAATAAATTCAAGATTGCAAAAAGGTCAATTTAGATTAAGGAAGACAAAACCAACCTTCTTAGGATAAGATCATAGACCCCTGGAGCAAAATGCATAGGCCCAAGGATGTAGGTTTGTTACCTTTGTAGAAAAGCACTCAAGAACTGACTTTGTGGTTCTGAAACAGAAGGTAAGTGACACTATAAGCAAACATGACTGAAGACCACATCATTGTACTGGAGGAACTTCCTTTGGTGTTAAGGCCACAGTTTTGACTATATTCCTGTTAAGGGCACTTGAAGAGACAAAAGGTAGCAAGATAAAATTGTGACTTTAGTACCTTGTACACAGAGCTACATGGCACAAGAAAAAAAACAAGCCCAACAAACCTACATATAAACTCGCCCCCAAAGGTGTGATCTTAAACCACATTTTTAGCTCAGAACTTGCTACACTGGAATGCTGGCTACAAAACACAGCTGGAAGGATCTTAAGAGAAAGAAAAACACTTCAAGTTTGAAAAAACTGGGCAAGAGAAGGCAGTGGAATGGTAATACTACAAAGACATTCAGCTAAGAAAGCAATCTTTGCAACTCCATTCTAAATGGATATAAACAGGCAAGAATTATTTTGTCAAGGCTAGACTAGAAACTGTAACTGAAAATATAGGAAGATGGGAGCCTGAGCAAAAGATTAAAACTGTGTAGAAAAGAGAAGAAAGGCTGCTTCTCAGCAAGACAGCCAAATAACATGATTTAGAAAGAAGGCTAAGTCAAAGCTGACACATACTATTGACTGATATGACAAAGGCTGGGAGCATCCTCTACAGTGATTAAATAAGGGAGTGCCACAGATATTAAATGAAATAAAAAATTAAAAACTGATAGCCCAGATTGGCTACTGGAATATTAAAGGGGAGACTGAAGGACTGGATGAGGCAGGGATAAAGAGCAGTTATGGATAATGTCTTGGTAGAAAAAAATGGGTTTATTTGTGCTTTGCTATAACAATTAAACCCCAATACTGTATACTAAATTTCTCCTATTCCATCTGCTGGTATATATATTCCTACCCTGTCTGCAGCTGTATCAGCATGACTATGGCTCAGACAAGCATTATGTTATCTCTGTTCAAACTGAGACCATCACAATAGGATACCATCACTTTTACATTAAATACACTTCTCTTAAAACTGTTTGGAGAATGCTGGCTACAACTTGCTTTCAGCTGGCAGATTAGAGCCTCCTCACCCAATATGCAACTATAATTTTGTAATTAAACATTTTATTAGTATAATTAGTGTAAGTACATATAGCATGTTAAGTAAGAAAAGATAATTAAGATGTTGAATTATACAATTACTATGTGTAATTACACAGGCTTCCTAAAAACTTTGCTTGAAATGATTCAGGAGACTTTGAAGAGATTCTAAAGTCTTTTGCACTGTATCTTGTGTATTACATCCAAATAGCCAGTTCATAACACAGACTTAAGTGATGCAATTTTTCCTCTACAATAAACTGCTGGCAAATGCAAACAGCAGATATGACAGAGCAGTCATGCAATTAAAGCTATCAGCAATGATACTGGAGTTAAGTGCCTGAGCTTTACAATGAAACTAGTTTAGATTTCCAAGACAGCTCCTGGTGTAGAGCTGCTCAGATTAGAAAAGGTGTTTTTGCTCTACTATATTAAAGAAAAAATCAAGTTGAGCTGCAATACACCTTTCCAAAATGTACCAAGTGAGGTACTACTGTAACTGTTTCCTTGGTTAGAATTATTTGCTTTTTAAATTTAAGCACTAGTGGCACAAAAGGAAGGAAGGAGGAATACACCTGTTTGGAGATGCTTGGCTTGACATGATGGTTAGCATCTTTCAAAAGCCTGAGCAATATTTTTTTTTTGGTATGAAGATCAAAGCAAGGAACTTCAGGGCACTTATGCAGCTTTAGGTACACTGCTGCCCTACAATCCTGCTTCCAATGCCTAAGCTCTGCAAAGAAAATCAGGTTTCAGTCATATGTCTACATTTGCTAATTGTGTACATTTCTCTGTGTGACTTCTTGGCCTGATGCTGAAATACTCAATGACTGACACTTGCACTGAGTGTGACAGGAGGGAATGGAACAAATGATCTCTAAAATATCATATCTATTTTTCTCTAACAACCAGAAACCATGAAAATATTGAAGTGTAGCTTGTAGGTGTTTACATCTTTTGAGTCTTGCTAGCCTTCCAGTACTAAATCAATCACTAGTCAGCAGAAAAATAAAGCCACTTTTTGAGACATACTGCTGATAAAAACCCCATACTTCATCTTCTAAATAGTGCCATTAAGATTTAGTAGGTATAGCAAATGAAGACACTAAGGAGAAAAAAAAAGGAATAAAGAGAAGTATCCTTCTTCAAATGTAATTTACTTTTAATATCTCTCAGTGCTTAAATTTGGTTGGACACAGATGTTAAAGAAGTGCAGGTGTACAGAAAAAGTTTTTATAAGAATTTTTGTCAGGGTGAATATTAAGACAACATAAATATTATTTAACTATTAGTATTTGTATCACTTCAAAATTCCCAGTTACTGCCACAAAAGTTTTAGTATCACCTGCATACCACTTGCTACATCAGTTCTTACAGGGAAGAAACTCAAAAGCACTTTAAAATAAGTTTGTCTTATTTCTTTCAAGTTAGTTACATTCAGTGCCTTGCCTCCAAATGCTTCCCATCTGATTTTACCATGCATCCTTTGTTTTTCCCCACACTAGTTCTTTGCTGTTTTCCTTCCTCTTTCAATTCATGCTCTCACCACCCAAACTCAACCTAATACCACCAACAAGCAACAGAAATAAAAAATACCCCTTACAAACACAATATTGTTTCAGCCACAAGGTATTACAACTTGCAAGATAATATTTTTGCTCCCTGCTTCTATTTTCTAGGTATTTGAAACTATAAAGCTCCCCAGGTCCTGGTTTACATTCTGTATTGTCCAGCCCAATGCTCAAGCTCAGCAGTAATTAGGGTTTTTTTGCTAAAAAATACCAAACTGAATTGACAATTTGCAGAAAGGATGCACACAAGAAATATCTTGCCAACTGTTAAGAAGAAAAAGCAGAGAACAACCCTGACACCATGCTAGACACACTGATAAATTCAGCTTCCATAAAACTAAACTGTGCTCTGAAATACCTGCCTTGGAAGCTGGTGTGTGGGGGTGGCATCCCTGTCCAACAGAGGATTTCAGCTGGACAATGATGAAAAGTCCATATGCTACAGTGCCACCATAAATTATGTTAGAATGTATGGTCAGGCCACAGAGGGGCTCCAAAAATAGGTTAGAAACAGCTCTCTGACTGGAAACAAATTGCCTAAATTCCACTATGAGAAAACAGTGTTCTTGACATAGATTTTCATGTGGCTAGTGCTGTTTCAAGCCAAGTCTACAGAGATGAAATACAATATGCTGCTACTTAAAATTTGGAGCTTGTTATTCTGTCAAGCCACTAAAATGCAAAGAAATCTGCATGGGTCTGATGCCTCCAGGCTTCAAGATTTATTATGAACTGAAGAAAAAATGAATGATGGTATGTCAGTTGGCCTGGACATCAGCTATTGAACCTGCATTATGGAAGGAAGGAAATCTCAAAAGACTTCTAATCATCAGAGACATTCAAATGTTTGTAAAATAACTATTATCACACAGCTGAGACATGTATAAAATGTAACACTTCTGAAATACAAACAAAAGAAGATACAAACTAGAATAACAGTCTCCCATTGCACTTGATACTTTGAAAATTAGAAGGACAACTGACTCTATAATTCATCACTTCACAACTTTGAATCTTCTAAGGCCAGGATTAAGCTGTAAAGAATCTTCTCTGAATGCAAAATAAGACAGCTTAACAGAAGAAACTGCTGTTAAGCAGCTTGCAATCTAGACACTGTAAAATTCTAACCTCTACTAAAAATCACCTGCACTTGAAAATCATGATATCTGACGGGATTTTTTCCCCCTTGCAACTAGCACCTTAAAACCCAAGTACAAAACAACTTCACAAAGTGCAATTATATTGACTTCATCAATTAATATTCAATAAACTCAACTGTCTTCTGTTGAAGAAGTGCTACACCTCTAAGGGGGGTGGAATCAATCTGGGATTCACTGATTAACATGTTATGTTGATTAATCCTCTGATCTCACTGAAAAGTCCAAAGATCAAACGAATATTAGATAAGCTGCCATGTTAAACTAAGCAGTGTTCAGTTTTCACATTTTCCATCTAGTGTACAACATTTTTTGGAATAATCCTTCATGCTTGTCTGATAAATACATGGGAGAGCTATGCATGTGATGTCAACCCAGCAGAGTTACGCTTAGCAGAGAACAGTATCAAGTTAAGATGCTTTAAAACAATTAGGATTTATAGTAATTACAAGACACTTGCCAGGGGCTAAGCAACCCTGCTACTTCTGTAGCAGCATTTATGATGTTTTGTTCATTTTTGCCCATTTCTGTATCTATTTCAGTACTTTCAGGTAGTATAAAGCATGCTAATGAGAAAACACAGATTAAAAACTCCATTGTGCATGTATTTCTCAATCTGTTTGCACTACCATCTTCAAGTTATTCAGTAACTTGGAAATGACTGGCCTAACTCCTGCCTCAAAGAAATTAAAAGCTCTGTTAATGGCAAGCCTGCTTCTTAGGATCACCTTTGGCTGAGGTAAAAGAGAAGCTTGAAATAAATGAAAACTCTAGTTATTTTAATTGTCATTGCTGTACCAAACAGTACAAAGCCATATTGTCCCACAGCATGAAGTGAGCAGATATCTGCCCAAAATGATGGACAGCTCTGGCCCAGTGAACAGGCAAAAAAATCCCATTTAGTCTCTGCCAGATGGGACCTACTGGACGCTTCAGCGCAAACAACTCATCCTTCTTCAGACCTTCTTGTCCGACTCTTGAGCTAGCTCCAGCTGATAATGATGGATATCAAGGCTACAGTAAAGTGGGTGACAACAGCAGCCTTGTTATAACTGCCAGTCTTTCAGTCTTGTCATTATTACATATTGAAGATTTATTTGAGTTTATTGTTGTGCACCCAGTCCAGCCATTTACAATTCATCACCTGCTACAGAAGGTTCAAGATAGTGGCCATAGCTATAATTGCCACTTCCACCTGCTTCTGGAAATTATGAGGTCACCTGCTAGGGCAGCCCAACATGGACAGAGCTTTGCAAGTCCCTGCAGCAAATACCATCAATGTTACTCCTAGTCTGTTTGGAAATATTATCTTGGACATTTTGGAATGCCAGATTTGGTTTGTAATTTGCAGCATACACATGCTTCAGAGCATCCCTGAAGTTCTAATTTTTTAACAGCATAATAAAACTTTACACCTGTTTCAGAATCCAGTGGGGTTGACACTGGGAGTCTGCTGTATTTTGTAAGTGAATTATTTGATGTATCTATAAGGAATTAACATTACTGTAAGTACAATGGGAGTGCACTTTCCAGACAGGCTTTCTTTAGACTACAAAATAACATGATGTGCAATATGCTAATGTTAAACAAATCAAAAGTAAGTAGCTTAAGAAAATAATTCTATGCAAAGAATCATGTACTGTTACCATGGTTTTCTAACTGCATTAATACTTTAGAAGTAGAAGTCAGTTACTCACTGCTGAAGTTTTCCTCAGTGCTGGTAAATACTCCAGCAGATAAATGTTGTTTGAAAGAACACCACTGGTTCCCCATCAGCTCCTCCATTCCCACTACTTACTGAAATATTTTCTGGCTTTGTTATACTTGTCTCAATCTCACTTTTTTTTATTATTAGCACAATTACCTTTATCTGAAGTGAAAATCTTATGAGACATGGATTTATATTCTACTGGCAATCCAGGATATAATATTAAGTAAAAGCACCAATTTCTCTAATGTCCACAATACTCTAAACCACCTAAAACTCACTATATGGAAACCCACAGTAATGCTTCCGCTGCTCATTACAAATGGTCATTTAAGGTGGGAGGGGAACAAGTCAAGGTTTTAGTCAAGTGGCTTGATAAAGACAAAAATTAAAATTCTGTTCAGGCTGAAACTGGGCTGAAGGTCATCAGTTAAGAGGGTTAACTGAGGCCTCACAGTAAGCAGCAAGTAAACAGCAGAAATGCTTCTATCTAGAAGTCATTAAAAAGGTGCAGCCTTCCAAAAATAAAGTATGACCTGGTTAATGGTTACACATACTGCATAAACCCAAAAAGAGAGTTTTCTACCATTGTTAGATCAGCAGCATCCTTACAGCTCCTATGTTAACTACCTTGCATGAGGAAGAACTGTTATATTTATGAAGAATTTAACAAGTATAAAGTTGCCACACACTCAGATTTATAGAGCTATCACATAAGCACGGAGGTTATTAAAAAAATAGTTCAGGATTCAAGTCAGTCATTAAAAAGGTATTTTCCAACAAAGTCTCCTACAGAAGTGCAAACACACAGCAAATGATTAAATTATTCAGGCCTCAACATGACCCAGCATTATTAAAATATCACTGATGGATTTGCACCTTTCACTTTCAGCTAACTCCTTTCATCCAGGAGAAGCTCTCTGATTTTTTTTTTTTCCTCCTAATGTCAGACAAGCAAGAGACAAAGAACCATCTTGGAGTAGTTTCTTATTTTAAGCAGCACCATTTAATTTCCAAATGCAAAACCATCTAATAAAGTAAAATGATTTGAAGGCCTCAGTCATGAGGCTTCCAATAAAGAGAAGCATCTTTCCTACAGTACAAGTTACAAACAGCCTGGAAAAGTCTCTCAGAGTAAGAAAATACTGTAGCACCTTTCAGGTTCTTCATCTCAAAGCAAAGCTTTGTTCTGTTATTGCCTACTATAAAGTGAAAAAGGAAACTGTCTATTTAGACAGTCTTGCATCATTATTTCACTTCCTTCAAAGCCAAGTCAAGTCTGAATGTCATCATGCCCAAAGAACTGAATTTACTTAAAAATATATATTTATGTTTAATAAAAGATCTGAGAATGAAAGTGTCCACTTGCTTGGAATCCTGAGTAAGCAGAGGGGTTTAAAAAACAAGAGGGCCTCGTTCTTAAATTCTGATCAGGTATAGGTCAGGATGTTTTATTTTTGGGATGTATTTAATGCAACACAAACTGAGTATTTTTTCCTTTTTCAAGTTAGAATATTTTCCTATTTTAAATTTGTTATAAAATACCATTTAGCCTCCAACCAACCTCCTGATCAGAGTGAGTACTCTGAAACACAAGCCAGTCATTACAAGGGTATCAAACCTTCCACTTCAACAGAAGCTGTATCTGCACAGGAAAAGTGGAGTCACCACCCTGAAATGATTTCAGAACAGATTCTTTGTCAAATATAGTGCATATGCTTTATCAACAGTATTCCCAAATAAGAAATTTATGAAGAGGTTTTTTGGGTTTTTGCCTTTCATTCTGCACTGACCAAGTGGCTATTTGGTATTCATGAAGCCAGTGGGTAAAGAGAGGTAATGATGCTTCTATTTGACACAGCACCTTGAAATAAATGAAAAATTTAGTTATTTTAATTGCCATTGCTGTACCAAACAGTACAAAGCCATATTGTCCCACAGCATGAAGTGAGCAGATATCTGCCCAAAATGATGGACAGCTCTGGCCCAGGGAACAGGCAAAAAATCCCTTGGTCTTCTTCAGGCATAAGGAAAAGCTTTAGGTCTACATATTTATTAAATCAGACATTTATTAACAACTATTATCCAGTGGCATTTCCAATAAACAAACTCAATAGAGAAGTTAAAGAAAACAGTATATTTGGGATTACAAAGTGCCCTTTTATTCATAATGATCAAGAGGCATGAAAGATAGACTAGTACATGTGTCTCTGTGCTTTAAATAAAGGGATGGCATGGAAATGGGTGTCAAGAATCTCAGAGGAAGAAAATGAATGCTGAAAAATATAAATAAAATGGTGACAGAAATGCAATGCTACAAATTACTAAAATAGCTTTAAAAAGTTTTTTAATGCCTTAATTTGACATGTGATAAAAATCATCACTTAAAAAAGATAACATTATTTGCAAATTGAGCACGAGGACCTGATGATAGCCATATATAATCAGTTGTCACCTTGCAGCTCAATTAGCCCTCATGTAAAAATGAGGCATGTAAGGAGAAATGAGGTTTTGACATTATCTCTGCCAGCAAGATAATTACACAGCCTTCATTTAACAGTAGGGCAACACTACTGTAGCAACAAATTAACTCAGCTCCATTTGCAATTCATGGTGTGTTTTCTCATTTAATACCATTTGTCTTACCCCAAGTGAATGTTTCCATTAGTTTTCCCCAGCATAGCAAAATACTCTTTGACTTCATACATTACATCACCAACTACTTGAGTTCCAGTAACTTTCAGAAAGCTGTATAAATTTGATTAAGTGATTTCCCTCCTCCTCTCACTTTTAACTAAACCATTCTTTTTTTGGTTTACAGCCAAATAATAATACAGCAGGTGCTTTTGGGTTTAATGAGCAAGGAACTGATTCCATTCTACTTTCATTCCATTCCTGTAGTTGACAGCAAAAGCCTCCATTTCTTTCATTTTAGGAAAAATTAGAGAGATACCTGTGCACTGGTACAAGTCCAAGTGAAACTTTACCAGTGTTGGTAACTAAAATGATACAGATTGCTTAATGAAAACATTATCCAATAGGAGTGGTTTGTGCATAAGACTCAGAGTTAAACCTAGACTGCCACGTCTGCCATTTGCTCAGAAAACACAGGATGCATGCAGCTTCTTAAAACAATACTGAACAAGGGACTGTGGCCTAGAACTAACTTCTCACAAGCTAGGATGTATGCTAACTGAAAGCATCTAGACTTATCTTCATGCTTACCAGCTCAAAGGAATAGTTAATGTTTGGCTAGAGTTCTGCATTGTTCCTAAGTGCCCATACTGAACATTCATGTGCAACACCTAAGGATGTCCTTCCTGGCACTAGTCAGCTAGCTCTACCTGTAGGCTTTGTAAGTCTGAAGAATAATCAACAGTCACCTGCTGGTGGCTTCACTGCTAGCTAAGCAGAAGGTAGCATAAATGTCTGAAAGTTACCACACTTTGTGGCCTGGGAAAGTGTTCATACAGAATTACATACTGTTTTGTAAATATTTTAATTGCTACTCATCTTTACAGTGTACACAATTGCTAAACCCTTTTCTGAAAGCAACATCAATTGTTTCAAGTCTATTCTAATGTTTTCTAAATGAGGTCCAGTCTGCATTGGAATGTCAATTACACTGGAACTAGAAATTGCACAAGGACTGTATGGCCTGTGTTATTCAGCAGGAAATGAAGAGATTAATTACTGATTTCCAAAGCCTATTTCTCAGCATCTCCATGTTCTTCCTCATAAACACTGTAATAAAAAGCAGCTTTCCAATGAGTTATTCAAAACTCAAAGACTAGTTATCTAAAGTTCTTGATCTTCTCAAGAATTCTTACTATAAAAGCCTAAAAAGGACTACAACCACCAGTGTACTGATAAACACAGAGGAGGTAGCAGAGGTTTGTCCAGCACAGTGACAGTCCATTGCACAAACAACCCACCCAGAACACACAGGCCTCCAAACTTTAAATGGTCACTGCAGACAGTGTAAACTGTGGTAGTTTAGCATGATCAGGTTTCTCAAAGGAAGTTCCCTCTTTGTCTGCTTAGGAAGTGTAGTGCTATTCCCCTCTGCATCAAGAAACAAATTTTGAAGAGAAGATATGCACTGGTTTTAATCAGTTGGTTTTTGCACCAGCCAGGTTATCATTCCCATCATACTGAAGCTTATCCAACAGATGCCCTCCTCTTACCCTCCAGTGCTTCTTTGTGCACTCAAGATTAACATGCTAACACAATGCTGTTCTGTATTAACCAGCCTGAGATGTCTCGAGGAGTCTTTGTTGCCATAAAATAAGGAAAGTTTCATGAAAGGCATTCAAATTTTGTTCACTTGCAAGGAACAAGAGCAAAACACCATGCCAGCACTTTGTGTAAGGTATTCTATGCAAAAACTAATTAAATGGTTTGAAAACCAGCATTATCCCCTTTTGAAACTTTACTTCCTTTAAAATTGGCTACCAATGATATGCTGAATGTCACCTTTTTCTAGTAAGAATGAGCAACCTCTCTGATAATAATCTAAACCACTTCAAAAAGCATAACCAGCTGGGCTTTTTTAAACTGCTTAACAAACTTGAACTTTGTGCTTGGCACAGGAAAGCAACAACTATTTCCCAAATTAATTAAATAGAATAACAAATAGAACTGACACACAGATGATTTATCTAACTAAAGTTCACAAGATATATTTAGCCTATAGTAAAAGAAAGGGTGTCACTTTTTGTTACATGATTCCAAGGTGACTGCTTATATTTTGAACTGCTAGACTAATTCTAGCCTGAGCACAAATCTGTCTTTTATTTCATAATTAATTCTCAGTGTCAAAACCAGTAGATGTCTTTCTTTGTACCAATATAGTCTGTCTGTTAATTATACCACCATAAAAATCAGGCTTGAAAACAGAATAATGTTGTGACAGTATGAAAGCACAGGAAAAATTTCTGAAGGAAATACAGAATTCAGGCTCAAGCAAGCCAATAAGTAAAGTGAGTTTAGGAACTCACTTGACAAGAGATGCAATTTCACAGGATCTTAGGTTTCTTTTAATACAAAAAGTGAAAAAAAGGGCATTCAGAATGAAACTGGTTTAGTCATGGTTTACACAGGCAAGGGTTGTATTTTATATCATTACTCAAAATACTTTCATACAGAATGTGGAATCTCTACCAACAGAGATAAGACTGTTAGGGGTAGAATGGTGACAGGAGAAGGGAAAGGAACTGCTAGTCCCATTGTTTACACAAGTGCTTAATTAAGGTGAGAGTTGAGGTCCCAAAATTAAATTCTTAAAGAGTCAGACCCTACCAAACACCCTTCCTAGAAGCAGCTCCTTGACTGCTGTTTGTTGTCACCTTCAATGCAATTAATAAAGCATGGCTGTGCACATCATACAGGAATCTGGACTCCACTATGACAGAAAGCTCTAAACATCCATTCTCCTTGGAGAAACTTAAGTCTTCCTGTGTGTTCAGCAGGTTAGTCCTAGGCTCTGCCTGACTGAAATGGGAAGTCATTTTTCAAAGACACACTCAATTCTCTAGCAGTGTTCCAGCTAATTTCTGTTGCAGCAGAATCAAAGAGGGGATCCTCCTTCAGCAACAACTCAGTGAGAGGCAGCTGAGGTTCTGCAGCACAAAACAAGCTTTTTGATGGTTCTCAAATGTGCCTATCTTCCATTTTGTTACCTTTCATCTAACCCAGTTTCCACCTCTTTTCCTGAAACCTCACTCAGACATCTCAGGGTCAGTTAAATACTAATGTAATTCTAAAAGTGTCCTGGTTTGAGCTGGAACAAAACTGATTCTCTTCAAAACAAAAGCCCAAACCACCTGTTCCTTGCTCCTACTTCTAAAACCTTTCAATAACCCTACACAAAGCTGTGACCCCCAGTGATACTGATGTACCAGTCTTCTTCCTTGCCTGCTATTCTCACCTTAGACTAAGTTCAAGTTTCACAGAGCCAAAGCTAACAGGATGATTTGAATTCTATCACCAACATCACAATATCTAATTCAAGCCTTTCACCATGGAAAATGCTCCACACACATTTTCCCTGTTTCCTTTTATGCCCTCTCCTCTCTTGTCATGGAGACCAGATTCTGCAACATTTCTTTCTTTTAAATGCTCCAAGCATCACCAGTTCTTTCACTTCTCCCTGTTTCTTGTACACAGAACATTTTTCATGAACTCATCTGTACACCTTCCACCCTTCCTCCAGTTAATTCTCTTCAGAAGACCCTCAGCTGGCATGCTCCCCCTGGGGAATATAGCTGATTTATACTGACAAGTTAATTAAAAAAACCCAGCTTATTTTTATTTACCAGCCAACAGTCAGATACCATGCTATATTATTTCCCTCAAACTACTCTGCATGTGTGTTTTTATCTCCTTGTGGCAGGGACAGTGGCTTGTACATTTAAAAAGTACTTATTACTTCATGAGAACAACAAAAAACAAGAACAAGTATGTGACACTCAAGTCCACCAGCAATAAAGATCTCCAGTTGTAAACATGCTAGGAGTGACTGATTAACTCCTCCAATGAAAATAGGAAAAGTTAAATCTGTCCATGTTTTCTTTCTTGCTTTCAATAGTTATCTTTGCTAGACTAGGCTAGGGCTAGCCTTGCTCTGGAGTTTTTAATATTGTTTTAGCTGAACTGCTTAAGTTAAGATTACCCTGCAACTGGAGAGGGGAAATAGTTTTATTAACCCATCCTCCTTTTACATTGCTTGGCACCTTCCACCAGCTCTAACATTTTTTGGGTTTAGTGAGCTGATTAAACCCACTGAAATGCTGAAGGATGGGTGGGTGTGCAAGCAAGTGGTCAAATTCAAGCTGAGAAATTTCTGTGACATACTGAACTATTCCAGCAGGTGAAAGGAGCAGGATCACCCAAGAATCAGCATCTTCTCACCATGTCCTCTTTTAGTGACTTCAAGATGTTAAGTCAGTTCAGCTGCTCACTGAACTTCTCTTTAGGATACTGAATAAACTGCCAACCTTTGGGCTGCTGGTAAGGGAAGGTTATGATAGAAGATTGTTTCAAGTTCTTCTTCCCTGACCCAAAGGCCATACTACTGACTTAACCTATGTTACCTTAAACTAGAAAGACAGAAAGAGTGCAAAAGCCAATAAGCTTAAACACAAGAAATATAATATAATATTTCATATAATACATTGACAGAAAGATGTTAATTTTCCAATAAAACAAAGGCTAACCTTTATAATTATTTATTCACTTCTTGACTTGCTTATAATCTATTAGTACTGCAGGAAACAGGAACACTGACAGATAGATGCCAGCTTCAGAAAAATGAAAGATTTCAGCTAAAATATTTCAAATATTTCCTGAAAGAGAGAAACTGAATTCAGTCACTCCCTCCAAATCAGTAGATAATATACACACTGCACACAGAAGTGATGCTTATCATACTCTGTTATTACACTGTGTTTGTGAATGTCTACATTAGAAAGGCAGTATGTTTCCTTGAGGCAGCAATGGTCTATTAAAGTGGAAGTTACACTGGTTACAATAATTACCTTGCTGGACCAATGAATATGATTGCATCTTTTATTGCATAGGCAAAGAAAATGGGAAATTCCATTTGTTCATCCATTAAGCATTGCTATTACACATACAACATTACCAAATATATTTCAATAGAAGAATTCAGCATAACATGATATCATTGCTCCATTTCTCTAAAACTACAGATTAACATCCTAACCCACTGTTTCTTGCTTCAGACACAGAACAAGGGAAACTTCAAATCTGTAGATAACTGTACTATTTTTATGCTTCCTGGCTTCTTTTCCTGGAAGCAGCAAATCAATACAATCAAGATTTCAATAAACAGCATGCATTTTTAATTACAGCAATGCAATTGCTCTTCTTTTTTAAACTAAAAAAGTGTTTCCATAATCACACTTCAGATATTGGGCTTGATTCTCAGAAAGCATAATTTTGGAACCTACCCATACTTTAAAGTGGAAGTCAAAGACCTGCATGCGTGGCTTGGCACCAAGAAACCCAATAGTGAAGATAACACCCCTGCTAAACAGCAAGTGCTCTGTTTTGGGGGTTTTCTTCTCATCCCTGCCCCTTTCTGTTTTCTGCCTATCACTCATGCAGAAGCTTTAAGAGGAGAAGCTAATACATTAGACAGAAGTGCTAATGGCCAACTTTACTATAATTGGTCAAGGATTTCACAAAGGGAAGGTTTTGGACAGGGGATAAAAAGAAGTAGCTTTGATAAGGCAGGCAGCCAGGTTGTAGACTCCTGCTGGTTAACACTCCTTGCTGATTTAACAGTGTAATTCCCAAGATAGGCATTGCTTCTGATGTAGGACTACCAAAGCACTTGAATTTAAATGTTTCCCTGTAAAATTTAAGCACTTGGTCAAGTGCATAAATCTCTATCAAGAGACTGCATGCACCCTTTCAATATTGAGTGCTATTCAGTTAGCCAAAAGACTAAGTGAGATTAAGTCTCTGCCAAAACTGGTTTTTAACCACTCAATTAAATCTGACATGCTTTAAGAGACAAAAGGTGTTTAATCAGTTGTTACAGGTTTTTCTGACAGCTTGAGCATATGCAGTCTACTCTCTGTTTCTACTCAAGTCAATACCAAAAACTTCTGCAGTGTGGCTTCAAGTCCATGAAACACAACAAGGCATACTTCCACTTCCACAATTTTTGTGACAAAAATAAGTATGAAGTGTCAGGTAATAGAGAAGACAGAGTTGGATGGGGATGAGAAAGACTATTATTAGCCCACCAAACCTAGACAGGTTTCCAACAAACTTCATGGAGCCTAATTTCTCAATTTTAACTCATATAAACTAAAGGTAAAACCCCACCAGGAAAGCCTGTCCTAAATGATCCACTGCTGCTAAATAGGGCTGTCCTTCATCCCTCTGTATATCCTGGTGTCAGCTTCACATTCCTGATGTTTCTGACCTTCTCTAGATCACTTCCAGTTCACTGAAAAGATCAAAAGGCAATCTCAGAAGACAAGTCTGACTTCCCCTCTCCCCCATTTTGGTGAATTGAGGCATCTCAGAAATGGGTCTTAATTCAGAGCTGTGGGAAGATGCAGGGGAGGAAACATATGGCCTGGAGCAAGTGGGAGATGGGGTTAAGAGCTAGAATAGAAAGCCAGAAACAAGGAGGCAAGCCTTTTCCTTCCAGTGGCAAGAAATGACCAGATCAATTCAGCCACCCCAGAGACCTTACATTTTACATTTTCAAACATGTTTCCCTTAAATATCAGAAACCCAAAATATCCATTTCAATTCTCATTAACTGAAAGACTGAAATAACTTAGAAAATCTCAGCAAACAATCAATATTTTGTTTCCTTCAAGCTGCCAACATAATTCAGATAATGCATCACACCTGGAAAGAGGCTTACTTGAATTTGTGTGTGACCAGCTATAATTCAGTAAACAATTCCCATGCAGAACTGCCTCCCTTTGCATCAAAAGAATTGTTCTAATGGAATGAGTGTGATACTTGAAAGAACTGCTTACAATTGCACACACAAAAGAAAAAGATAGCTAAGTCTAAATTAAGATGTTGCCTATGAAGTTTCCAATAGGACCTTGACATGACTGTTGACCTACTCATGACATGATCACACCAGTAAGGATTTGGAATTCTATTAGTATTACCAGAGGAAAAAAGTCAAGGAGTCATCAGGAAAACAAATCTATATCTGCTACTCCATCAGCCAATTACTGTTGTTAAAGTGGAATTAGATGAGTATTGACAATGCGAAGGGGATAAGGATTAAGCAGATGACAGAGTATACAGCTAGCACTGCTGTTCCTCCCTCCCCCAAGAAAGCCTGAAAAAAACTCAGGGAAAGCAATGTACTCTCCAGAATACAGCAATATAACTCTGATCATATCCTGAAGTAGCAGTTATATACATTAGGCCTCCAGTCAATCACAAAACCAGGCCAAAAACTAAAAGACAGTGTCGTAGGCCACTAAGGCAAAAGTATGATGTGACTTTACCTTGACACCTCACTTCAACATCAATGCCATGAAATAATGCAATCAAATTAAATTTAAAAAGCCTAGGATAAGATATCTAGAAGTTCAAATCAATGTAAGTTGGAGACAAAGCTGGAGTTTTTTTGTCAAGCTATATTGCCTCTACATATATGAAGCAGCTCTGGTATAAATACTTTCTTTCCTGTGTATAGAGCAAACATCACAGATCTCACAGCATGCTTAGATGTTCCACTGCTGCAAGGCTCTGGCAACCACTATCTACTTATCCCTGAAGGCAGAAAAGATATACCAAATTCCCAAAAGTTTCTCTACACCTTTGCTGACAAATGTCACTGCAAAGATTAACAGCCCATAAAAATGTTGGTACAATTTTCCTTTTCTTCCTTCTTTAATACATTCCCCCTAAAACAAAGTATCTGTTATCATAATCTGTTCTGTCAACTTGCTGCAAGGGTGCAGATCAAGAATTAGGACAGTATTAAAGTATTTGCTTTTTACACTTAACCAACATGCATGATTAATACCAATAGACACACACTAGCCAGACTACATTATGAGAAAATTTTCATCTCTTAAAAGTGAAAAGAAAGTGACTGACTTTTTTTTCCAGTAGGAAAACCACCCCTACCTGCACCCATCCAACCCCAACCTTAGGCAGAAGTTTTATAGTTAAGCAGTTGTTGAGAGCTGAAAACTTAAGTAGGGTCACATTTGAATGACTGCAACTTTATAGGCATTCACAGTGCAACTGCCTGCATCTCTTCTCAGTTAGAGGATGTTACCTGTAGCAGTGATTGAGACTAAAGGGCAGAAGAGCAAGAACATACAAATAAGTAACATGCAGAAGTATAAACTTAAACCAATCCACTAAAAGTAACCTGCCTTGCCAGATCTTTTTTAACTTATTGGCAAACTTGCTCTACTGAATATTGACAGTGAGATGTGTAAATCAATACATGGGGAACAAGCAATATATTTTAATTTAAAAATGTTCAAAATGCAGCAGTAAATCTATGCACTTAGCATGTACAAATCATCAGACAGGTTTGCTTGTTGTGTACTTTTGACAAGGTAAGACATGATGGCGTGCAAAGTTTAGATGCAAGTCATGTAGAAATTAAACTTTTGGAAAAATAGACTAGCTGAAAATAGGGACATGTTGAAATGAACTCTATTGCCATTGACTACTGCTATTAGCTAATCCCTAACTGAAGCTAAAACCTAAATACATAAACTCCTAAATGGCTCCTGGGAGATGGCTGTGGATAATAAAAAAGTTAGGTAAAAAATGAATCAGTTACAACTGACAACTCAGACAGAATGCCAGGCCTGGGAAGAAAGCACAGCACTTGGCTAGAAACAGGGCCCACACTGACACCACAGCACAAAGGAGTAGACTCCTAGAACTGACAGCCTTAAGCAGTAAGATTTGATAAGGCTGTTTTTCATTGTTTCACAAGACAAATATTTCATTATTTTAATTGATTTTAGTAAATCTAAGTAATACTTATTCACTAAAATACTGAAGCACAGAGAAATACTTGGCATTTGTTTTTGGCAACACAGACTATTATCATCTGAATAACATATCAGCAAGAACAACCTTTTATCATACCCTCATTTTAAAATTCCTTTATTTAATAAATATGCATCTTTCTGCTCCATGCTTTACATCAAAGATCTTCCCTTGCTCTTCTCAAAGCCCATGCACTATAAACCCTATTCTGCGCCACCGATTTCAAATCTCCTCTCTAAAAGTCATTTTACACATCCTACAAATAACAATACAGGCCTCAGTTTGAATATTAAAGCTGTAATTCAATTTCAAGGTTCTTCTGACAGTATTCCATCACTCTTTTTTTCAAGATGCTACTTGAATCCTTTTCAGTAAATTCATAAACTACCACAAATCAATAGCTTAAAAGCAGATATATTGCATCAAGTTTCTCTTTGTCTTGCTGTAAGCATCAACATACACAAAAATCAAACCAAGGCTATCTTCCCTGGATTGAGCACAGCTGGCAGGGTTCTGGAAGCCAGAGGGGATAGCTGAAGGGGTAGGGGACTCTGTGTAGGCAGAGGTCAGGGACTGCTCTGTGCCAGTCACAGTTGGCACCGGTTGGCTCTGTGGTGGAAAGCATGGAGCCACCGTCCACCAGAATGGAACCAGATGAGCCCCTGGGGCCTCTGCAAAAAAGTATTTAGGAATGGAAGGCAAAAGCCAAGAGACATGCAGAGGAGGGTACAGAGGGAGATGTCAGAGGAGGACAAATGCCAAACAGAGGAGATGAAAGAGCTGAAACTGGGACAGGAAAGACATGAACAGGCACAAGTGAGGAAAGAGACAGAGGAGATAGTACAGCTGGAGAACTGCTGAAGCAAACAGGCCACCTCCAGAGCCGGGGCTGGAGACACGACTGAGGAGATATGACTCTAAAGGGACTGCAGATGGTGGGGCAACTCATGCCACAGCAACATGGTCAGAACCAAGCAGCAGTGGAACACACACAACTGCAATACACTGACTCCCATCATCCCACCAAAGGGATGAAGTGTAATGTGCAGTAAGGCGACTGGAGAACAAAAAAGGGAGGAGGTGTGTCTGGAGGGAAGGCAAGGTTTGATTTTTGTCCAAATGTTTTGATTATTTGTATTTTTCAACACCAGGATCAGTAATTGGAGGGTTATTAAATGGCAATAAATCACAATGATTGGCATTTCCTGACTTGAAGCTGTGTTTTGGATCACTACACATCCCTAAGTAGAAAAGTTGTCAGCCTTAAAACCAGATACAGAAGTTCTATTCTGGGACTGTAGTACTTAATAGATATAGACATATACTTAAATACCATTTCCTTTATTCTAACCTAGAGCTTTACTCCTGTAAAGACAGTTTACTCACAAAATAATTTTTAAGCTTGGTTTTCTGAGAAAAAGGAGACTGTCATAATTTTCTGCAACTTTTGATCTCCTAGCACTTCCCCACTAGATTTGAAGCCTATCCATAAATTTCAACTGGCTCTAAAAGGAGTGATGTCTTAAAAGTAAGACAGCATTTGGAATAGCTAATGGACAGAGACACCCAAAACAGTGCCCTCACTCCAGGGAGACACTAGTACAAACCCAGGCCACAGGCAGAGCCTAGATCAATTCACATCATATGCTGCCCCTTTTCAACTTGGCAGTTAGGAACAGTGAGGATTGTATGCATGTATCCTGGTTTAAAGGGATATGAAAACATAAAAGACATAACAAGAAAGGCTTCTTCAACTACATAAGCCAAAGTAAACTAAAGCACACAGCAAAACAACTTGGACAATCTCAAATGGGTTCTCCCCAGTCTCAACCTTCCACAACCTACCATCCTGCTGCATGTGACAAAAATGCCTGCCCAAAGAAAACTCACTACCTAACCTCATTTATTTGACAGTTTTCTAATCAGCCACTGCCACCCAGCAGGTCTCTCAGGAGATCCTTAACCAGGTGCAATCAGCATTGATAGAATGAATGGAAACTCCAGTTCTAGATCATCACTTTTGGAGGAGAAGGCTTAAAGTGCTTGGGGTTTGCCAGCTTTCCTCAAATTGTTCTTAAGTGTATAGGTGCTGCTGCTCTAACAACAGTAAGCAAGAATTTTTTGTCAGGCCACACAACACCTAGATGATTCTAAATAACAGCAGGCATGCAGATCAAAAGGACTGATCCACACAAAGCACACAGCCTTGTAATGCTTAACAAGAACAATGTACAAACCTAGACAAGAACCACCAGCTGCCACAGAATGCTCAGAGTCAGAAGATGTGTGTAAAGGAAAGTACACAAAGCTTCAGAAAGTCTGCTCAGAGAATCTGTGCCAGGCATCTTGCCAAAGGATAGATATTAACAGTTTCAATGATCTCTCCTTGGAGAGAGGGCTGCCAAGGCAAATCCTCTTAGTTATACTAGAAAGGTTAAGTGAGGTCAAAAAGTCCCACCTCTCCCCAGCTGTGGGCACTTCACCAGTTTGATAATTTTGATAAAGAAATAAAGGAATGCTTTAGGTGTTTACATGTATTTAGTCAGATGCCAGCAGAGTTTCCAGTAACCAGTATTATACTTGGGTTTGTGTCTGCTTTGATTAGCTCTCTTAATAGCTGACCAGCTCTGCCACCCTACTGGAATAATCTATTTTGTGCAAGTCAAGGCCATTTGAGACCTCTGGCCTATGTGTACACTGAGAGAATGGCTGGCCACTTTCAGCTCCTCCAGCAAGACGGGAAAATAAAGGGGACACCAGATGTACCTGGATCTCCAGGCATTTTTCTGTCTCCCTTCAAGTCAAGGTAGACAAGGAAGCCTAGTTATTTTCTTCTGAAGGCATTAAGAAATAGTTGTGCTTGGTAACACACTTTGAAAGCCACAGACAGAAAAATGGACAACACCTCAAGCATACTATTTACCTTCCAGAGCAAAGTGTCTAAACATTCACCTGTTTGTTCCATAAATGTTTCTATGCCCAGGAAGCAAGAATTATTTTCCTTCCAAGCATAATTCTTCAACAGTTTAACTTCATAGCAACAAAGGCATAACTGAAAATTGCACAGTATCATAACACTTAGTCTCCTATCAAAATGGTTAGCCACAATAAGTACTGGAAGCTATTCATTTGAAGACATTTCTCACAGTGCAGTGTTCCCATTCAATTCATGTGAGATTAAGTTTCTTTGCCTTACTATTTAACAAAAGAATTGTAGAATAAAGACATCCAAAAGAAATCCAGAATTTTTGAACATAGACCCCTACAACATCACCTGAAAGGTCACTGTTTTCTGCCAAAGAACAACTAACAAACAGTACATCAATAGCCTGCAATAATTTTGGATCATTTTGCTAGTGTTTGTTCTCTTAAAGTATTTTCTACTTGCATCAGCACTACATGGTAAACTGGCAGATATAATGGATGCAATCTAACACAATACAGTAGTTTCATATCTATTAACCTAGCATTAAAAGAACACTAAATGATTAAGGACCTATGTCTCTGAGGTCCCACCACCTTTCAACATATCACCACAACCAAATGCAAGCAGTCATGTTGAAGTTATCCATGTTCACGAGGGATTTCAGCTCTGCTGCACTCTAAGACTGCTCAACAGCTCTGACCACACCAACCACAACAGTAACTCCTCTGAATAAAGCATATATGAACCTCCCTCCACAGCCAAACAAAGTAAAATAATCCCCTGAACAAAACTTGACCAAGTCTGAGAAAGCATAAGGAAGCACTGAGAAAAATACATTTTGAAGTCAGAAAGATTTTACACAAAGTTAAAATTATCAAGTCTTTCAGAAGTGATAATTGTTTCTTCTCTGAGGTCATTTCCAGTCTTGCAAGAGTTTACTCCATTAAATAGTCATTATACCAACTGCACTCACTAATGCACTGCTAGCTTCTTTCCTCTCATGCACTTCTTCCAAGCACAGAAGAACATGGCTAAAACAGTTACTCTTTATATGGATCATGCATCTTCAGGCTGTTGGTTGCAAATGCACCTACTTTCTGGATCTTGCCAATTACCAGTACTAGTTAGGTGATCTCTACTGCCCCATGGCAGTGACAGTACATATTTAAAAGCAATGAAATCAGACAACATATTTGTAACTATTTGGTAAACAGCTAAATGAACATATACAATACCTCTACTAAGTTCTTCCTCTAATACTGTGGTAGTTCACTCTGCCTTCCTCATGCAGGCTGTAGTCCTACAGAGTACATACATCAGAATGAGTCCTAAGGGGACTCTGGGCAGATTTATACAACTGCTGGAAACTCAGCTATGGTGCAAGTGGTTTTGACTCTTTTTTGTAACATACACTATTATTATTATTATACTGGCAAGCACTGATTTTGACATTTTAAAGATGCAACTTTTTCATTCTTGAAGAGTTTTCTAAATAAGTGCATTATGACATAACTAAGTACTCAGTAAGTACTCTGAGTATTAGAGTTGTATTTGTTCACAATTGGAGTAAGGCTTCAATGTGCAACAGAATCATACTTCCATATAGAAATAAGAAATTAACTTAAAGAGGGACACGTGAACATATTGATACTATTTTTAGATAAGCAGGCAAGACCTGTAATTAGAGCCTGATCTTTGCCTAGGAAAACATCTGTTTTCTTCACTGTGTAATTAGCAAAATTAATGAATTCTAATCCAGCCACACAAATGATTTTTTAACTCTGAAATCAATCACTTTAAAACCCAAGATGCTTTTAGCCACACAAATTTGCCAATAAGTGATACTGTAGATCAAGTTCAAATTACGAATGTAATTTTCTTCCTAGATCTGTTGGAAAGTTTTCTCCCTCTAGTCTGCCAATGTTGACATTCCCATTACAAACAAAAGACATTTCATATGGCTACATACCAGATTAAGCTACTCATACACAATTCTTGCCACAAAACTGACTCAAAGATCATATTCTTTAACTGGATCAGAACAGGAAATATGCTTATTGGGAGATTTGCTAAAAATTAGGACTATCCCTCTCTGACACCTTTTATTATAGAGAGAGCAGGAAACTGCTCAGCTGTGAACACAATTTCACAAGGCAGATTAGAAGATCAATCATTAGAGAAAATAATGACAAATTGCTTTGAAAACATTTTCTTCTTGAAAAAAGTGTTACATCTAAGAATGCCCAGTGGCTGATGACCACACTTGAAGAGATTAACAGCAGATAATTACAGACAAAAAACAATGGCAACCATACAGTGTGCTTTACTGATCTCCAGTACTATCACTGTCTTGCTGCTAGAAAGGGACAACAAAAGGAGACTTCTATCATACCCTGTATGGTCCCAGCAGAATTCTGATTCAAAAGGGCAACTCTGATTGTCTGTACCAAAAATGTTTGGCCAAAACCTAGGTATCTCTTCATTTGCTACAATTGTCTCCATCTTCCCCCTTGAACCAGGCAAATGTGCAGGGGAACAGCAGCTAACAATCTCCCAAGTATTGTTTTTTTATGAATCTGGCCCTCAGTCAAGAAGTTGCAGTGAAAAGTCTTTTAATCACCTTCTGATCAGAATTTACTGGATTGTATGTAAGTTCAAGGGTATTAAAATGTGCAAAGGAGATGAGGAAAAAATGGCTAGGTTATAGATTTTAACTTCTTAACTAGAAAATTGACTCAAAATGGATTTTCTAATTTACAATGAATCAAAGGAAAAAACATTAGAGCATAGCCAAAGTGGCACAAATGTATCAAAAAGCAAATGAATAAACATTTGAAAAGATTTATTAGTAGAAATTGTAATAAATTTTGGAAAGATGAATGGATTTTAGTTAAAAGGTAGAACTGACAATTTATTGGGTGGGAAGATGCATTATTTTCCAATTGTTCTCCACCTCCAGTAAAACTGATTTGTGTCCTATTGTATTTTATGGAAAAGGAGAGAGCAACTTTCAGTGATTTAGATTAAATGTATTAATCATAACCAGGCACTGTGAACTATATATCTACCATTAAAGAAGATTTTTGACATTTAATTCTGAGCAATATTTTGGCTCTGTACCACTCTTCCTAAATCCAATTCCTGCTACAGTTGGCAGTTTTCTCCCTTTTAATTTTATGAGGCTTAAAGTAGCACTTAACCACCCATGCGGTAAATAATGCAGGATTAGAAATATTTAGTGTTTTGTTTCCCTTTCAAGAGGGCTAATCCATCAACCTCCAAATATTATAAAAACATTTGCCACATTCTAGTAATATTTAATAGAAGATTTGGTAAACCCTGCTCTGTAAATAAAGTTGTTTTCCTGAAACAAACAAAAAAATCACATTAAACCCTAGAAAACAAAAAGATGCATATACATCACTGAGAGAGAGGAATTCATTTTACAAAGATATCAGTTTGTGGAGAAAGAAAACTTTACTAAATCCTTCAGAGTTTTTCAATGCCATATATGACATGACTATTGCCTACTTTACTCTCAGTAATCTGACAAAATATACTAATGTATTCTGTTCTCTGAACATAGCACCACAAGATATTTTAAAACATTTATGCCCAACTCAACACTGAAATGCTAACTTCTTTTTATGCAAAAAGCCCTTGTTTTTATGCAGTCACTTCCTACCTTTCACTGAAGTGCTATATTTTACTGCATGGGAAAGCTTCCTTTATGGTAACTTCTAACAGGCAGTGTTCAAGTTATTCTAGGTACTGCAAATTGGGTTGAATTAACTTAGACCTACACCCGCTGTTAGATTCCACATTTTTAAACAACATGAACAAAAGACAGAAAGCAGTATGGCAACACAAGCCCACCTCTCAAGGTCCCTCTAGGCAGCATCCTTTCTGTCCAGCATGTCAACCACCCCAGAGAGCCTGATGTTTTTGGCAGACTTGCCAAGGGTGCGCTCAATCCCACGTCCACAACGATGTGTTGGCTTTGTGGCTGGTGGGGGTTTGATAGTGGGGGAAAGGGCTACAGCGTTGTGAGAAGCTCCTAGAAGCTCCCACGGCTCCAAACTGAACACAGCTCTGGCCAAGGCTGAGTGAATCAAGGACAGTGGAAGCACATCTATGGTAACAGATTTAAAGAGGGGAAAAGCCTGTCTCTGGAGGACCCCATGCTGGACCAACTGGCTGAAGAAGAAAGCCAGAACCCTTTCCATTCTAGGATTGTTTATTACCATTTAGTTAAAGTTAGCATTGCAGTCTCTGACATTGGATAAACATGTTTAATAAAGTATTCACTTCTGCAACTCATTCAATTTGAAGATCTTTCAGAAACACATTAAAACAAAGCCTACAGCTCTGTAAAGAAAAGGGTCTCTTTTGTATTCAGTTATGTGTTTACTTCCTGTAAATAACACATGAAAACTATCAGAGGAGGCAGTCCCTAAGAAGTTCTGAGTACTTTCTTCCCTCCTCAAAGTCACAGTAATCAAACCTGTACTGTATCTCATTACAAAACCAGCTGAGTAGTTTTCTTGGACAATTCCATTTCAATACAATGCCTCATATGTGTTTGCTACTTTATGTTCTGTGCTGCATTTTGAAGTTATTTGGTATATGCATCTCCATGACAAACTGCTGGAGAGGACACTAAAGATCCAGTTTATGTCCCTATTTTTACAGCTGCCTCTCAGTCTGGGAACAAGCCACAGGAATTTGGACTGTATACAGAAAAACCCTTCAACATTTTAAGTTGCAGTTCATGTTTTTGCTTTTGTGATAAATCAAAATGAAAGCATTTTAATTCCCCATCTTTGCCTGTTAGTAATGATTTGAAAGATAAGCTGCTAAATGATACTAATAATTTTTCAGAGAATAATTTTTAATATATATTTTTATATATTTATATTAATATTGTATATATAATTTATATTAAATATATATAATATAAATTTATGCAATATATAAACATATTGCATAAAGTAAAGCTACAACAGAGCTAGCAAAGAAAACAAATGAGTGCACCCAAGTATAAATTGTGTATCTCAGAACAAATTTAGAGGGTCACTATTAATAGGCTTAATCTAGATGTCTATAGATAGAGAGAGAACTTCTGTTAAGAAGCTAAAGTGCCACTGTTTTCCCTATTGCTAGCTACCATATGACATACAGCTGAAACAACAGGTGAACTCTTTTCAAGTTCCACCTATGGGTAGTCCTCACTCTCCCACACCACTTACTCCAGGCAAAGAGAAAGTTTCCTATGGACTGGAAAACCTACTCATGTCAATGAGTTGTGGCTTGAATTGGCAAGAAACTTTCAACAGTCAGTTTTATCTGATCTTGTACTTGCTATCAGTTAAAGAAAGCTGAAATCAGAGTCATGATTTACTTGACATTTATGCTGTTACTACAGCAGTAATGGGATGTTGCTCATCAGCTAAGACACAGCATCTGTGCATGTTCCTTGCCTATTACACACATGATTTTCTGTCTGTTCTCAGCATTAAATGATCAATCAACTCATCCAACAATCTCAGTACAAGGAAATATGACTCCTAACTTGATTCTGGATACAAGATGCTGATGTTTTACTGTTAATTCTTCCAAACATTGCTACTGAGGCATTAAGAAGTTTCTAGAGTAGACTCAACTGAGTGAAATCCTTGCAGAAAAGATAACTAACACCACTTACATTTAAAGACAAATTCCTTCTAGTAGAATTGCACCACACCATAAAATATCAAAGAACCAACATGGACTTAGGAAGTCAAAACAAACAAATCACAAATGTCTGCAGAAAAAAAACCATTCCACATAACCAGACACCAGAGAGGGGTATTTCCTTGTCATAAGCAGCAGAAAACAAGAGAAATAATTATGCTGCCTCATATTTTTAAGTCAGAGGTTTTTAAAATCATTGTTATCTGTAAGGAGTGCTGTAAAACTGATTAAATGCACTTTCAAGACAGACACTAACCAGGAATAAAAGGCCTATCATTATCCTATTTGCCCTGGTTCAAAAGTAAACTTAAGTGAAATTGTAGGTGACTATAATTTGAGCAGTTGGTTTAAGATGAATTGCAAGAAATACTACTCAGACTAACAGTTCATAGCACTTGTCATCATGAATAAACCACAAGATGCATTTAAAAAATAAGCAGCACATTTGGCATTTCTGAGACTAATGCTAGAGGGCAATGACTTCTCTGAAGTGGGAAGCTGGTTTTGACACTATACTTGAAGTGAGAGTCCAAGAAAAGAGAGTAAGTCACCACAATCACTCTAGCTAGACAGACATTAATCTTTGATATTTTAAAGATATACTTTGACAGTCACAGCAGGTAAAATATACCAAGAAAAATCATTACAAGCTCTCTGGCTCAAAGTATGTTTCAGTAGTTACACCTACAGAATATCTTCATTTTATTGAAGTCCAACTGTTACCTTTACAAGCTATTAATTGCCTGCTGCATTTAAACTGTTTTCTTCCTTGATAGGTATACATTTTGTAAGAATGAAACTAGGACACAACTCAAGACTACTCACTGGAATTTACAAGGTAAGTGAAACAGAAGAAAAAAATAAACACATGCTCACCTTCACTAATTAGTTCCTTTCCAACTACTACAAACCAGCTGAAGATTTCTCTAGCTATTTTCAGTATGTCAGAAGAGTTTTACACTTAGGTAACCGAACTAATAACACTGATCAACCTTCGATTTGTTGAAATACAAATATTTGGTATTTGAGTTGCCTCTAACTCCTTTTTGGCTAATGAACTGCAGCTTCAAATGAGACAACTGCTGTGGTATTATTTGTGCCTGTTTACTGGTTTGATAACACCAAAATAAACATAGGGTTTTTTGTTAGACAATTGTAAGTGATATGAAAATCACTGTTGGTTAAAACATTTTTGCTATAAAGGGAGCTAGGACACCCTCTTCATAAATAAGATGACTGGAAGACATGGGTTCCTTGGGACAATCTAAGAAGCACAGCAGAAAATAAACAACAGGATTTTTTATTATGTATACACATTCACAGTATATCTTTAGCACCTGAAATTTAATCACCTTTTTACAATTTAGAGGAAAAGGCAGTATTTAGGGTAGTTAAGCCATGTATCATTAATACCATGAAGCTTACCTATCAGTTATAATAGCTCCTATAAAATACCAAAGTCAAATTGCAATAAGCCTAGAAAATGGGCTACAAATCCCTGATATGCTCAAGTAAGCACTAAACCAAAAATAAAAATAGGCAGATAGGAAACCAAGAACTAGATAGCATTCATCTAATTCACGACCACTAACAGCAGAGATCACAGGCCAAGGTTTTAAAGCACCTTATTCAGCTCCAAATGGCAATTACTGGACAGGGACTTCAATCATCAAAACCTTCCCTCTTAAACTGTTAAAAGTTTCCAACTGTTCCTTTCTAATCCCTCCACATATAACAGAGCTTACATTTCTCAGAAGCACCTTGTTTTCTTTAGGCAAATTACAATTTGAAAACACTTAGTATTCTCAAATAATATAGAATATCTATGTTGCAGTATTTATTGTGCTGGGATATGTTTATTACAGACTGATAGAGAGTCTCCAATACTCTCCCTGTAACTGTTACTGGTTAAGGCTGGACTGACCACCACCCTCTTCCAAACACTATTCTGATGAGAAAGAAAACTGCACTACAATGACTATTTTAACTTTTTAACTTCAAATGAAAAGTCTCTCTTCTCCTCAAGCTCCTCCAAATAAGGAATTCTTAAAAAGCCATTAGAATCTTACTTCAGAAAAAAAGCTATGGGAAAATCTAATGATTAGACTGTAGAACAATGCAAGGATGGTTATATTTTTCTTTCCTTCAATTATAAACATTGCTCCTAGAGCTGAAGGCACTAAAAAACACCCACAAGCATCTCCCATTTGTAATCTCAACCTTAAAGCAGACTCAGGCCGGAGGAATGCATGATGCCTATGAGAGGTGCATCACTAACTTGCTTTAAAATTTCTGCATATACCCTTTCCTCTGACCACACAAAAAGTCAGCCAACCAAAAGAGAATCAAGACAGATTTTTCATGGCAGACTTTTAGGAGAAAAATAAAATAAATCAGATTTGTATCACAATCCATCCTAGAATGCTTTCAAATATTAGGAAAAAAAAGTCTTTGGTTTGATTTTCATTGTAAGAGGAGAGAAGTTTTCATCTGGACATAACATATATACTAAAGGGTTGACTAATAGCCCACCTCACTTCCTTCACTCAGTACAAAAGAAATACTGAGAAACAGTATCAGACTCTGCCATTCAAGTACACAAATACTCCACCACATACTCTATAAATACTCTTATTAGAATCCTAATGGGAAGAGTGTAACTATT
The DNA here is from genome assembly GCA_013399015.1 of Galbula dea. Taxonomy (NCBI): domain Eukaryota; kingdom Metazoa; phylum Chordata; class Aves; order Piciformes; family Galbulidae; genus Galbula; species Galbula dea. The sequence continues at coordinate 261,533 of VWZX01011006.1, read as the reverse complement.
AAAACCAGGAAACACATAGTACCAGTGCTCTGTAGTCTTACCACTCCATGACCTACAACATTACAACAGCAGCATGAGAAGAACAGGCCTTCAGAGGAACCCAACCCCTAAGGGCAGCGCACATTAGCTTACAGTAATCAATGCACCTACCAATGTGTTCTGGTTTCCTGAAGCCTTTTTGATGTTTCTTGCTGGCATTCCATGAAGATGACTAAATCTATTCTGGAAACCTATAAAAAAGAAGAATTAAGACTATTATCTATACCATATGACCAAGAAAATTCACCATTCCATACCAATCTGTTAGCTGACATCAGTTAAACAAAAATATCTTAATATTGTCAGACATTGATTGTACTGGTGGAAACCAAGAGCACAGAAGGGAACAGGGAGAGAAGGACTAAGCTGTCATTGTTTTGTAAATGTTCTCACTGTCATCCTGGTCCTATGCACAGCTGGCTGCATAAGCAAAGCATACTGAACTACAAGAGGAAAGTGCTTTTGGATCTCATTAGTACTAGAAAACTTTAGTCTGGTCAATATGCAGAGACCAAGTCCTCAGAAACAATGAATCTGGAAAATAAGCCTCACAAAAGAATTCAATAATTTAGAGTGCAGAGTAGTTTAAAAGTGATTTTACCACTGCTCACATAAAAGGTCTGCATTTGAATGTGAAAGAAGATTCTTGTAGGAAAGGGAAGGTTCAACAACATTCTTTGGCTGTAAGCTGAGGTTTGACAACTCCAGTCTTTAGACAAGAGTGCTTTTGTAGCTGTAAAAACAATCTCACACAGGTACCATGGGTTACATTTGATCCACAGTTGGCTATTTTAAAGAAAAAAATATATTTGATATTTATCTTAAGTTACAATCTCAATCCCTTCTCCAAAGGAAACCTTCCCTCTTTGCTACAAACAATATGGCCTGACCATAAAGGAAAGCAAAGCAGATGGACACAGCAGTCTTTCCAGCCTTTGAATTAATGAACTTCTACAGAATTCTAAGTGTTATCACAGAAAGCAGGAACAAAATGGCATATAAAAATTCACTTTAAATCATACCTAATAATTCTCAGTGAAAACATTGAGAAAACAAACAAAAGAGTAGCCTATCACAATGAGACAAGTTTTACACTAACTTCTCCAATCACTGACTTTTTCAACTTATTTCTCTGTAATGATATCTTAACAATGAAACAGATCAAGGAAACAAACTGTGGTAACTCCAAGGTTCTGTCAACATTTTACACATTTTGTAAAATGCACAGATCTCTTTCTACTGTACCCAGTGGTTCTAGAGTTTGTATTTGCTTGGTTGCTACTTACCTCTCCTCCCTGCACGGGACATAAGAGGGAAAGTTCCAGTTAAGATGCTTTCAAAGACTGGATCAGGCAATTCTCTCTCCAGTTCAGTACAGTCTTCTTGCTCCCACCAAGGAATGACTCCTGTAATTCCACATGCTCCACCAGATTCATTTTCATGAAACCAATCACTCTGCTCATCATCACCTGTGTGAGGGCAGCATCCCCCCAAAGCAGAGGGAGAAGCAGAGAAGATAAAAATCCAATGTTACTATCAATAAACACTCTGACATGACAATTATTCCTTTTGCTTTATAGCTGTATAACAATTACTCATACACAGAAGTTCTACTTGGAAAATGTTTCTCAAGAGCATGGCAAGCATTGCCATCAATGAAACCACATAAAATGTAATGTTTTAAAACCAATTTACAATAGTGAAAAACAATAATAAACTAGTTAATCCTCTGGCAACAACTGTGGGGAAATCCATTTAAGTTACTGCACTTTCCACATTAACAAAAACCAAGCCTTAATCTCCTGCAGGGAATTAAAAGGTATAAAACTGTGAAACTAGTTCTTTGCAGCTGATAATGGTATATAATTAGCTTAATTTCATGATTTGTATGGCTAGTAAAAGGGGAAAACAATCATGAACAGATGTGACTAAATGAAGTTAATCCGATTAAGTTCATTTAGAAACAAGTTTTGAAAAAGTTGATTCTAAATGAAACCTGACAGCATCATGTGACTGAGAATTATGCCACATTATGGCCTGCAGTATAGCACAAACCTGGTCATTTTTACTGCCAATATTTATAGATGTAGCATTTCAATACCTGGATTTAACATAAAAAGTAAGATGACAAAATCTGATCTTAAACTTAGCTCATAACACTTTACTGTTAGTCAACAGTGTGAGTGTTTCACTTGAAACATGTTAGTTTATACAAACCAGGTAGTTTATAGAAGATCAGAAAACATCTTCACAAGAGATGGTAAATTTCCTTTCTCACAGCCCAAAATTAAACTTTAAAGTATGTGCTGTATATTTTAACCCTACTTCAAAGTATCCAAACCATTCCTCCCTATTTCTGCACATGAATTATTTGTTTAGCACCTCAATTTTTAATTAGGCAGAACTCAGCAAGACACAATTTTCAAGAACAAAAGGCATTTCTGTAAAATTTCATTGCCACTCAATCCAAGAATGGGAAAATACAAATAATGCAAAACCAAGTCAAAATTGGAGGAAAGATTCAACACACTTTCTCCAAATAAACTGTTGCAATCAAAAATAAAAAACCACTTCAAGACAAGTATAAAATGGATAAACATTCATCAGAACAAATAAATCAAGAAAATACTATCTAATTAAGGCCCCTCACTGGTCATTTGCAGGTGAAATGGGATCCTTGCATCTCTTCTTCACTGACTGTACCTGCATTGAGCATCTGCCATAATCTTTAAGCTTTCACTGGCTAACTATACAAGGTGTGCAATGTTTCACAGAAGAAAATCATTTGCCACATTGGGATTGTAAAACAGAGCACCAATTACTGCTGCCAGAAGGTAATGTAAGAGTGGACTAGAGCACAGCAAGAAAGCTCCTTCTGCTTGCTCAAGTGACCTTATGTGAGCACCTGGATAACTTGGAAAAGGAGGACAACCATGGCTAGGCTCAGATATGGACTTCACAGGGACAAAACAAACCAAACACACACAAAAAGCTGTAAAACTGGACAAAGGCAGGCTTGGAAAGGAAAAAAGTGTAAGTACCTATTAGAAATCAAACACAGAATTTCCAAGTTTCACCAGTTTTATCACAGAAATTGATGGCAACTAGAATGTGCCTAGTAGCTAACCCACTGCTACCCCCAATTACTGCTATATCTGGTTTTCTTGAATCAATTTATAAAAGTTCAAACTCTTCTGGGAGTCTATGCACAGAACAGTTACTGTGATGGAATTTATTTCTATTTGCTGTCTGAAACAGCCTTGGAAAACACTAGAAGTTGCACAGCCAGGCACTCCAAAGTTCAGAATGAAATACTCAACTACCAGCCAACTGCTCAAAGAAATTGCTGCTTTAGATGACTTTTCTACAACAGCTGCCCCATAGGATCAATATATTTGGGAATTAATTAGGGTTTTGTAAAGAGTATTTGTCTGCAGTAAATAAGATGGGGCTTTCAATCTCAGAGACACAAAATGAACAAGTGTTGCCCTGGAGAACAGGATCCCTTCTCCTCTGCTACCCAAAGTTCTGAATGGTAGCAGGCACATCATTTAAATCAAGTATTTCACCAGGCAGCATTAATCAATCTCTGGTTCTCCACTTGACTTAGCAGAAACCTGAAGTCAGAAGTGCAGAAGATTTGAACTACAAATGAGGTCAAGATGTTGATGTTCTGAACATGTCCTGTAGGAGGGACACTGGGCAGACAGACTCAGAGTCTAGCTTTAAAAACAGACAACAGCCAGTTCTTCACTTAATACATTTTTATCCTGTCCTCTTCCAACTTTGTTTCTCCCATCTAGGTTTTTTTCCTTTGCTCTTACCACAATTACTTGCCCCTTCCTTCATTCTTCTCACATTTGTATGTGTCTCAGTTCAGCTATACATTAACTTAGAGATAAAATAACTTCGTCTTACTTCATAAGGGCAGTACAAAGAAAAATTACTGACATTTTCTTGGGACAGGGAATAAGCACAATTCTGGTTTTGCAATAGGATCTCTAACAGTACTTTCATGGAAGTCTTCACAAAATCAAAGCTATAATGCATATATGTGTGTATATATATGCATATAATGCATATCTAAGAACATCTGAGATCAAGTGTGAAGCTTATGATCTTCTGATCATACCCACAAAATAATTAATCTCTCCTTAGAAGTAATGTTTTGTCCTGAGAATATCCTTCACAAGTTATTTATTGTTCTTTTTACTTATATTCCAGAACACTATTTCAGGTTTAATACTTTCTGCTTGAAAATCACAGTTCAACTGAATCAAGGTTCAAAAATCAAACAGGCAAAAAAAAAAAAAAAGAATTACAGCTTTATAGCAAAGAAAACACAAAAAAGGTAATACCACACCAGTGAAAGAACACTGCTGTTCACTCATCCCTCCCCTTTTTCTCTCCCACAAAATATACAAGAAAAATAGAAAACAACTGGGATGTTTTCAACCATATTATCCAAAGATTTAAATAATTTGGTCCAAGATTTAAGAATAAAAATACTAAAATTCCAAGTTTAAAATTAAGTAATTATCAAGAGTGGCAGCTGATGTTACATACAAATACAGAGGACAATTGTGTTAAAAATCACAAGTGAAAAGAGAAATTCATATAGGGAAGTAGAAGCAAATCTTTTTCATATGTCTTACATTCAAATACTTGTTAAGTATTGAAATCACTCTAAGTTAAAAGATCAATCTAAAAACTTTCAAAGAGTGCCCTAGGTCTTCAAAAAAGATGTGGTATCACAACTAAACTCAGACAGTTTATGTAGCACAAGGTACATCTCTGTTCTAAGTCTGAAAAATCATCTCCCTAATGTAACAAAACAGAAGACAAAGTCTGGCAGAGACTGGTTACAGACTAGAGAAGAAAAACAAACAAAAAAGCAAAGCAAGACAAAACTCTCAAAACAAACACCGAAAACGCCCGCCAAACCAAACCAAACACTTCTCTAACCTAGATCTGTGGAATGGGCCAGGATTTGTTTCCTTGTACACACTGAAGCAGTCTAACTGCATAAGAAAATAACCATTACTGTTCAATTAGAACTGCCAACAGAAAAGCAACTCTTAATCACCCAAGAGACTAGATTTTGTCTCATTTCTGTATACTGTCAAGAAAAGCAAGCTCCTAGTCCATGAGCTGGGCACTAAGATGCTAGTATAATAGAGGTAAATGTGTTTCACTTAAAGATACTTTGTCTCATTTCTATATACTGTCAAAAAAAGCAAGTTCCTAGTCCATGAGCTGGGCACTGAAATGCTAACATAATACAGGTAAATGTGTTTCACTTTAAAACAGCAATAGGCACTAAAGCAAAATAAAAAAGAATAAAAAAATCAATCTTATACTTCTATTCTCAATAGTTTTCTCATACAAAAAGATGAGAACATTATGCATACTAAAGGAACATTTTGAATCTTCACTGCATTTTAAAACACGACTTTCCAGAGGGAGGGAGCCTTTAAACAGCATGCACTTGCTAAACTCAATCTTAGCCAAAAAACTGGTTTGTTTGAAACTACTTCTCAAGCAAACTACTGAATGAAAAAGCTATAAAATCCTGCCATGTCAATTTGGAAGAAAGAAAAACAGCCACCTCAAAAACAGTTTAAGAAGCTGTAGTATGATCACAGAATCTTGTCAGAAAATTGAAGCAATTAAGAATTAAAACTTGACATAGACCACTCAAGTTCTAAGTTTATTATAGTGCAGAGACTGCTTCTCAAGACTGTTTTCCACTAAGTCATGGACACATTTCAAAAACCCAGAAAACAAGCTACAATTCAGCTCACTGAACTAGTAATAACAACTGAAACATAGCAATGAACCTAGGAAATAACTTGTAACGCTTACAGAATGTCAACTGATGTGGTTTGAGGGGTGGAGAAGGGAAAGATTGTTTCAATACCTTGTCTTCCCTCATCATTGGTAAACAAACCAGCATCGCTGCTGCTCAGGCTGCTGGATTCACTGTAACAAGAGAAGAAACAAAGAAACCATCAAAAGAACAGTTGATCTTTCAGGGGTAAAATTTTAAGGTGGCAAGGCTGTGCTCAAGTTGAACTTACAACTCAGAGACCTGAAAGAAGACAGGATGATTTTTTTTTTTTTAATCAAACTGCAAACATTCTAGTTCCATTAACTACAGAACATATCATTTTGGGCACATAAAACCACAGGAATCTAGCGGTACCCTGACAGTAAGCCAGATGTGACTGCAATGGAGTGCTGACACAATGGATTTTGTTACCTTGTTCCATCACTGCTCCCCTTCTTATGCTGTGTAATTCAGCTTGAGCCTGGAAAACCACTGCTCAATAGAACAGGAAAAGGCTCAATCAAAAGCAGTCTAAGCCTTCTTTCAGCACAGGGAATACAAGAGTCTGAAAACCAAATTACCTCTCTGAATATCATCTGCAACTCCTCTGGAAAAAAACACTGCTTAAGTTTCATGATTCATTATTAGGGGAGAAAGAAGAAAGTTTATACCAATGGTGGCCAATTAAATCCAAATGAAGGTCACCCTAAAAAGAGTAAGTATGATAAATGATAACATCAACCAAAATAAAGCAAGGTACAGCTTCCTTTTCTGTGACTTCCATCAGAATTTTAAAATTAGAAGGTGTGTACATGACATGCACACACTTCAGTTCAAAGACATCAAGAAATATTTTGCTCTTTGCTGTTTACACATTGTTCCAAAATATTTAATGTGTCTCTAAACAGTAAAAAAGACTTTGTCTTTTCATAACACAGATCACTACCTGGTGAGTTCCACAGGCAAGGACTTTTTGTAAATGGTAGATTTCATTTTTTCCTCAAGAGAGTAGCTCTGCTAAGGGAGCAATATTCACACTAAAATTTAATCACATTTTACTCACATTGAAATGGAGAACAATTTGGAAAAAAAAAATCCCTTCACTTCAACAAACATTCAAGTACAGGGGATAAATGCTATGGCTACTCTCAATTTTGCCTACAAGCCACTTACAAGAGTATGAAGTCTGTTTACTTTTCTATACCTATTCATATTAAAACACACAAAGTCCTGTACTTTGATTCAACTGGTTTAAATTATTTTAGGTACTTTCAAACAATGCTTTTTTTCTAAAAAACTAGCACACTTAGGAAAATTATTTCCTTTCAAATGATAATCTCTTATAAAAATAAGCCTCAATTTTTTTAAAGCTTGTAACAGGAATTATATAAAAAAAAAATCACACTAATTTGTGTTTAATTATATAAGTATATATCTGGGTTTTGTATCTTCCTTTGGGAAGCATCCCAACAGGATTTGAAACACAATATCAGGATATCCAAAGCAGTGCTTTCTTGTTTTAAAAAAAATTATATATAGGTACCCAGCTGTGTGCTTGAAGATTAAGTTTTCTTCATCTTTGCTGTATCTGCTCTTTATCCCTATTCTTCCTGTAGAAGCAATATTTATACCATCCTTTATACAGATGTAGAATCAGAATAGACTTAAGCACTTAATTGCCCTAAGAAAGATAACAGGCATGAAATGTGAATGGAACCATCTTTCAGGAGAAAGACCACAACTTGAACTTCCTAATGTTGCAAATCCCAGTAACTTCCTTCTAGCAAGCATTCCCCGGTCACTTTCACCACAACACAGATGGCTTTACTGTCCTTACATTTCATTTCACATCCTACATCTCAGAGATGGCCATGTCTTCCCCCAGAGATACTCTTCCTGTTCCTTTGTTTAACTGTACTTTTAAAGATGAAAGTTAGGAAATCCTTTTAACTCTAGTATTTCAGGTACTTTCTGCACCAAATGTTCCAATTTTGAGAACAGTCTCTTTTTCCCTCTGTAAGTCAGGTATTTCAATTGTGCCCTAACCTCTAAAAAAGAAACCTTTTTAAAAAAACATTATTAAACTACACACATCCAAATGTACAAAATTAGAGCAGCTTTGTATACTTGATTTTCTCCACTTCCAGTAAGTGTTGCTGAAGCATGAGTCTAATCCAAGATGCTTTGTTAGTTCTCCATATCTTGTGCAATCTTTTAAAACTCATGTTCCCTTTTAAAATCTCAGCTTTTCCTTTCAGAAAACATATTCCCAGGAACAGAGCTTGCTAGTTTCCCATTCTTCTGGCTAAAGGACCTCAAACAACAGAGGTGCTATTGCTTTTTAAGTGAGTTGAAAATGAGTTCAAATTATTCACATACAAAATACTCAGATACAGTATGCACTCGGAGGCTTAGCTATGGTGGATTTTTCCTCACATTATGGAATGCAAATTTTCTAATTCAGTGCTTTCCAAACCTTTTGGTCCAGATTCACTGCAAGAAATTCGGCAGAATGACAGACCATCACTCAAGCATGTGCATGAGCAGTTTTAAAGGCCATTTATTGGGACCAGAGACAAGCATTTCAACTAGGATTTGAAAAATGACACTATTTGGTGGAACAAAACATTAGGCATTTTGAAGAGGAAAATGAATTTTTAAATCTATAACATTTCTTTTGTGAAAAAATAAAGAAAGACATTCAGCCTAACCCAGAAGTAGCACAGCTTTGGGAGTCTACCAGAGGACTTTCATACTGATCACTCTTTTCTGCACCCGAATATTAGCTACAGAATGTTTTGCATTGGAGGATTGTTACCCTGGTAGCACAACAGAAACTCCTTTACAAATAAAAAAGCAACAAGACTATGGACATGTGATAAATTATGCAATTGTTCTTAGCTCCAAGGAAATTTTTAACAGTCTGTCTTTAGATACCAAACCTGGGGGAACAGATTCTCAGTATCATCAAAGAGGAGGGAAGTTTTTTAAAGGCTTCCTAAAAACACACACTCCCATCTTGCATGTCAAAGTGAGATGTCTGAAGTTATATTGCCTGCCCTGAAGGACTGCTTCTGCTCTAGTAATTAAGATCTTAAGAACAATCTTTAAGACTCAGGATTCATTCAGCCCTTTCAGCTGCTTAGTGTTTCCAGGTAAGGGACAAAACCAGTATGTAATAAAAAGACTTAGAACTTTTCTGACAATAACTGGAGTCAGTCACTTACCAGGACTGCTGTTACTACAGTAATAATAATCCCATCACCCCTGGTCAAAATCCCTGTGTACTCTGCATCTCAGTTCTACCTCTCCACTAAATAGGTGGCTTACCATTTATAGATTAAATGACCACAAAAACCCCCAGGGACAGTAGTGCTGTCAAGCAATTGTCCAAAATTATATGTTTTAATGTAAATCTTTCTTGTTGACACTTCTGCATTCAGAACCAGGCACGTGGAATAAACATCACCAAATTTACCAGGCCCTGCAGTTAACATCCCCTGTGTATGGTATAAAAATGACTTACACCTTATTTGTCAAAATAGTACTTTAGAAACAATTACCATTGTAGTATGACTGCTGTCTGGAATGGATGGATGAGAGGTACTGCCAAAGGGTCATCATTCCCCCATTTTTCTAATGGTAAGCTCAGGTGTTTCTGAACTGTAAATTGGTTTTTGCATTTCGTAAATGATGTATATCCTTGGCAACCTGCAGACTTTTTATGCCCATGACACATAAGAACATATTGTCTAAATGGTGACTCTAAAGAGTGACAACCTTTCTGATGAATAGAGGTAACAATCAAAGCACCAATGTGTAGAAATTGGAAAAATACTTAATTTTTGTCTGAGAACTGTCACCAGTTGAAATATGCAGGAAAAAACCCAATCATTTGTATATTCTGTCACTCTCTTAATCTTGAAACAATTGGAATGTACTATCTAAAGAAACTCTTTTCTAGGTCTTTTCTCTGCTACATGACTATTTTACATTGAATTCCTTAACCTGAGTGACTCACATGTTAAAAATAGTAGACTAAAGATATAATTAAGAGTAACTTGCTAAAACAGACACTATTGATGCTAGCATTTTAACTCTGGAATTGAAGTCCAAAGATTCCCAATACAAGCAACAGTAACAAAAGCAAAATTATCTAAAGTTTCTGTAAAAAGGAAGAGAAAGAATAACCTGTCACTCATGTTCTCATCTGAGCCTTTTTGCTCCTCATACTCCATTTTGTCCTTATTTCCTTGGGTGACTTCTTCATTTTCTATAACTACTCCTTCATCCAAAATTTCTGGTCCTTGTCGAGCAGCAGCTACTTTTCTTTTTTTCACTTTGCTCTTGGAAAACTCCTGATGCTGGTATGATTTAGTAGTATTGTCCATTTCTTGATCCCTGCTGTTATCCTGCTGCTGAGTTATTGTCAGTGCATTAGAGACTTCTGATGGCAAATCTATTGCCATCCGTTTTACCTTCCTCCTTCTGCGCAGAGTTCTGTTTCCCAAACTGTCGACAGCCAGATCAGGTTCGTGCCACAGAGGTCTCTTGCCTCTAATGTTATTTAAGTTTGAAGAAGGCCTACGTTTAGCAAGCAACAACTGGTCATCAGAGTCACTGTGGTCTTTCTTATTTGCATGATTCTCCCTGTAGTCTTTGTTTGACTCTTCTAAACTGGAATCTGAGCCTTCACTTAAGCAGTGACCAGTCTCCCAGGGATGATGAGTGGTAAATGAACGTCTTTTCCGGCCCCTCCTTTTCCTTGCTTGTCGCTTTAGAAGACAAGACACGCTCCGAGAATGGTCTCCAGTATCAGCAAAGCCTCCCCTGGCTTGCTCTGAGCTTTCTTCCAGTGCCGAGACGAGATCATGAACCAGCTCCTCCATAGTCCTACTGAAATGCCTATATATTTCAGGGGAAAAGAACAACAAATGAATCTGAAGTGTTAAGCCTAAACTCTCTAACAACTGTACCTGCCAACATTACTTAAGTCACTTTACAGGACAGACATTAAGACTACCTTTACAAAAGACTATTGTATTTCTGCAGAGACACAAAACCTTACCAACCAGCTCTATGTCATTTTCAACATATCAGCATACATTCCTTTTAAAGGATATTTTCCCAAATTTCTGTCTTGGAAAGAAGGAGGGATGGGTGTGGGAGTAGTTTCCCCATTTGTTTGGCCTCACTATGGTTTGGTTTTAATTCACCTCATCAGATTTTTGTGATTCTCAGGGATACTACATGGTAAAAGCATCAACAGGACCATTCACTCTTACTGCAGGTGGGGAGCACATTTTGAATTTCAAATTTATGAAAAGAAAATGGAATAGATAATATTGCTCCTTGACAGGATGTCAGTGAGTACTGTTTAAGAGTTGTCCTCGTGATATTTTTACAGCTAATTATCTCTTGGCACCCCCTAAATGCCCACATAAAGTTAAGACAGTAATTCCTTGACAACATATGACTTTGGTTTTTAATACTGACTAATTCTGTCTTTCCAAATGGCTGCTACCTCTTTGGGTTTTTTTTTAAATACTGATTTAATGGAATTATATTAAGTGAGGCAATACCCTGCTACAGGTAATTCTACACTACTAAATGCAAAGCTTCCCACCACATGTAGGCACAGAATTGTGGTATGTCACTGCAGGCCATAAAGGCCAGGCTCCTGCAGGAGAGAAACTAGACAAAACAGAGGTCAGTTTCTCACAAGAAAGAAGTTAAGATAGCCTGAGAGAGAAAGTGGGAGTCAGCTAGCAGGAGCCTTGCAGCTGCACACAGAGGCCTTGATTCATTAAACAGTCTTAGCATGCTGTCCTCCCCAGAGCTCACAGCGTCACTACTATCACATTCACATTTCTTTGAAGTGCACTGTTTTTATTACATTTATGGTAGTTGTGTTTATCTATTAAGTGTTAGCTCTTAATTGGTCAGTATCCTTTGTACATGTGTCACTTGCTAACTTGTCAGTATACTTTGTGTATGAAGGTGTTACTTACTAATTGATCAGAGCCCTTTCTCTATGAAGGTAATTGGTCATTACCCTTTCTGTAAAAGTATAAATTCTAACTTACGGAATAATAAAAGGATTCTGATTGCCATCAGCAAACAGGGTCCATGTCCAATACACCACACAGAATCATAGCCTTGTGTAAGGAAAATATCCCTAAATACACAGTGTCTGGTTATGGCCTTAGCCTTTTAATGTTTTGCTCCTTCCTCATCAAATTTCACTACCATTTAGCATGGCTTTAACTCAGTATGCTTCAGTAAGGTCACCCATGCATTACAGGAACATAATTACATAAAGAAAACAGTAAATAATTGCTGCTGAACTCTAATCCTTCTCTGAAGGCTGTGAACCTTCTCTGTATACACAAAAGTAAATCTCACATTAATATCAGAAGACCCCTTTTTTTTGAGGTAAAGCAAAGAACAACATTCATGCTCTTACTGTGCTACAGCAGTTGACAAATAAGGAGGACACTCAGTAAATTATGTAGAAGACATTTAAAAGCAAGACTCTTAACTGTGCCTTACAATATATATTGATGGAAGAATTAACAAAGTTTTCTACCCATACCAGCAGAGCTGTAGATATGAACCTGCACACAGGTTCCTTCTCTCACCACAAACTCCACTGTTAAATGTACTTAATCATGCTGGCCAAGTGGACAGTCATGACCATAAAGTACACAAATATTAATGGAGGAACTGAAGAACATGTTTAAGAAGAAATCCAAGCTGGTCACAAAATGGTCATTGGTTTCTCACCTAAAGAAGTTATGTATTCTCCTTTTCAACTGCTTTCAGAAATACTTAAACATTTCAATTGCAAGATCAGCAAGAACACAAACAGTGGTGGAAAGACAAACTCACTTTGAATTCCTGAAACTGCTGCATCACTCATTTATTTCTCACACCTCTTTTTCTGTCCTGCTGTAATCTCTACTCCTATTATTCCCTCTTAACATTTTCTTTTGTTCTTAGTATAGCAGAATCATCATATTATCCTGTAAGGGGTGAGAAAGCTCTGGATGAATGCTATATTTTCTCCTTAAACCATTTGGTTCACAATAATCAAAAACTCCATAATCACACAAAGATACTTCTCAGAAGAGCATTCCAGAGGAAGCAACAGCTTTTTGAAAATTCAGAGAGAAAGAGAAAAGTAGAAGTCAGCTTAGAAATTACTTCAAGACATCTGACATCAATATGATTTAAAACTAACTCTTATTTAGTTTTCAATTACTGTAGAGGGCTTAAGGAGGGTCTGAGGGTTTTCTACAATTCTTGCCTGGTTTTTCTGCTTGTGTAGTAGGAATTTCAAGCACCAACAGAGTCAAGTCCAGGTGTATTTGTACAAGGTTTCTAGGCATGGTGCTTAAATATATTAACTCATGTTTCTCAGTAGCTGTAACTGTACACTGGGGAGAACACTAGTTCCTTCAGCCTTACTGTTAAGCACCCAAGAATACAGCTATCCTCCCACATGTGTGTATTAGAAATGAGTTGCCCTTGAGACTTAAGAGGCTTTCTAATGCTTCTACACTAATGTAACAGGAGCCATAAGACTTGAACGCAAACTCCAGTATCATTATTTGGGTTAATTTGACACATCAATCCCTCTAGAAGCCTGCCCAGCCCTTCTGCCACAAGCTTTTGCATTTATAGTGTACTGCTAGAAGTGGATGTGCACCAAAAACTGAACCAGTAGGTTTAAACCTACACTCAGCTTTTTTTTAAAGATTCTGCTAATTTAGAATATGAACTCTTGCAGCCCATTCTGCTAGTGCCCCTGCAGCACAAAGTAAAAGGGAAATAGAAGACAAGTACATTAATGTGTTACACCACAGTTTGATTAATTTGTTCAATTCAGTATCCCTAATCTATAGGAATAACTACATAACTAAAATCAATGTAGCTCCGAGAGTGGACATACCACTAGACTCCAGATAATAGCCTAAGTATGGCAGCAAAGTTGCCTTAGTTCTGTGAAATAGTTCAAGATCAAAACAAAATACAACCAGTTTGGATTTATTTATCTGACCTAAACTCACCTTGAATTCTCCCCAAAATACTGTCAAGACAGTTGGTGCCAGATCAAAAGATGAAACTCAAGAACAAACAACCTTCAGTGGTTTTGAGGTAAAGGAATAATATGATTCTTACAAGGCCCACAGCAGTAAAGCCACTTGATTTCCATCTGATTGTTACTCTGAATCTTATGCACTCCTGCATCTTTTATATTGAATGTCAAGTCTCTTCATTGCAACTCCTGAACTAAGACCTGTATTGGGCAGGGACCTTGTTTACCCTAAACATTACAGCTGTGATCTCACACATAATATAACTGTATCTTAAGTGCATCACCTCTTAGATTTAGAATTTAGACTTAATATTCTAATTACTTCAACATGTTTCCTTAGGATGATTATTAGAATTACCTGATCACTTTGGGCCAGTGGAAGCTCCTCTGTAATAGATTGAGAACACGATACACATGCTACTACAGCTTTTTATTCACGTTGCACACTCAACATGCCAGTGGTCCACATAAAAATCCTTCTCCTGAACACCCAGGAAATCTCTTTTGACTAATTTTATTGGAGCTCTCATTTCTCTTGCTATAATTGAAGAAAGAAAGAAAAAAAAAGTGGCAACAGCAACCAGATAGAACAGTTAATGTGAAACCTGCCTCCAAAATTCAGGAGCATATTTCTATTACAGAATTATTTATCAGATGCACACAGTTTTGCAACTTTCTCCATTGTTCATAACCAGCTGCCAAGCTGGCATTCCAAACCTATGAAGTCAGTTTAATAACTGATGCACATGTTACTATAACAAAAATATTTGCATTTGAAATAAACTGAAAAAGAACTACAAGAAGTGTTAAAGACATTACCACTGTGTATGAACTGCACTCAGGAAGATGAGAAATTTCACAGGTTGTAATAAGGGATGGAGAACAACATATTGAGGCACATAAAATATTAAGCTGAGCAATAGTTGAGCATGGCTCACATAAGGCTATAAAAATGCTCTTACAGCAACAGGCCACACTAGCAATAAACTGTAATGTCTCCAGTAGAAGATTCTACTTCACTATAAGAAAATCTAGTTTGCCTGCACTGCCCTTTACACTTATCTGAAGCAATTTGAATGCATTCACCAAAGACTGACCCATTTTCTCTAGAACCCTTACCAGAACAGATCATAAAAGTACTGTTGCAGGAAAACAGTACAGCTGCCTTCACCTACTTCGAAACAGCTCACAGTTTGTTTTCAGTGCTAATATCTATATTGAAACTCCTACTGAAAATAATGTGCACTTGCTTTTGCTGTGAAAATCAAGTATCATTTTTGTTCATTTCCCACCTAAAGCATTTAAAAACAGAGCTCTAAATGCTGACAAAAGATTTAACAAACACACAGTGATGGGAAAGCTAATTTAGTTGCACAAATCATAAGGCAAGGTAGTGTCTTTCACTAAACCAACAGCTGCATCGACATTTACTTTCTAGTTCTATACCTTTGCCTGTCAAACATATAGCTGCAAGAAACTCCATATTAGGCTGCATCCATCTCATCAATTCTGAAAAGAATCTGATCAAAAGCTAAGAACACAAGGAAAAAAAATAAAGTAGTTCCTTGGAAAATCAGGATTATAAAACCGACTTTCTACAATTTTTTTCCACATGGATTCTCTGATGTCTCATAACAGCTATATTCACAGCGTGTCTTCAGAAAGGCACTATCTTGAGTCCCATTTCTCTACCTCAGAAGTTATTTTCATAAAGTCTTACAAACATCACTTGAGACCTCTGATGAATGTGACTGAAATTTGGATTGAACAGGTGCAAGTATTTGGGAGGAAGCAGCAGATGTTAAGTATCACTGCCTTGCTTGAAAAATTTATAGATTCAAAAAGGCAAGACTACCATGGTTCTTGGGATACACAAAGGGGAAAGTAAAACAGACAACACAACTTAGGTAAAAGTATTAAAAAGCTAGCCACAGATTATGGCTAATGAGGAAATAACTGTTAAACCTATGTTAGGCAGAAGCTTATGAGAAACAGAAATTGTGCCTAGATCATTTAAACTCGCCTGTCATCAAATGGCCATCACCAAGACGAGGACACAAGAACACCCAGTTCCAAATCCACACCTAGCCAAGTACTGTCCCCACTGGACAACAAGTTACCCAAAGTTACACAATGGCCAAACTGCATTCTACCCTGTACCAACTATCACTGGCAGGCATAACAGCTAGTTATGGAGCCATGAGAATCCTCACACCCTTCCACTTCTGAGGCTCCTGTGCAGTTCTTCCTGTAAGAGCCAATGTACTGGCAACACACACTGAGTAAATCTGACATACAGACCAAAGAAACCTACTACAAATGTAGTTTTCATATTATAAAATTAAAGAATGTGACACTGTCAGAACAATAACTTAGAGAAGTTATATGACAGAAAACAATTACTTTGAGTTTCATATAAGGAACTGTGAACAGTTACAAAAACTAAAGACTCTTGAGACAAGGCAGGATACTATATTGGAGCATGTCTCTTATCTGAAAAAGGAGAAATAAACCCCAAATCCCAGGTTATTTCTCAACTTTAAGGTATGCCAACTCTCCTTTCTTCAACTGATACATCTGTAAATAAATCAGTTTCACAAAACAATAAAACTACAGGGGTTTAATTAAAAAAGAAAATTGATGAAAGTCAGTGTTCTGCAATTAAAGACATAATTACTACACTTGCTGTAAACAAATATACAGCACCCAGGCATTTAAGTGTATAGAACTACTGGCAAGGTTTTATTCCTCCAGTGACATTCTAAACATCAACTCCTGGTACAGATTCTGTATTTGAGAAACTTCTTTGGATAAGTTTTGGATTTTCCTTACAGTTGTCCTATACAATAAAAAGTTACTAGTATTTGAGGAATGATGGAATTTTAACTGATCATGCCCCTGAACACCCTAAAAATTAGAGCCAAAGTTACAGTAACTACATCTGACTTTGCTACAACTGCTGCTTACTTAAGAAGGCACAAAAAGAAAGATGAGCAGACTTGACAGTATTTAACTGTGAACAAGTGTTCTTTCCAGAGCAATGGTACATGATGCTGACATGAACTGTTTAATAAGGCTCTAACATAAATGAACTGGTTAGCCAGAAATGAGCTTTAGGTAAATTCATCATAAGAAGTAGCAATTGTTGCAATCTCATTGCGGCCACTTTCTGATATGCTTGCCCTTTGCAGAAGTGTGACTTCATTAATTAATTGCCAAGGTGGAGAATCTGCCAACAGAAGTAAAGTTACATTTATGGCAGGCAAATTTGCAAGCCTAGCAATACTGGCAAACTACTTTTAGTAAGTATACATCATATGGATAAATAAAATCCCTCATCAAAAACCTTCTCATTTAGAAAACTGTAAGGAAGTCATGAAAAGATCCACAAGGCAAAAGCAGTGGTATTAGCACAAGTGGAGGATGAATGGAGTTTCCTATGTAAGGAAACTAAGTGCTGAGCCCTTCTGTTCCTCTCCTTCCCCATCTCCAATTAAAAAAAAAAAAATAAAGAAAAGAAAATCTATTTCAGATCTGGGTACTTTTACCAGCAGGTAACTGTATACATAACATAGCCTCTAATAAAAGCCTCAAGACCTCAAATTATCAACATTCAAGGAAAAAAAACCAACAAACACAAAACCCCACCACACTCCTCTCCATTACTAAAAGAGAAATGAACTAGGAGTTGTAGACATCAGTTGATGCATAAACAAGAGAGCTAACATTTCTTGAGGAAAATAAACAGCTTTCCAAGCATCTCCAATACCAGTCTCCATACCTCCATGGCCTATTAACAAAAGCAACTTCTCCCTTGTTTTGTTCTGTTATTCAGTTTCCTCTCCTCAGTTCTACAATAGAAACAGCATGGCCTTTAAGGTCACTATACTAGTATAAGGAATCACATAAAACACTAGATCTCTGAACTCTATTGTAGTAAATCTACCTATACTTTCTTTGCTCATTGGCTACAGCTGCACTTGTTGATTCTTGGTTTGCAACAAGATTAGTCTTAGAGCAGCAGCCACACCTTACTGTTTCTGCAGCATACACTGCAAAGGCTTTAGAAAAGCAGGAAAACTCACACACAAAAAACCCAAACAAACAACTCCAAACCAGAACTTGTGACAAAAGTTTTGAATTAGCGTTTGCCTACTGCCCCTTTTTAGCAAGGAAGGGGATGCCTTTTCCTCCAGCCCACTACTCGCTCATAAACATGGCAAGCTGCTGAGACGTTCCTGTGGCACGGGCCAGGCCTCCAAACTGTCTCTCCCCACCGGCCTTGGGCGCAAAGGAAAGAACCAATGTCTCTCCCCCAACGAATCCGGGAGGGCGCAGGTCGGGAGAGGCCTGGCAGCTGCCCGCCGGACAGGGGACAGGGCCGGCCGGAGACGAACCAGCACTTGCCACCACGTTTCCAAGCCCCATGCACGGCGCGGAGATGGTGTCTCCGATCCCCCCGGCCTCCTCACAAATACCGACGCCGGCTCCGCAAGAGCGCAGAGGGCGGCGGAGACCGTCCCTACCCCGGGTTCTTGAACGGCCTCCGGGCCTGGGCTTACCAGCTCTTTTTCGCCGACTGAGCTCGGGTCGGGGTAGGCTCAGCGACCCGGAACATGAACCCGGCGCCTCCCCCGGCCGCTCCCCGGGGAGGCTGGCGCCACTTCGCAGAGACTGGGGCGGGGGCTGGCGGACGAGGGCCGGGAGAGAAGGACGCGAGCAGCCAGCTGTACTCCTCAGTCCCCCATGATGAGAGCCCGGAAGCAGCTGCGGCACAGGGAGGAAGCCGGGAGCGACCATCTCACCTCTCCGAACTGCTGCCCAGGGCCACCACATCCCCTTTATGTACTCCTTGCATCGGCTCTGCTTCCGCCCCGGTCTAGCTGCGCAGAACTCCTGCTGCCGTCGGTGCCCTGCCGTCAGGGCTGCTTTAGGGAGCGCGATCCCCGCGCCCACCCGAGGTGGTATGGTCCCGTTGCCATGGTGGCGGCGTCGGGAGGGCGGGAGAGAAGGAAGGAGGGAGGGAGCGAGCGAGCATGGCTGCGTTGGCCCGGCTTCAGGAGAGGTTGTCGTGGCTGCGGGAGGAGTATTACCGTAGGCACAGGTAACCGAGTCGTGCCGGTGGTGGGGCAGGACGCACCTCCCTCATGCTGGCTGAGCTGGGCTGAGACTGGCGGGGCGGGCAGCCCCCCAATAACGAGAAGGCGGCACTCCCCCTGAAAGCCCCTCCCGAGAGTACCCACCTCCCTGCCCTCAAATATTGCCAGAGTGATCCGAGGAGACCTGATAGCAGCAGCAGCAGCACAGTTTCTTTAAGGGTTCCGTTTACGCACTGAAAATAGTGTCCCACTCTTCTTTCCCTGCCCCCTTGCTAATTACGAGCCAAAAGTTGCCTCTGGAAACTCCCGAGAGGCGTTGGGCCTCGCGAGTTCATTCCCCTCCCTCTCCGGGACCTGGCCTCCCCGCTCCGGCAGCGCATATCTTCCCATAGGCTTAATCCTACTGAGCCACCGGGAGTAGTAGGCAATCTGTGGGTCCGGGCTTTCCTGGTTCAAACCTATAACTCTATTCGACGTGTAGTTTATCCTGTTGAAAGGCACCAGGGGTTGTGGGTGGTTTGGATTTGATTGTTTTGTTTTCGGTTGTTTGGGGTTTTTTAGTTAATTGATGGAGAACCTCCCAGCTTCCGACCCAGTTGATGTCTGTTATCCACACTGTTCAAAATCGAGCTTCATTTCTAGATTAGATTATGCGGCCTGGGTTTCTAGTACCTGGTCTTTTTCAACTACGTTGAGATGTTTATTCTACTAAAGACCCAAAATGTCCCACATAAAAAGCAGCAGACTGATGAATCAGATCACCTGTTACTGTGCTCTTGACCGAGTGGGACAGTTTCTGCTGCTGAGTTCTCTGGCTGCTAAGTTGGTGGTGGACAAGTTTTAGCAGATCAATTTTTAGGAAACAATTTTTTTTAAAGATCTAATTTAACATTGCATATGTTTGTCCTGTAAACCCTTGTGTTCAACTGTATTGTTGCTGTTCCTGTACATGTAATGCTAGAACTCAAAGAGAAAAAACCCCAAACATATTTAACATAGTAGTAGGAGTTTTTTTCCACTCTACTATTCAATGAATCATTTGTTTTAGAATCCAATTACAACATCATTAGCATGAATAACAAAGCTCATGAACATTGCTAAAAGTTACCCCGAGTTCAAGTCCTGCCTGCATACAAAGTAGTGTTTTCCTGTTCATTTCCTGACCTGTACCTTGTACTTTTGTGGCTGTATATACAGCAGTTCACTAAACAAGCATTGGTCATAGGAGACTATACTTGTATTTCACATATTTCAGGTTAGAAAGAGCAGGCTGAGCCAGACTTGGAAATCCGTTGGAGGGCAGCATGCTTGATGTTTGGGGATTTGTTTTTTGGCAGAGCTTTCAAAAAGTGAATTGTTTCTTTTCTAAGAATAGGCTATAATCCATCAGCTTCTTGAAATTCAGATTTTCAGATGAGAATTTAAATGAGAGGCTTCAAACAGCCCAGCTCAGCAGCTGAAGGGCTGAGCAGTAATCTGATCTTTGTTCTATATGGTAAAAATCTTGGGCTACTTCAACACAACTGTCAGCAAAATCCTGAAACGAAGCTGATTGAGCTGATGATAAGAGATTTTGATAGATCCTTTATTTAACTTTTAAACTTAACAGCTATGGTTTGAGTGTTAATGGGTGTCAAATTCTCAGCAGTTCCAGCAGCAGGATAGCAGAAAATCCATGAAAATTAAACTATAATTTTAAGTTATAAAACTTAATTACTGGCATTTTGAAGCAAATAAAAAAAGTAAATATAAGCTAGAGATGATCTCACACCTGAGTTCTATCCCTCAGCATTGAAACTTACCATAGTAATGATTTTTTCCTGAACTCTCTGAAAAGTCTCTTCCAGATTCATGTTTCCTTAATCTCTTTTAGATTCATGGCTTTCCTTACATGCCTTTTAGCTTTGTCAAAAACACTATTCTCCTAGAAGACAGAGTCACAGAAAGAAGGCAAGCAATGACTGCACTTGGAATTATTTTCTAAGTTTCTGATGAGGTCCTTTTGCTTCTTTCCCACTTGTGCCTTTTCCTTGTACTATGTCATTTAACACAAAGCTTTGACAGTAAGTTGTTCTTAAGAATCTCTGTGAAGTCATCAATTGTACCTACATCTATCTTGCATCTCCAGCTGCATCACTGGTATCTTTCTAGAAAGCCTTTCTCTCATGTAACTTAGAAACAGATTCTTGATCTTTCTGTACATCCTCCCCTTTTCATGAGTTCCTCTAGCATCTGTATTAATCAATGATGCAACCCTAGCATATTTTCTAATTCTTTTGTTTCCTTACCTGTCTGTAGCAGTTGCCAATATGCTGCAAAATCCAAGTCTTTGAATTCCCATGGTGAAAAGTCCTGACAAGACTCAAGAAGCTTTTGCATTGACTGCTACAATTCCATGTAAAAGATCTCCATGGTCTTCCCTTTGGAATCTATCCAAATTACTAACACCATTTGTTTCCAATTCCTGACTTCCTTTTAAGCCACAAAAATACAGCATTTTGTTTTTGTATCCTGACATTCCAGGTTTGCAAATTTCCACATCTAGTGTCTGTCCTGTCTTTTCGTTGTTTTAACTCATTACAGTTTTAACTTACATTTGTATCTCACTTTCCTTCAGTCACCCCTTCTTCTTTTTCATCTTTCTTTTCTTTAAATTCCTTCCTAAGAAACCAGCTAAAAGGTCTAAATCCTCTACTTTCACCCTGTAAGATCAGCTAATGTTGATTAAAAAAAACTGTACAGACAGGGAGTATATTAATAATTGATGCTATCACTGTTCAAGTAATAATAAAATATTTTGTATCAGTCATAAAACAATATATTTGAACTAGATCTCACCTTTAATATATGCTTTTTATTAATTCAGTTGATATTTATAACAAAAATATTGACTCCAGTTAATTTATTTAATATACATGTAGAGATACAATTTTATAAAGAGCTACAGGATTGTTGTTATTATTCAGGCCTAACCATCATTAAAGCATTAACCATGTATTTCACCTGCAGTGGAAGAAGTCCATGACATGATGACAGATATTTATGGGAATAAGAAGTATATTCTCCCAACCTTTACATCATCTACAAGTTGGAATACACTTTATCTTTGTTATCTTCATAGTATGCAATCAATGTAGATTATATTGTTCACACTGTTATTTAACTATGTAGAATTAAAAAGTGAAAAAGGTGGTAAAAAAGATCACCAACTGCAAGATGAATTTAGGAGAGTTTTTCTGCTTGGGTACTAATTTACCATGCTGACAAGTATGACTACTTTATATATTTTCAGATCTGCAGATGAAGACAGAAAAATAAAGTACAAAGCTGCTGTCAAAATCCAGAGCTGGTTTCGAGGATGCAGAGTTCGAGCCTATCTGAGGTAGTGTATTAAGCCTATTTTAATCTGGATTCAATCCTGTTTTTTTCCCCCCAGATTTCTCATGATATTACTTGATTTTAATGAAAAGGGAGCATTCTCCTTTATGTCCTTTGAACAACATGCTGGAAAAGACTGCCTCCCCTGAGTACTACAAGGCTTCTAAATTTGATGTCTATGTTTAGGTGTTATGAATGCTCCCCTATATGACCTTTTCTAGGCAGTTCCAAAGTAATGGTTGCATTATTTTCTGCAAAATTGATGTGAGACATCAATTATGGAACTTTTAGTAGCATAGTAAAGTATATCTAATGACAGAGTAAAGATTGACCTACAATTAAGCTAAGTGCAATTTAGTAAAGGGAAAAAGTAGTGTAAATATTCTGGATATCTGTTGTTTTTGTCAAACATTTCAAAATTGTAAAGCTGTGAAAATGTTGCAGGTGACTGAAAAAATTCTGAACTCATCACATAGGTTGATTCAAACCATTCACAAGAATACAATCATCTGTCATACAAATTACATTTGTGTGCTTGTTTTATTAAACTTTTGAAATGATAACTGACATTACCTATAGGTAAGATTGTAGTAACCCATTTTTTTTCCAAAAGCAAAGTATGTGTTTATGTATAAATATGTGTGTGTGTTGGTTTGTAAGTGTTTATGTGTGTGCCTGTGTATATATCCATACCTGTCTATGTATGAAGTATGTTTGCAGTGTCCATCTGTTTGGAATAGGTATGGATATAATGCACTATAAGTTATTTTTAATATTGAAAGAATGGTAGTTATATTGTAAAGTCTAAAATAGTCATTAATGATGTCTTTCATTTCAGATATCTGACCAAAATGGTGATTTTAATACAGAAGTGGTGGAGAGGTTATCGAAGCAGAAGATACTTCAGAAAACTGGTGGAGGTAGGAAACTAGTTTTAAAACTGTTCTTTGGTTATTTGAAATGAAAAATCTGAAACTTGATCCTTTATATATGCAGACACATACTGGACTGGGATGAAAAGCACCATTAATTTCAGTAAGCCTACTCAAAACAGTCAAGTTAAGTCAGTGTTTAAGTGTTTGCAGCTCTGCAGTATTAGTCCCCAAAGCAGCAATGAGATCTGCTCACACAGAAGCCTGCCCACTGCTAATTGCAGAATTGGAGCTCTTCAACATACCTTTTTTCCTGGCAGAACTTTTAGTTCTGAAAAGGAAATAAGCCAATGTGTGTACCCATTGCTGTTCTATGTTTTAGCAGCTTAAATTTCTTACTTAATGAACCTTGAAATATTTGAGGTTTTGCCTTAAAGCACACAGCAGATCACAGTCAGTACAATTCCCTTGAGGGACTTGAACATAGCAAAAGTGTATGATAGCACAAAAGCTAAAACCTCTGTTAACAGATTTAGGAGATTAAGAGGAAACTAATTTGCCTTTAACATAAAACAATTAAGTTTTTAATATGTAGTTTACTTTGCTAACTTAACAATTTATATTAGTATTTTACAGTAGTTTTAAACTTGTTACTAATTTATTTTTAATGAATTTTGTTAAACTGTGTTTCAGTCAAAACAGACTTCTTCTTTCTTCTTTTGCCCTCTCTTCTTGAAAAACACTCTGACAGTTACATTTTAAGATAAAGTCTTTCCAATTAGCACAGATTTCCTGTCATTACCAGGCTGAGATGTCTAGCATCATTTTTAAAAAAAGACTTAAACCAGTAAAGCCTGGTTCATATGTAGTTCTTCAAATAGACATCACTCACAAACCCTTGCCAAGTCTGAAGCCTATGGAATAATGTAGGGCAGAAAATTGTGCAAACTTACATGTAATACCCACATTATGAATGAGATCATGAATTTGTCCAATTTCTGAATTCCAATATTAGTCAGGGCTCTAGAGAAACAGAATCTCCTCAGCAAGTTAATAAACTGTACAACAGTCAACATAGAAACCCACCTTTTTTCCTCAGATACTTTATTTCGTGCTTGCTATCTCTTTGATTAGAGAGGACTGAATAGGACAGCTTGATTGGAAGCTAACCTGAAAGCCATAAAAGTACCAGATAAAAATGCAGCTTTTTCTTCCTTTAGACCTCCATATTCTATAGTATGTTTTGGGGTGGACTTAAATATAAAGTTCAAGTCTATTCCCTATAATCATTGTTGTGCTATCTTCACTCAATTGATGACTGAATTTGGAATATTTTAAAAAGAAGCAGCAGTTTAACACAACCTTTAAGCTAAAGGATCAGTTGAAGCATTGAAATCTTGCTAATAACTGTTGTAATGACTCCTGATTATGAAACACAATGATGCTTTTGATGCAATAGTTCTCTAAATACAAGAAAAATCAATCACTTGAAAATTTGTCCACTGATAATGATTGGATTGGTATCTGCTGCCAGAAAACAAGGCAAAGCATATGCACAAAATACTCATGATTACTTGATAATAAATCATTTTAATTATTATACTGAAAACTGTGAAGTGTGAGTGGTACTGATGCGGAAAACAGCAAAGGCTGAGGCTCATCACATTGGCTGTCCAGATGTGCATCACTACTAGGGGTTCATTTGCTACTCATCTAGTGCCTCTTCCTTTGGTTGTTAAAATACCTTCAGGTAAAACAAAACAAACCAACCTATTGATGGTATTTATCTGACTAAAGCTTTGTGCCTTTCTATATTCTAGATACAGCTACTTTGGTATAAAGCTTTGTTTCCTAATATTAACCTCAAGCTAAAATGAAGAACTGCACTCCTATTGTTTTCTTCATGACTTACTTCCATAGGTTGCACTGGATTTCAAAAGTCTTGCATGGCCTACAGGAAAGTATCAAATTTAAAACCAGGCAAACACCAGAACATGAATCAAACTGTACATTGCCATTTCTTTTTACAGTGTCTCTCAAAGTCAAGAAATCCTTTGTTAAAGCAAAGGAAATTGTAGCATTTCATTGTTATATGAAGCCAGCATGCATGATGACCATATTCTCAGCTCATTTTGAAAGGAGGTGCAGTTGCAAAAAGTGAATATTTTATGTGATGTCGTTTGACACCACTCTAAATAGTTGAGCTTCAACTCAGTAACCAGTTTTAAATAGTCCCAGATGAATAGGAATTAGGTGAATGCATATTTGTTCTATTAAAAAAAAAAAAGCCTATTGGCAACTTAGACCATGTTTGTTCCTTCCCTGTCTACTCTCCATCAAATTTCTGCTTATCTTTTGAATTTGTCACTTTGTATTAACTGTTTAAAGAAAAAAACACCAACCATGATCAGATCACATTTGTAGGTGATCCCCAAATATTTTTTTAAACAGAACAGGAGGAAGTACTGCAACAGTTTATACACAAAAGGCTTCAAATATATTGTAGAATCATAGACTTAAAGTAAAGTAGTAGGGAGAGCTATATATTAACATCAAAGATAGACACCAAGACTTCATGGTTCAAAAGTGGAGATGGTGCATGTGGGTGAGATGACAAAGTAGTTCTTCCCAGAGAGTCAACCTTACAATGTCACCCTGGAATTGCCACCTAGTGAAAGAATGAGAGGCAATGCATTGGGCACAAGCTGAAATGCAGGAAATTCCACTTAAGCATAAGAAAGGAGATTGTGGACAAGAAGGCCCCAGTTCAAGAAAGAGTCTTTTGTTTACTCAGAAAGCACATGAACAGAGGTTTGAGTAGAAGCACTAAATTGTGACTATGCTTTTGTGAATAGGAATGAACACATTCTCCATCCTTGTAGAACCAGTATATGTTATACTAACCAGGATTAGAAAACAGAGGACAAATCCATTTTCAACAGAACCTAGGTGGTGACACAGGGTTTGGCTT
Organism: Galbula dea; assembly: GCA_013399015.1. Classification (NCBI taxonomy): domain Eukaryota; kingdom Metazoa; phylum Chordata; class Aves; order Piciformes; family Galbulidae; genus Galbula; species Galbula dea. The sequence goes on along the minus strand of VWZX01011006.1, from coordinate 235,243 downwards.
TTGGTGCAAGGATAACGTAAGACGCGTGTGCATTTGGTAGACTTGTGACCTAGGTGCAAACAGGCTTCAACTATGAGAAGAATAAACAAAAAGGTGTGAGATTGTTTAGTCTAATCATTGTAGGACAGAAATTCAATGATAGATTTTAAGCTTTGGAATTTCCATGAAAAACCTACTTCATCTGTTTAGTGGTGTGGCAACTCTTAAATTCCCTTCCAAAGGAGGAAAAGATGAGCTGCTAAGCAAAATTGTTACCAGTTTCACTGAGCTATTTAGAAACATATTTAGACCTGACAACCATTATTAACTATCTACAGTTAGTTTCACTCAGGAAACATTTATGGAGACAAAAAGGGAGACAGAGTTCCCTATTTATATTCATACCTTTGGGGTGGAAGTTCCTGTAAACATGTGTGTGTATACATCTACACAAACATGTGAAGCTTCTTTGAAATGTAGCAGTCCTGCATTTTTCTTTTGTATAAGAAATTCTACTGCTTCCATTATTAGTAGATTGGTATGATATTAAAGTGAGTATTTAAAATGCACCTAAATTAAACTGCAGGAATTATGCTTTGCTTAATGTAATGAAGAAAGAGAATTTAAAATGAAGTAGCATCATTGTGTTCATTTGTAAATAACATATTGCAGCCAACTGTTTCTTAATTGCCCAGACTGTTGATAAATAATCCAGTCCTGCTGCTCTCCACAGACAATTTGCTTTGGATCAGGCTAGGCAATTCAAATAACACTAATTACAGTGAAACCCTTTTATAGTGAATTTCTGTTTGCCATGGGGGAGAAAATCACTATATCAGGGGAAGGCACTTTTGCCTTTGATTTGTGTCTAAAACATGAGAAACACATAAAAGCTGCATGTTGTGCTAAATAAAGGACATACTCTCGCATTCAAAGTACTTATATTTTACTTTTTATGATACAGTTGTGAATTATGTTCATTTTGCATTTGTAATTAGAGGGCAGAACAGATGTGAAAGCTTAGTTTAAAGTGATGTATCCATTAAAATAACCTATGCTGCCAAGTGATTGCTTAGTATAATAGGGGATTCGTTCACTCTGAGAGGAATTCTACTTTATTGGAAGGAAACCAGGACTTCAGGAAATGTTTTCTATATCAGGGGATTCACTGTAACGTGGTATCATTGTATTTATGATTTTATGATGTTAAAATGAATATTAAATGAAAGAAAATTCCCCAGGATTACTCGAGAGGCAGCTAAGTACATAGCATTTAGTACAGATGGTTGGAAGGCACAGTTCTGCTCCATCACCGCAGCCGTATCCTTGAGCGCGTTCGACTGAAGACAGCATTTCTTTGCATTTTTCATTAAACCAGACGTCTTGAAATATGAATTCCTTTTATGTTTCTGTGAGTTTTGGCTAAAAGAACCCCAGTGAATAAATCATACAATACTATGTGTCACCAGCACTTGTGAATATTTCTGCTTTGTTATTTTACTCTCAGTAGAGCACCATTGATTATCAAACTCAGCGGAGAGCATTTTATGATCATATATCTCCATTAGCTCCTAGTTTGACTACCATAGATTTTTCTGGTTAAGCCTGCATTATGTATTAGGAAGCCTATCTCTTCAATACAAAGTTTGATTTTATTCTCTCTCAAAGCCTAGAACTCTTATTATGTATTATGTATAAAGATTCTTATCTTTTATATGTAAAAATAGGAGTACTGTCTTTGTGTAACTGAAATATATGCCATCTTTTTTTTCCCCTTGATTCACAGACAGCATATTTTATTATGAAGATGAATTTCTACAATGAAATGGCTGTCAGGGTAAATATTTCTTCACTTGTTAAACAAATGAAAAGTCAATTGTGCTCCGAATTTGCTTTTAATAAAATGAGCAAACCAGAATAATATACACTTGATTGATATGCTGATGGCAACAGCAGGAAATAGTACATAGTTAAAAATTAAAGTTACATTCAGTAGGCTGCGTGGTATTTGAAAACTGTAGCTGAATTTAAGGCACCTGCATGTGTCTTGCCCCATTTAAATATTCATCGTACCTTACGACATACAACACTGTTAAAATCAGTGATAAATGGATTTGATAAAGCCTGAGAAAACCCCCAAACATTCTATCTGCCAATATGCTTACAAATGTAGACATATGTTTACAGTTCTGACAAAATACAGGGCTTTTATGTTTGTTGATGTGGCTGTGGTTTTGCTTTTGTTATGACATGACATTTGATGTATCGAATCTCAGATGAGTTACTCAGAGAGCACAGAACAATTTCACTACCTAAACACAGAGGTGGAACTGCACTATCTCATTGGTGATATTATGAATGAATTTTGCTAGATGAAGAAGAGTATAAACAGTCCTGAAGCTTTAAGAAATATACAGGAAATGAAGTTTCTTATGGGGAAAACTGCAAAATATATTTAATTAGAAATCAGCATTTTTTTCCTGAACTTTGGAACTGCACTTAAGCAAGCATGTAAAACAAGCACTGGAAGAACTTTTGGAGAGGGCTTTTTGGAAAGGTACTTTCTACAAGGGCATGTAGTGATAGCACAAGTGGTAATGGCTTTAGACTGAAAGAGGGTAGATTTAGATTAGATGTAAGGATGAAGTTCTTCACTCTGAGGGTGGTGAGGCACTGGAACAGGTTGCCCTGAGAAGTTGAGGATGCCCCCTCCTTGGAAGTGTTCAAGGTCAGGTTGGATGGGGCTTTGAGAAATCTGATCTAGTGGAGGTTTGGAACCAGATGATCAGTTAAGGTCCCTTCCCACTCAAAACATTCTATGAAATCTTTCAATCTTCCTTAATTCTTCCATTTTATGGAATAAACCTGCCTTAATTTAGAAGGCTCTACCTTTTTTGGGCAAAGCATGTTACCTTTTGAATTCTACCCAGTGTGGCAATGTGGTAGGGATGGAGAGTAAACCAAGGAAACTCCTGTAAAATAGGAACATTCCCAGGATAGATTTTAATTTTGTGGCCTTTCTGGTTCCAGAATAACTCAGTCTCAAGAAATGTGTTCCTATTAGCTTTCTGTCTTAGTGCTTCTTCTCTTAAGGGCACAAACCAGAATCTTACATTTGGTGCATGTTCCTGAGCCTAAGGTTCCTCAGAAATGCACTTGTTTGTTTGTTTGTTTTAGTTTATTCCTTAGTTAGCTAGTTTGAAAGTATTCCACAGTGAATAAATGCTGTACACTCATGCAGCTGAAATCAGTAAGAAAACACATGATGCAAGCCAGCTCTTAGAAGTTGGCTGTGTACTTTTAGAAGGCATTTGAAGACCAAATTTCAGAGGTAATTATGTATTCTAGTCAAATAAGGGTTTGCATTTGGTCTTTCATTTTTAAAAGAAATTGAATGTGTTCCCATTCATTTGTAATGGAAATATAATGTTGAATCATTAGGTGATATCAATCTTCAAAGTACCATTTTTTCAGTCATGTCCTTTTCTTTAATGGAAATTTAAATCAGTAGAAAACAATAGAACAGATCTTTATTTAGTTACAAATGTCAGAATCTGATTCTCCTCTCTAAATCTTGTGCAGCTGTAACTGCAGAGCAGATTTAAGGCACCACCATTCAGAAACACAGGACTTTGGTTTGCTTTGTTTTGGTTTTGATTTTGCTGTCATCTGTTTTGAAGAACTAGCCAAGGTCCTGGCCAAGAGAGAATAAGGCCTGTTGAGTTTCTGCACAGAAGACGTGTGGCCAGACTTTAGGTTTCCTGAGCCAACAGTGCCTCATATACATACATTATGAGCTTGATTCATGATTGATAGACTTCAGTGTTCTGAAAATATAACAATAACTGTGTATGTTTTTTCTAGTCAACCACTTAGTTTTGCCTCATAGTATCACTGAAATATTTTTTTCAGTTTATAGCACTTTGAATTTTGGCAACTGAAGTATCACTGAGGGCATACACATGCCCATGCTTTCAAAGTCAGTCTACATCTCTGTTACCCTGGATTGCATGTAGTTGTAGCCAGAATCACCAGTTTCAACTTTTTAAAGTAAATCAGAGAACTTGTTTTAATTTGAGTTTTGAGTGCAAGGTCAGAGTATGATTCTTCCTTAAAAGAATTAAGGTTGCTATACATTTTCAGTGACAAAAATATTCCTATTTAAAAAAAAAAAAGTATTTCCATGAGCAGATGGCTTTTGATATATCAAGGTTTTGCCATTTGTTTTAGTGCTCAAAATAAACATTATTTATAAGACCACTTACATTTTGATGTTACTTAATGAGGAATATGCATCATTGATTTGACTAGCTTAAGAGGTCATTTAGAACTTGCCCGTTAACAAGCTGTAATCTGCTGAGCACACAATGACTTTGTTTAAAATTATCTGTTCAGTGCTGATCAATGACAATAATTGTTTTGTACCAATCACTGTTGAAACTTGTTAATTACTTTGAAGGGCATATACACTTGTCTCTTTTGTTTTCAAGAATTTTTTAAACATTCACCTTGGAATTCAAAAGAAATACAGTAGTAACACATTGCACTTCCCTAGGAAAGCAAACATTTAGAACTTTCACATTGAAAATATGAACATCATCAGAAGCTTTGTGTAAAATACTCTCTTCCAAAAAGATTAGTCTCCAGTTGTGCCATCTCTGACATACAGTATTAGAGAAACAGAAATCTAGCATAAAATAATTTGAGACACATTGCAGTTTTTCTTACTTATGTTTCATTAAATTAAAATCAGTGAGGTCATTCTGAACAGAAAGTGGTGTAAATAAAGGTAGAATGTGGCATTTAATTGAGACTCTGAGCCCATTGGAGATAATTATAGCTTTATACAATTTGAGTCTTTTGTCTTTCAGTTTGAGTTTTGATCCTTTAACCCAGAAGTACCCAGTTCTGCATTTATAACTGTGAGGTGAAGACTGTCAGAAAGAGTTTCAAAGGGACCATAATCCTGCATTAATGAGCACACAGCTATATGGGAGCCAAGTTGCTCTTGTTCAGAAATTTTGAAGCCAAGCAGAAAAACAAAGCTAAGATACTTATTCACATGCAAAGGATTTTGCTTAATCCCAGATCTCTGAAGGCATACTCATTCTTTGCTCTTTCTCTATCCCTTTTTAACCCTGTAAGCTTGTGTATGAGAAAGTGGAATCACAGAGAGTATGAAGTTTGCTATCACCAGTAGCACAGAAGCGTGTCTGGTTCATAACTTTTCTTGTTCCCATTTCAGCTGCCCACAAAACTATTATTTATTCATGCTGTAACAGTATCTCCAGCTCCAAACACCACCACATAGGTAAAAGAAAAACCAACTTTTTTAACTGGTTTTGAGTCTCATTTGAGAAGAGAGGAAAATACATCTTGATGCATAAGGGGGAAGTATGAGTGTTCTAACACTAAGAGTTAATATCCTCTCTTCCCAAGAGCTTTAGTGTATCATTTGATTTTCTTGGTGACACATCACTCAAAGACATATTGAAAGCTTTCCTGGGATACTTATCTCTTTACATGAGATTTAACAAGAGAATAATCACAACTGTACCACAAAGTGCCATCAGTTGAGATTGAATGCTAGTTTTTACTTTAAAAAATAGTGGTTTGGCTTTTGTGATTGCAAAATGGCATGAAAATATGCAACCCTACCTTAGTTAGTCTTCCTATGGGTGGTTCTTGTGTGTCACTGTTTTCAGCTGAGGGAATGGTATGCCTTCCATACGTCTTCCACCTGTACATCTAATGGCATAGGGATAAATATGGCTAACCAAATGGCAGTACTGATAATTTTTTGCCTAATTAATATTTACTTTCCTTCTCACAAAACAGATAGCTAGTAAACCTGTCATCATTTCAGAAAGATTATGGTTAGAATTTGAAGTCTCAGAGAAGGTTTAAACAGTTTTGTTGAAATAAATTCTTGGGGAAAGTCAGGCTAGACAAAATCTTTTTTTTCCCTTCTCTTTCTGTTTTCAACTGATGCTTTTTAAAATGCCCCAATATATGAGTGCTTTCTGATAGAGGATGCTGCCTAATTTCTATTATTAATACAACTTTAGGTCTAGCTACAGATAAATCAAATAATCAAATTATTATCCTTTATCAAATTATGCTTTATCTTTTATGCAGGAGGAGCAGTATTTTGTGAGATTATAGTTTATGTGCAACAAATAGACATGCCTCATCTTACTGGAGATGAAAGAATTGCAGTTTGTAGATGATATTTCCTGAAAGCCTAATTCATTGAGTTACTGGGAAGGATTCTGTTCAGTTTAAGTTATATCCAGAGCACAAATGTAAGAGTGTAGAAGAAGATACTGATGAGGTAGTGACTCACTAGGGCATGCACGTTGTACCTAAGTAAAGACATCACTTCCATTATCTACTTTTTTACTGTTCTTACATAGAGCAACTGGCAGTAGCAGACACTTGCTTTCATTGTCACACTGCCATATAAACAGTGGTTTTAAATTTGATGCTGTTTTTTATTGTTGGCATTTAAGTAAATTCATATCACCATTTGGCTTCAGTACGTTCTGGCCTTCCATCGCTTTGTTCATTGAAACATATTGGTGTTTCTACCTGATACCACTTCTGAGGAAACCATGTTAGTTGGGAAATTCAACAGTTATTTGATAAGCATACAAGCTTTGGATTTGAAATATAGTCAGTAAATATTTGTTTCCTCTAGATTCAGAAGAGCTGGCGAGGATATTATGTTCGGAAATATATCCATAATTACTATGCACTCAGGGAATACCTGGAAGGCATCTCTCTGAATAACAAGATAGTCAGGTAAGGAGAAAATCTCCATGTGCTAAAGCTCTCATTTTCACTTCTTTTATTTGTACAAAGTTTATGGCACTAATTAAACTGTTTATTTAAGTGTAGGTTCCCCTCCATATATATATAAAAATATCTATATATGTAAAAATATCTGTGTATCAGTCATCATTCCCTTTACCCTACACTTATGCCTGTTGTGCCACAGTCTGCTCTTATTTTCATTACTAGGAATTCAGAATTACTTATTTGAATTAATTAGACATGCTCTGGGTTTGTACCAGTTTGATAAAGTTGAATTTGGCTCTTCACCTATGCTCAGAACTCACAGATTATTTTACTCTAAATACAGTTTGTTGAACTAGACTATGTTTTTTTCCTGGTATACACAAGCTAAAAAAAAATAGAATACTTTCATAATTTCTTTTCAGATTTGATTATTGACAGTGGATGACAGTGCAGATTTCAATCTGAGTTACATCATGACTCTGTGAATATTAATTGTGAAAGATACTGGTGTGGATATAGTGAAGCAGATTCTTTTCACAGTTCAAGAGAAGTTTCATTCATCTATTAGGTTTCTGGCTAGAACAGTTGTTACTTACATGTCCCTACTCTATTTCTCCTAGCCATCCCTTTCTTTTGCTATACTTTAGTTGAAAGCTCAGTCAAACAGAGGCAGTTACTTCCCTCTAGCACATTTGATGTCCTGACCCCTGACTTTTACTGCAGGTAACAGTGGAAACAGACAAAATACTGAGTGGCCATAATCACTACTTTCTCATTGTAAATGACAGCTATTGGACAATATCCACCCAGATTTTGCTCTTCAAAAAGCTTGAGACAAATTTCTGCTTTCTGAAGTGTAGAACTATAAGGGAGTCTAGTCAGAAAATATTTCTGGAAGTCTTGTCTAGATCACAGGGCAGAGACAATTCAGTCAGAAGACTGTTACAGAAAACAGCATATGCAAATTATTATGTGTAAAAAAAGAATCATACAACTTCTTTTGACACTGCTTATTAATTTATATTATTTTCCCACAATTACAGCTGATGCTAAATCCTCTTTGTCCTAACATTATAATTCATACATTACCTTGTTACATATAATGAAACATACTGATAACTGCCTACCTCTAATCTCTCATTGCTATTCATTTAAATGTATTCTATGCAGAAAGTTAGATGATAACAAAACCACACTGTCATCTCTTCAACTGTACCACCTTGTTCTGAGATCCTTGAAATGTATTCTCTTCTTGAAAAGGACCAAATCCTGGAAAGTAAATGAAGCCATATCTTTTCTGGTTTAAAATGTATCTAAATAGATGAACTGCAGAGACACAACCTACTTCTCTGTTCATAATAGTTCTATCACTCTTCTCCATTCCCTGACTTAACCTGGAACAAGGCTCATAATTTGTCAGTTAGATTGATCTTTGATGTGTGTGAAACAAACAAGATAGCATATTATAGTCTTGCTGTACTGAACACAGAGCTTTGTATTTTATATGCTCACAACCACAACAGATCTCTCCTGAGTACATCTAGCTTTGGAGGAGTCCTGGTGTCAGCTGGGATAGAATGTTTAAACCATGACAGGAGGACTACAAAAATATTTGTCTTTCTGTACTTTGACTTGTTCATCAAATTCCCTAGAATTTGTTCCAGGTCTTTAAAAACCATAAAACCTATGCATTGAGTTAGTATTTTAATCAAGAGATGCTGTTGTGCTGGTTTTCTTTAACAGGTAAGGCACATAAAAACGTGTCAAAGTTGATCTGTGTGAGCTCTTACCTGGTAACTGATAGGTTAATATTCTGCTAATTTGAGTTTTGTCTTCTGGATTTCACAGAAATATATGTCTTTCAGGCTAAAAATATCCCTTTCACATTAAAAACCAGTTAAAACTGAATTTTTGGGTGAACTTGGTCAAATGGATCATGTTTCAGTTTTAAAAATGCATTGGTTCTCAAGTGCAATCAAGAACCACTGCAGTGATCTCTTTACTGGGCTACGTTTGAAAGCTAATATGTATATTATCTGCAACATTCTTCTTATGAAATCTAACAGATGTTTAGTGAAGATCAGGTGTAGGCCCTCAGCCAGCCAGATTTTTCCTGTCATTGGTCTAAGTTGCAGCCAACTACTTTATCCCCAAGGTGTTCCTCATGAGGAATACTGAGCAAGGTGGAGGAGAGATTCTCTGTGTGTTTTTATCAGCCGTCACATCAAACATGGAAGCTTACAACCTCATTGTTCATAAGCATTTTTGAGTATATAAAATTGCTGCAATTGTTCATTGTAAAAAACACCAGGAATTCTCTGGAATGAAAGGAGTACATTTATGAAATGGCTGAGTTTTATTCCAGCAGCAGCATTATGGAAATTTACACAGGCAGAGCCGCTAATACACTTGAGCACTTAGATTAGGTTGACTTCAAGTGTTGCACATCTCTAGAACACCACAACCAGCATGATACATGAAGTAATGAATTTTTTCTTATTTGTTTTATAGCTGTATGCACTGGAATATATGTATTAGTGCAGTGTCAGTGCTAGTAAAGAGCACTGTAGTTTCTCCACAAATAGCAAAAGAACCAAGTTTCTCCACAGTAAAACGGAGACTGATTTCAAGATCTCCAGGGTGGTATTACACACACCCCCCCTTCCCCAGACAAAACAAAACAAAACAAGAAACAAAGAAAAGGAAAAAACCACAGCCCCCCATCAAAACACACACTAGAAGTTTATCATTTCAGAAGTTTTTTGAAACTGTGTTCTTTCCAGAATTCTGATGCAATTCTAAACTGAACTGCAATGTATGCTTCTCAGTCTTACCTTCTAGAATAATGCTGACAGTTTTTATTTTTCAACAACTACCTGAAATTACATTGCAAATCAGTCTGAGATACGTTTTTACCTCTTGTTTTCCAGAATCAGAGGTAAAAATCTCCTCTTTCATTAAGGAGGAGCCTGGATCCAATTACCACTTACATGTTTCTAAGAGAAACTTCAGAGGAAGTTGATATGAAACTTTGGACATTTAGTTAGTTTCTTATAAGAGTATATCATAAGAGCTATTGAACAGTTTGTTTCCATCTCTCTCTTCCTTTGCTCTATTTTGTTTTAAATACAAGACACTTCCCATACTAAGGGGTTTTCTCAACCAGTAGCCACATCTTTACCATTCAGCTTTAATACAAGCCGTCCTTATTTAGTAGCTGCCCTCATTTAGTGGCCAGACCTTTATCAGTTGTTTTTACTGTGAAAACCCCAGGAGAAAGTAAACTTAATAGAAGCTGCCCTAGTTTAAAGCCATAGAGGGATGTAATTAAGTTAAACAGAAATTGATTTAACAGAAATTGACCTAAAATATAATTAAATAATAATAGTCATATTATGTGTGAGTTTCCACTCATGTAACAGACTGCTTATCCTAACTTAAGGCACTGGTTTTGTATGAACTGAAGATAACTGTTGGCTGTAGCTCCTAGACTGGCTGAAGAGTGTGTGGATTTTCCTCCAGCATTCCCATTACCTCCCACTGCTACAAAACCAATAGGTGTAATGGCTGCTAGTGTCCCCAGTAGAGTCCCTAGCAGTTAAGTTGAGAAGTGTTTCAAAGAGTGGCTTGACAGATGGCAAAAGAATGAATTTGAACCCTGAACTCTGTCTACATAAGTGTGTAGTCAGATTTTTCTTGACATTTGTAGTTTAGCATCAGTGTGATGGTGAAATGGGTTCATTAGTCCTGAATTCTGCTTTAGCTCTAAGATTTTGGAAGTTCTAAGCAAACAATGGAAACCTGTTATTAAGTATTTATGTTACAGACTTTTTCTATTTAGATTTTAGTAATAAGACTTTGTCCATAGCATCCATTTTTATTGAAATAAATACCAGTGCATACTGTATTCTATCTGAATCTGGACTACTTGAATTGTTGCATATATAAATGCATGCATTAAAATAAATTCCATTACTTCTCAGTGAAGTTCATGTATTTCTTTTGAAGGGAAAATACCTTGTTTTGAAACATTCTTAAAGCTGCATTTAACATCTGGAAGAGCTGGCAAGATGGTTACAAGGGGAAATATGCCAAAAGCAATTAGCATAGGCTGTAACTCTGTATGATGCATTGGAATTTTGTTTTATGTGAAACAGTTTCCAATCCATGATAAGCAAATGGACATCACTTCACATAAATTAGCATGCTGCTGCCATTAGATCAGAAGAATTTATGGATGATGTCAGTTGCCCAACTGTGTGATTAACTTGCAGTTCTTTGACTAAGGTTATCTACACACTGGCCTTTAAACTACAGTAAAGCAACTTTGCTATATGTCAGGTGTGCAACTGGAGATAAGATTTTGGGATGTAGTGCTCCATTGGCTGATGAATAGCACCGTTTAAATGTTTCCCCAGGCACATGTTACATCTTGCTGGGGATCTAATCCAATATTTAGCTTTTCTGCAAATATGCCTGAGCTTGTAGGGCTGAGAAAAGTAAGAGCATCTAGCTTATTCTTGATTAGAGAGCATTACTAAGGTCTATTTACTTTTACCATGACAAGTACTTTGCATCTTAAAACTTTTGAGCTATTGCTATTTTCCATGAAGTGGGCTTGAAATAAATCATCTGTTGTCATAGTAATGTGAGGAAAACTTGCTCAGCCTCTATCTGTCTGTTCCTTTTGATAATGATAAGTCTAGGTGCTGCCCATTTTCTCAAGTGTCAAAGTATTTTGAAGAATGTATATATTGCCTTATAATTCAATTAAAATGTTCCTCCTCATTGACTGCAGAAGCAATTGGTTCTCTAGTCTATTTTCAATTAGTGCCAAACCCTTTCAGACTGCTCCTTGGAATTCTTGCAACAATGAAAACCTCATTTTTGTAATGTTATCTTTCACTTGATGTTTAATTAACTAATTTATCTTCAACCCATCTTCTTTCCCTTGTCTTCAAAGATATCTAGAGGAAATGCATTATGCTTTTTAACTTATTTACCTGTAATTTGAATTGTCTGAACATAAACTTATCCTGTCAGCTTTCCTTGGGAGCCATAGAAATAGAGGTACATGACAAATATACTTTATTTAAATATTAATTTTGAGTAGTAGGGAAGGTAATTTGATGCATCTATGCCTTTTCTATAGGATTTTAGGTAAAAGTGCTAGATCTTGTAGGAAGCTAGAACTACAATCCACTAAGGACCCTAGAGTAGTTCCATAGCTACAAACCTGATCTTGTTAGGATGAACAACATGCAATAAATGAGTTATTTTTCTCTGAGATTTGACCTAGTTTCTATTGAACAATACTAAGATGCTTATATTAACTTAAGTGGGAGTTAGACAAGAGAAAAGCTTTAAAATGATATGTTTTAAAGGGACTCACATCTGGTTAAAATATTCTCTACAGTCATGTATTTTGTGATGGTTGTTCCTGCTTAAACATCTTGTCCATAAATCCAGCTTTCTTCACAGGTTCTGAGTATAAAAACAAGTCAGGCCATTTCAAAGGTCTTCTTTGTGCCTGCTTTCATCCATATTAACATTCACCTATAGGTACAGTGTATAAGCTTATATGCCTATAGGTTTTTAATTACATACTCTGCAAAGCAAGCAAGACATTTTAGATGGACTTTTTTAGTTTGGTCATGGCATTGAAGTGAACTGGCTAAAGCTATAGAGTAGGCAATACCCAATTTGAACTCCATAGCAAAACACTTTCTCAACGCAGTGAGGTTGAGATGGAAACCATTGTGATTACACATTAAGCTGAGTTTCCTGTGTAGATTCAGCTAGATATACCTCATGTGCCTTGTTCTATTTGTGTCTCTCTTTAGCAGGTGGTGAAAGCACTCTTGCCATGTTTTTAGCTAGCTCTGTGTAATATAGATCAAGCTTTGGAGATAAATATGAATGTCAAAGTAACAAAAGTAATTGGTTCAAAGCAACATAAGTAATTGATTATTTTGTAATAAATCTTATGTTTTAAAAACATGAAGGCTATATTTGCTCATGTATTTTTATATGGCACTAAACACACCATTAGGAGTAGCAGATTAAGTCTTAAGCTTTATTTCACTTACATCCAAAGGAATTCTTTTTTAATCTGAGTGTGTAGAAAGAAATTTGAGATCCTTGCATTCACTCTTTGGAACAAATAATCTGTGGTGTAGTTGATTCCTTTTGGTGAAGGCAGAATAAAACAGGTGTGACAACAGAGTATTGTAGAATAACAATGGTTTTATACTTGTGAGCTTTGAAGGCACTGTAGTGTCTGGGTAGCTTTTTTGTTTTGAAAAAGCTCTGTTAGAATTACTGACAGGTCATAAAGCATTTTCTGCAAAGACTGACTAGTTTTAGCATTTTATATTGTCTAACACAGACAGACTTCACAGTCTTCTGTTTTGTCTGAAGTAGCATCTTCACTGTAAAATAAGTAGAAAAGGGGAAGAGGTGCAGTTTCATTAAGCTCTAACATATCATTGACTGTCAGGTAGGTCTTGTTATGCTGTCCATCCTCATTTAACTATCCCACAAGATCTCTTAATGAAGTTAAGCCCCAAGTTCACTCCAGTAATTCTGTGGCAAGAGTTTGTGCAATGTAACAATTCATCACTTGTCAGGAAGGCACTTTTAGTTTATACATTTAATAAGGGCATCCTCTAGCTCGGTTAATTAGAAGTGAACAGTTTGCATATTTACTAAATGCAGAGTGTCATTGCCACCACGGCCTATTGCCTACATGAATTATTTCTCTATCTGCAATAAACAGCTGGGTAATTATTACTGCCATAATCAGATAAATTCCCTCTGTAAGGCTTTTCTTACATGGCAATTCTTTGAACTCATCCAAAGCTGAACAAAATTTATGAACTCCAGCAGCTAGGCCACTTTTTCATAGTGTAGTGTCCCTGTTCCCTGTTTCAAGGACATGGAGAGTATCATAAATATTGCATAAATTAGGAGAATAAATATGATTACCTAAAGATTACATATTAATAAACTTGATTTTCAAAATATAATTTTCAGGTTGTAACTGATTAAATTATAGCAGTTCTGGTTTTATCTAATTGTAGAGACATGCCAGGCCAACTATATACAAGCTGTTCTAGGTTATCAGGGAAGAGCTCCACCAGTTGAAGACTAAAGACTCATGAAAAAGGATATAAATATTTTTCATGTGCCTTTTGGAGAGCTAGTCATTTTACCTGTTTAGGTCATTAGAAGTGTGACAGATTTTATGTGCCATTTAGTCAACTCACTTAAAGCAGTTCTTTTGTCATTAAAACAAGGACTTGGCTCTCTTTGGTGTGCAATTTGCAGTACCATAATGAAGCATAAAACTGAAATGCATGAATTTATGTGTTACATTAGAAAATTACATATTTATTTGTAGAAGCAATTTGTATACAAATGATGATGTAACTAAGCTTACTTTATGCTATGCAAATATTCCAGCTCATATGTGGAGGTGTACGTATATGTGCATGTACAGATACCTCAGTGCATACTTAATTTACACATACAGCTTTTCCAGAACATGCTGAGATGTAGTTTACTTTTGACTTCTCCAAAGAAACAAAAGAAAATCAAAAGACATNAGACATAAGGGTCCATTTTTTTTTTTTTTAATTAATTCACAGCTGTCCAGTTGATTTAGCACAAGTTGTTTGGTTGGGTTTTTTTAGCACAATGTAAGATACTGTGCCTAAGTGGAACCAGAGAAATCCCATTAGCTGTTCACATACTTCATAACTGTTTATTAAATAAGTAACATGCCTCACAATTCAACAAAATGTTCAGAGTTATCAGGAATATTAAGGAAGACCAGACTAAGTAAGGAGTTCTTTGGCACTGCCTTAACCAAAGGCAGGTTTTTGAGGTTAGACTGCCTTTCTCGTTTCCTATTTATGTGGGAGAGATAGAGACTACAGTGGTATTTTTGGTGGTAAACATAAACAAGAGGGGTCATTGCAAGATGTTATCTCTCTACTTAAAATTATTTTTTGTGATCATTTTGGAAAGGCTTCCAAACAAAACATCAGAACTCAGCACAGTTGTAGTGCATAAGAAATTAAAAAACCAGTATTTTTTCCTTCTGATGTATTGTCAGTTTATGCATTGATTTATATAGCTTTTCATCACAGTATCATGAAAGAGCTTCTTCATCTTTCTGAACTCTACTCAGAATACCCCCTTTAAAAACCACAGTTCCTCATACTGAGAGATTTTTTTTAAGCTGTGTAAGACTTTTACTTATTATTATCCTTCTCTCAAATTCTTCAGACTCTTCACCTTGTAGGTATAATTACATAAATCCATTAAGTTGTTTATCCTTGACAGTGAAAGTAAATCCCAATGTTTTACCTTGAACTTGATGGTTCCTACTGCCTTCAAACCAAATCAACGTGACAAAGTATTTCAAGAAACTAACATTTTCCAGCTATTTTCCCCAGACTATTATTTTCTTGTCCAATTAACTAGCTGATTGCAAAATGTTTACAGCTTCATCTACCAAATTAATGTGGTCTTCCAGCTTGCATGACCAAAATGATGCAGCACTCACTAGCACACTTGTAGTTGGCAGTGGGAGGCCTCACCACCATCTAGCATTATGCTTGGCTGCTCAAGAAGGGATCTAGAACTCAGATGACAAAACTGTGTACTTATGTATAGACAATAAAATCCAAATGTTGGATGTACTCTTTAGGCATGAATAATTGCATTCCTAAATCTATAATTCAATATAGTCTGGTTTATATGATAGAACCCAAATTTCAGAGAATAGATTTTAATTCTGAATGTAATTTCTTGCATGCTATACTAAAAAATGCCTAAGTTTTTGGAGTGTTGATTGCTTCTAAGTTTTCAAGACACTAAGAGGCAAGATTTCCTAGCACTTCTGAGAATTGGGATCTAGTTGATAATTTCAGTTTGGCAGTTAGCCACTTCTGTGAAGTAGCTCTGTAGTATTTAAAACTGAGTCACCTCTCTCCCAAAATAATTGCACTTGCTATATAAAAATACAGTCACTTTCTGTGTCTTTCATAATTTTTTATGCTTCATTAAAAATTGCATCATAGATACTCAAGTGGTAACAGAGTTCCATGAATACAGAACTGGAGAAAACCATCAGGTACCATGAGAACCAGTGTGAAGTTGTGAGGTTTGGCATTACTGCTTTGCAATATGTAACAGGTCAATAAATCAAAGCTCTCTGCCTTGCCATTGTAAAACCTGTTTAATGTGAAGTTTACCATTTTATTTGCAAACTTCTGCAGACTTTTACATGAAAGTAAGTGAAAAAACATGAGTTAGGGAATAGACCTCAGTCAAATTATTTCATAATAGCCTGAGAAGAAAAATCAACTTAGCTGATGACCTTTAGAAAAGTTATAACATCATGTTTGCTTTCTAAATCACATAATGCTGAATCTTGTAAATATTGCCAAGGACCATATATTAGAGTAAAAGAAATACAGATGTGTCTACATTCTCCTCCACTGCAGCAGGGAGATAACTATTAGCTTACATGGGTTCATCTAGTACTGGAAACACCCTCACTGTAGCAAAACATAGCAGTGAGCTTTCCTCTAGTCATTGCTGTGCAGATGGCAGCATATGTAGTCTTCTGAGAATTGCAGTGCCAAAAGGTAACAGATACTTTCATGCAGCATTCACTAGAAAACTTTCAATGGTATTTGGCTGTTAGATATCCTGGTTTATATGTCACTGGAAAAATTCAGAACATGACTGTTCTCTTAGAAGCTCAGCACTGACACTGTGCTAGAAATGGCCACTGCTGCTAAACTGCTATCAGAATAATTTGTGTTAGGGTTCTGTTACCCATTCTGGGCCAGATCAACTTTTTTTACCCCAAATTACTAATTTCACTGTTTAATCTAATCAGTTAGGCTGGTTTTCTATTAAGGGGTCTATGGAAAACAGACATGGAGGGAGAAAATTTTTCCTAGTGTGGTTAGCTTTGTTAGTATAGACCTGAGTGTAAATGAAGTTGAACCAGTATACTTGGGTCCAGTTCCTCAGCTGACTGAAGCTTCATTGTTGTAGTTACTCTTATGCCACATAAATAATGGGTGCATTTTACAGTTTAACTAAATCAAAATAATTAAGCTAAAAAAATTTCATAGTTTAAATCAGACTTTTTAAAATATAAATGAAAAAATAAAAGATAAATTGAAAAATTAACCTCACAGCATTTTGTACTGCCAATGAGTGTGAAATAAATTCAGCTTAAGGATTTATACAGAAAAGGGAAAAACATCTGGACCATAACTTTACATGCTTCCAGAAAACAGAATAATTTGAATAGATTATATATTATTAAAAAAAGTAGGTTTAAAATAGGTGTCAGGAAAAATTCTGTATAAGTTGTTATTGAAACCTGAATTAGGAGATTCTGTATAAGGAATTAGGGAAAATACTCCCTTTTTAG
This sequence comes from Galbula dea, assembly GCA_013399015.1. Taxonomy (NCBI): domain Eukaryota; kingdom Metazoa; phylum Chordata; class Aves; order Piciformes; family Galbulidae; genus Galbula; species Galbula dea. Next base: position 218,001 of record VWZX01011006.1, on the reverse strand, counting down.
TTCTAAGCTGGCTCTGCAATCAGTAAAGCTGTTGGACTCTCTTGAGTAACTGTGCAGGAGTGGAGACTGGAAGGATAAGAATGATCTATCAGTCTGTTCCTTCCTATCGTCTGAGACATGCTGTGTCCTGATCTCCTGATCTGCACAAGGTATTCATTCACTGGGTGCCCTTCCCCACTGTGTTCATCACATCTCCTACATACCAGATCCATCACACTGGAGACCTTGGCATCTGAACTGCTATGTCACTTAATTCCATTGGCAGTATACACTATGTGATTAAGGAGAGATGGGCAGAGTATGTTCTACTATGCACAAATTATAATGAGATTTTAAAGTGTTATGAATTTCTATCTTTAAAGTTAATCACAATAGAAGCTACGAGGTGTTTATGCATGCCTACACAGTAGCTTTATTTTATTTGAATTTTTTCATCCTAAGGAGTCATATTAGTTTCCTGTTCACTGCACTGCAAGGACAGAACAGTTCCATTTCTCCAGATTTCGAAGACAGTGTCATAATTAAGCTATCAGATGGGTTGATGTAAACATTCCTGTTTAAAATTAGTAAGAATTTTGGACACCCATTTGTGGTAGGTTGCCTAGGCAGTAAGATACCTCATACCACTAATAACTATCTGCTTGACCCTCTGTTTCACTGCAACTGGAGAGTGAACGTTTTGGTCAAGGGATTCTGTCAGTATACACACAGTATGCATTGTGGTAGGGAGGAATAAAGGGGTTATAGAGCTGCTCTGTTCTGCTCAGTAAATCTGAAATGTTTCATTCAAAAAATCAGAAAAAGGTTGAGGGTGATCAAGCTGTCTGATGGTACACAGCTATCATAAGGATCTAGTATGTGTGTTCTTTTAACACTTTCCCTTTAAAGTATAGGGATCCCTAAACTATTTTACATCCTGGATATATATTTCATTTTTTCCCAAATATAATAGATTAAGTCAAATGATATTACCATGGCAGGTCATACTCCATTCTCACCTACACCAGTGTAATGTGAAATTGGGTGGCATGCAGTGGTGTACCAGAAGTATTGTCCCATTAATTTCATTTTCACTTCCATGTTCTGTATTTGAGCAGGGAGGATGATATATAGTCAGGAAGGTAAAATGGATTTAAGTTACCTCCTTTTATGATAAGGTTGCCTACTGCCTATGTTGCAGAAATTTTATGATTTGGGATCCAAACTGTTTAAAAACACAACACCTTTATACTCTTTCTGGGTACTCTAAGCAACTATACTAATTACTGATTTTCTCAAATGCTCTTTACTTTGCTTAATATTATAATTTTATGGTTGTCTGGTCACAGGCCCAGAGAATGCCAGTGAAAGTGTAAAGAGAATGCAGTAGTTTGATAAAGTTCAATAAATGTAGGTCAGTGTGAATTTGTAAAATGGTGCAGTTCTACACAGAATTATTTAAATCTGTATATTGCTGAAATCATCACTTGAAGACCTTTCCAAAAGTGCCAGGAACAATATTATACATGTATTTTTAACCTTTATACAGACAGCAGGAGCACTGTCAACTGAATTTGCATCTCATAACTGGAACCAACACCACTGCCTACTGCATAATGAAGTATCAGAATAACAATAAGTTGCCCTGTCATATGAAAATGTTTTATTTTCAAACTATATAAAGCAAATAATTTTATCATTAACAACTCCATAGCTACTTCACAGATTAGTTACACAAGATTATTTTTAACTGTGGGCTGTGAGCACATACTTTGATAATTCTGTGCCTACTTTCAGTTACACAAATCATTCCCTATGACAAGGAAAATGTACCTTGTGTTACCCAGTATATTCACTTTTTTAACTACAGATTGCAGCCTAAACTTGCACTAATAAGCATTAATATTCTTCTGAAAAGATTTCTCTGGAGAGAATCATCTTGGGAGCTCTTATCCCCGAGACAGAATTGTCTGCATGTTGTCTACAACTGCACAGAGCATTGTAACGCATGACAGAAATACTTTAGCACAACCAACAGAATGTGTAGGCAGTAAAAGTATGTTGAAAATTGTCTGTGACTGCTCAAAAAATCTAAAAATTTTATATGGAGTATGGTACAGCATCAATGAGGATATGTGATAATCAAGAATGACCATAAACTGGGTGGCAGTACTGTCTAAAAAGATCAGGAATTACATTGAGCTTCGACAAGTATTTTAGACTTCATTTAATTTCAGCAAATGATGATTATTAATCATTCATTCAAAGTAATCTGGAAAATTCAGATTAATGACAATGGGAAACATTTTGCATCCCTTTATCATTACATCTGTAATACAAATTCATATTTTAGTCATTACTTGGGGGTTGTCATCACCAGGTGTGTGCTGAATATCAAAGCTTCCATATCCACTGTTGGGAAGAGGTAGATAAGTACAGAAGAACATGAATAAACTGTAGTAATATGTTGAGGGACATTTCATCAGTTATAGATGGTGGTACTAAAGCTGAATAGGGCACTCTGTAATAAAAGGAACAAGAAATAGTATTAAATATATGAAACATGGATCATACACTCTAACATTGATGGTAGAGTGGCATAAAAGAAAAGAACAAAGCTCTATGTGTTGTCTGTTTATTCATTTGTTGATTGATTGATACAGAACAGAGTTTCCAAGTAAAAATGCTTATGCACCTAGATGCAGCGCCTCTGAAATCTGCACCTTAAGGACAAAGAAAGGTCGCCAATCTCTCCAACTCCTAGTTCTTTGTCAAAAATGGACAGAGTTAATGAGGTTTGTTTGGTACAGCACAAATTCTCAGACACAGATAGAGATCCTTTCAATGGAAACAAATTTGTTTGGCTTTACCAGGTTACTTAGCGATTAATAATAGCCTTGAGATGCAGGTCAGCAAGGTCATCGTCCCTACTTGCCAACACAATCTAAAATGTGCAGCTAGTCCAGCTCTGCAGGCTTGGAGGCCCCAAAACGCTATGCATAAAGTAAAACAGGCTATTTTCCAACTTCTTTTTTCATATTAATAAGCAATTTTCAAGAGAAGGGTGGCAAAATGGGGGCCATGCCACTCTAAGTAATTCATTTATTTTGCAATTTAATCTTATGTTGGGAAAAAATTACCCTGCTGCAAAAGCAGAGCATGGTGATTTTTAAACGTCAGTGTGCTTCATAAGTAACCTTGTGTGAAATATTGTATTAGCAGCCTTTAACAGTAAACTGCAACAAAAACTATTTCCAGAGATTGAAACAGACCTATACATCTTTTCTGATCTTTAATTTATTTCCTTTTCCTTCTGGTTTTCTTCTTTTGCATTTGAAATCAGAACTGTTTAATTACTTCATATTTTACTTATTTTAGTCAATAAAAACTGGAAAGGTAGTGTGAAACAAACAAAAATTCTACACTGCAACTTGTATTTAAGAATGTGATTTTACAGTGTTCATATTTGTAAAGCAATTATTGCACTTTCACATAGTTTGATGAACTAATTTAACATTATGATAATTAAAATATTAAGACTTAAGTCTGAGTCACAATTTTAGAAACACTTTCTGGAGCAATTTGACTTTCCCATGGGATTATTCATATCAGCAAACTTATTCATGAGCATATTTTGACAGGTTTTGACCTTTGTCCTAGAGTGTGCTATATGGTACTCACTGAAAAAAATAAGACTATTAATATGGACCTTTCTAAATAAGCTGGGTTTTGGAAATATTTGAATTATCCAGATATGTGAGTGGTGTATTTTTATTTGCTTTTCTTTTTATCATATACACACATGCTTAAATAAAGGCTAGAATTTATGTACTTAATTAAATTTCAAACAGTCTAAATGCTTGGCTGAATATACTTAGTGTCTTTGGCACACAGGTTAATTTGAACTAGCCATTTCTTAATAACAAAAATAACAAATGTTAATCAAACTAACCTTTTTTACTGGGTCAGAAAAATTCCATACACATGCACTGTGCCCAGTAATGCAGAATTTTGTTTGTTGTAAACCATTAATTCTCTCCACTGTTTGCATAATTTATGCCAAGGCTGGCTCTATGGAAAAAAAAGCCATTGAAGAGGACAACTATGCCCATTTTCTGTTAAAGGGTTTCTCTAAACATTGAGTTAAAGTTACAAGTTTTCTCTGTTCTTCCAGAACTGGTATTAGATACAGTTCTTTATCTGATTTACAGTGAAAGAATTTGCTGTGAACTGTTGAATACAGAGATCCACTCATTTAGAGGACACTACATGTTTGCAAACCTCTCTCATGCAATAGCTCATAAGACAGTTAAATGTTCTTGTTTCTTGTGGTAGCCAGTACCATTGCTTCCAGACCAGAGGAGAAAGTGATCTGTGCATGAAGCCTAATTCTGTGGAAACTCCTCCTAAGGCATTGCATGCATAAAAGGTTTACATCCAGTTCTTCTTTATCTCTACATTCTCAACCTTACAAAAGGCTTAAGGGTTTTGGAGAGAATGTCAACTCTTACCCTGTGTGTACTATCCTCTCCTGTTCCATAAGGTCTCCTCTGTCTGCCACCAGCTGAAACATAAGTGAACAACTTTTTATTTGAAATCATTTGAAGGAAGATCACTAAACTATAATAACTCCTGCTTAGAGAAATTCAAACTAAAATGACTTTTAAAGGCCCCAAAAAAGGGACATTTATTAATGCTATTATATCAAGCTATCAATGTAGCAAGTTTGATGTATTTTTTAAAACACTAAGCAATATGAACTGTTTGTAGTTTTTATCATTGTAATCCTGTTTCTTCACAATTATGTCCATGTGGAATCCTCCTGCTGCTGAGCTGTGGTGTCAGTATAGCAAAACACTGTGAAACTATGAAAGAGTTAATGTAAAATCAAACATTATCATGTTTTAATTGTTACATTATTATTATTATAATTAGCAGATTTATTTTATTACAGGAGTGAACTCCAGGAATATGCAGAAATGAAGGAAAATGAGGAGAAAAGGAAAGACCTAGAAAAGAAAGAAAGGGAAAAGAAATACCAAGCCCGAAAGATGCATTACCTCCTTAGCACCGAGCAGGTTGGTGTACCTGTCCCTGACAGCTCATGCAAACCACTGGGGCCTCCAGCCTGACAGAGATAAACTAGCAGCCTGAATGGGACATGACTTGTTGAAAAGATATCACAAAGACACTACTTCGAGTTCAATTTAGTGCTTTTCTCTAGGCAAGAGCAGGTACCATGACTATTCTGTGACAGCAGCTTCATAGAGGCAGCATCAGCACTGCTGGCAGAAAGAGCCCAAGTCAGCAGTTTGATCTGCCACTGTGATAACACAACACGAAGGGCATAACCTCGCTTTAAAAACTCATTTTGACTGGCTTATTGTTGTGTTGTTGCACTTGTCAAGAACTAATAAGTTATTAAGCTGAGGAGGGATTTCATTTTTTTCCCCCCTTTTTTTAATTGAGCTAATGCTTGGGTGGGGGCTGTGTTCTGCTTGGGTTTAGGAGAGATCTTAAAGGTAGGTTTTCAGCTAAGGCTTTTCCTAGAACTGCCTGAATCAGCTTATTTAGCATGTTTGTTTTCACATAGAAATCCTCATAAATTGTAAATGTTTACTGATTAATATGTTTTGTATTGATAAAAGTGGTCTTTTTTTTCAAGGTTTGTTCTGTAAGCTGCTTTGCAAACAGGTAAATGTGGCAATATTGAAGTGATTGGTAAAGCTTGTGGGTTTGCCATTTTTTCAGTCCTCCCCTGGGAACTTTTGTTTTTTAGAAAAAAAGGGGGTTGTGTCCATAAATATTTGGTGACTGGTTGTTCTTCATATGAATAAAGAGAGTTAACATGCAATCAGGGTATACAAGATAAACTAAGTGCTTGCTTTTCATAGTTTGTTCATTATAATCCGTGTGTAAGAGCTGAGGAAAAATACCATGACACTTAGTGACAGAATTTGAAATTCAATCTTTTCTTGGCAACTGGATATCAGTTATGGAAACTCAATTTGTAAATTAAGTTGTTTTATTTGGAAAAATACCCCAACCAGTAAAATATTAGTAACATATAGCACAATAATTTTTCTGAGTGACTTCCAGGCAGGGGAGCTAGTTAATAGCTGAAATTAGCTCACAATAATTGATTTGCCCAGATGTAGATCTAGAATATTAAGAATAATCTGCTGAGTGATTTTATATTGTTTTAACTGCAGAAATTTGGGAATTCTTGTTTTGAACAGAGCAATTCATGGGAACAAATGCATAACATTGATATGTTTACCTGGAATACAAAAAGTGTCTGCTTAGAGACGCTGAGTGACCTGTGATCTGAAAACATCTTAGTAAACTTGAGTTTACTTCTGATGATACTGGCTTAGCAAGCTGTAGTAAATTATTGAAGAATGGCAAGGAGTGCCTTATTTCAGCTGTCCACCTGGAGAACTGCTGCTGGAAGGCAGCACTAACTAGTATGTTCTGCTGAACTGGTTTTCTGATTTTAGAATGTAGCTAGCAGTGTGTTGCAGAACAAGACTATATATGGCTTTAGTTGCTGAGATGGTTTGTGACTACTTGGACTCAGAGGCCACAGATTTTCTCCTTTGTCACAGAGCTCTGCTCCAAGAAGCATCTTCCTTTGCAGGCAGTGTTCTGAAATGTGACTGAGCATAAATCAGTGCAGCACCTACAAACAACCTGAAGACAACCAAAGATATGTATTAAGTAAACTGCTTGCAATCAAAGTCTGCATTCCACAATTACACATAGTTATAGAATTTTATTTGTTACTAAGATACATGGCAAATGATTTCAGTCCAGAATGTGCTGGTTTGATGCTTTGTGTCTCACATTTTACTCTCTGTATGCTTGGTCTTCTGATCTGACTACAACTGTGTCTTGCTGTCTTCAAAGTATAGTTAATTGGATTACTGAGCGAGGCCTATTGATGTCTCAGTAGAAACAGGCAGTAAAAGTCAACACTTTTGAGTGAGTTAAAGAAAAAATGCCATTTGTAAGCAGAGGGCATAGCAAATGAAAAGAGAAAGTTGATGGCCTGGACTTATTGTGTAGTCATGTATTAACTAAATCTCGAATTGTAGAGATTATCTGCTAAAGTTTGCTACAATCTCTTCCTCTTCCTGCCATGCATAACAAGGTGCAATGATGGAGCTGAGACACCTCATGCATTAGGGCCACAGATGCTCAGGCAGATTGTATGGAGAGCATGGCAAAATCTGTATTTGCAAAAATGATTTCAAATATATCCTATAATTTGAGTCTTTTTGTTTTACTGCAGGCAAAAACAGTGAGAAAAGGCTGTTTACTTGTTGACAGAAGGGAAATAAGGAGTTGTTGCTCCTTAACGTTAGTGAAGAAAGGCATGTCAAATTCCATTCTCCCTATAAACTGAAGCTCAGAAAGCCATCTTAGAAGTGTGTGTTTGAGGTTAAACAAGGAGATGATCAAATATCATAGCATTGCACAGTGTAGCAGATTACAGTGATCTTTTGGGACCTTAAAGTCTATGAACCCTTTATTGACTGCAGAATTTGCTTTTCTTATTCCACAGATTGTGCCCATTCTTAGTTGCTAGCATTGTTTTACTTTTCAAAAAACAAAGCTTAAGAATCCTAGTATCATAAATGCACAGGGATGTCTAGTGTGTATACAGTAGCATGGCCTATGATGGAGGCAACTTGGTTTATGTTTTTCATGAGTTAAGTTGCTACTCAAGCAAAAAAAAAAAAACACAAACAAAGAGGAAAAATGGATATCAAAATCTGAATTAATATGCATTCTTTTTATTGTTACTGGTACCAGCTATATACACATAGTCTTATATAGACAGATGTGAGGTTGGTTTGATTATGTTCCAAGCCAATCTGGAGCTATAACATGGGGCTGAACCCAAGCTAATTAGCCCTGTTGAGAGCCACGGTATATTAGCTCAAGAATTAATGCAGTTACACAGCTCCTGGTCAGCTCAAAACATGGGCAGAATAAGTGTGTGCATGCTTTAAACTCAGGAACAAGGAATTTGATCTGCCTACAAAATATTACACAGGCATATCTACATTTAAATTACTTTGTCTTCAGTTTCCCATTTTCCGAGGAGGGGCTGTGTGTGTTGAGAACCATTGCTATGAGACTGACATTCAGGGAAGAAATTGGATGATGAAAAATGTATGGCATTGTACTATACTCCACAGTTTTCCTGTAGTATTTGCAAACAGCTGATTTTGCCATCTTTTGCCATAGAAACTTAACCAAATGTGACTATTTCCCATTGCTGTTTTTAGAAATCCATTGCATTTACACAAATATTCTAATCCAGAAAAGAACTAAGCTGTTCATTTGAATAAAACCATGTTAGTATTTTAGCAGAGAAGTGTAAGGATATTTGCATAATCAATAATTAATAACAGTAATCATGTTGGTTTGCTGATATTAATAAGGTATATTAGTAATTTGCATTAACAATATAATTATTGACTATCCTCCTGTGGAAGTACAGTGTTATTCATCCTACATATTTTGTTTCTGTAGTATCAGTAATGTACATGGAACACAAATATAACCCTGTTTGTAGGCATAAGACTAGACTTAAAGAAGGAAAGTAAATTTTTATTTGGTTTAAATTAAGTCATTATTAAAACAAATAATGTTGGAAGAAATAAAATGTGAGCTCTAAAACTTCATGGTTATGAAATATTAAGCTTTTAATTAACTTGCTATATATATGCTAGTAGTATCAATAACTAGTCAAGTAATATCTTGAACACATGAGCTGCTTCTATTCAAAGGAAATTTCTCCTTTGAAGGAGAATTTCATAATTTCTATAGTTATGAAAAAAAACCCAAAAGTCAAGTCCATGCCTTGAGGAGGAGGAAGGAAATCTTAGCATCAAGTGAGTAAGAGTGAAAAGTTCTCATTTCAGAAATAAGAACTGAGTCTGTCTCTTCTTACACAAATACTCCATAATTCCACAATTAGGGTAATGGGAACCATTTAGCAAACTTCTGTGGGTTCTGGATTAGAGCTTTTGTGTGTTAGGAGAGCAAAAACATGCCCTAAGGTTGCTTTTGAACTTTTGCTTTTCAGATCAGTTTTGGTTTGTGCTTCTGTTGTTATTGTAGCACTAAAACTGATATCTCTTTTATCAGTTGTATCAGTCATTGTTTCATCTTTGTCAGTTCATAAATTCAGATCTTTTAAATTCAAATTCTAGTCAATGCTAAGGGGTTTTTTCCTGACAACAGAGATGGCAATTCATAAACATTACACTGACTTTTGTGTGCCCCCTTTTTACGCTACTGGAAATCAGGATTTAATTCTATTGAACTTAAAATTGCACCTAAATCAGGTGCAAATGTTCTAAGTGAGGAATGAGAAAAGGAAGCTACAAAGTCCTCCCTGGAGCAGGCTAATGAATATTCAGGAGACACAACTGATTAATATGCTTCTAACCTAATGTGGTGTCCTATAAGAACTTGAAAAACAATTGGTCCAAAATGACACTGTTTGACACCCACTCTATCTCTGGACACCTGGCAGTTTTATTCTTCTAAAGGTGAGGACTCAGTGGATAAAGCTCTGGCCTTTGCTCTTCAGATCCATGCTTTAAGAGAGGAGGCTGTGAGTTTGGTCATTTCAGCTTAGTCCCGAGTGAACAGTCCACATCAAAAAATGATTATCCATAATTTGTTACTATTGGCAGTGTCTGCTCAGGAAAGGCCAAGGACTGAGCTAGCATGAACAATGAATTAGCTCTTACCTTTACATTTTATTTCCTCCCTCTTTACTGTTGTAATTTTATTATCCTGTCTCTAAAACGTTCAGGGGATGAAATTATCATTCATTGTAAGTACTAATACTTCCTGAAGATGAACTAAAATGGGTACTTTTTTTTCTTTTAATGTAGGTGCCCCAATCACTGAACATCCCCACCTATCCATGGGTGTTTAATATCCACTCATCATTTCTCTGCCAAGAAGCCAGATATTTCTGAGTGCTTTCCAAAGCTTGTACCATAAAAAATCCCATTTAGATTAAAGAGGAGAGAGTGAGATTCCCTAGCTCTCAGTTTAAATACCATTAGTATATAAAGCACTTCATGCTGCAGTGTTCTGTTTTTATAAAACACTATTTCCAAAGGCTTCTCTGTTTACATTAAATCAGTACTTGTGACAGGTATGGTTGGTCAGCAAGCCTTCACTTCCATATTGGAAGCCAGATGTATCAGTCTCTTCACAGGTATTCAGTATAGGGAAATCATTCAAGTCTTGTGCCTCATGGGGCACTATACACACAATCTCAGCTCACTTGAAAGGAATCTCAGTTAATGTTGCTTCATGTTTCTGTCAAAAAGAAGGACAAAGTAAGGTAAACTGAAAGCAACCAGTAACTGAGCTGTTTGTGATTCTGGAAGACATTGCACCTGAACAAAGAATAATGTTTGTGTCTAGAAGGTTAGTTCCACTAGGTCTGAATTCCAAAAATAACCTTTAAGTGTTTTGCAGACTCAATCAAAAATGTTTAGTTCTCTTAGAATTTGAGTCCAGCTCTTGCCTTCTGGGATTACTCATCCTGGGACCACTCAGGACTGTAATTCTGCTATTCAACACAGTATTGTGGTCATGTAAAAAGAAGGCAGGTGCTGGAACCCAACATGTACTTCCAGAATTTATCCGGTGCACATGCTGCCAAAACTATTTAGTGACAAAGTCTACAACTTTGGTAGATTTCCCAGTTTTGCTCATATCCTTTTCAATCAGCTTTTATTTTTCTCTGAGAAGAGGCTGTTGTCTCCCTGGAGAGGGCAAGTACAATCAAAGGCAAAACTAAGATGGCAAGTGAGTGTGGTGAACTTCATGCCCAGAAAAGGCTAACCAAAAGGGTAGGGAGCGATGGGAAGAGGATGGTGAAAGGCAGTCTGCTGACTCCATAACCTACCTCCTTGAGAAACAGAAGGCTGTGTGCCATTTCAGATGTGTTTCTCCACAGTCTCAGTGAACAGTGCTTCTTTCCCATTCACTCATAAGTCTCATTCTAGCACAAGTGGTAGGTGAAAGTGCTTCCAGCAGAAAATAGTGATGTCTCCTTTTACCACACTTCCCCAAAAGCAAGATATATGCATCTTATTTTATAAAGATAGTGAATGAACTTAAAAATAGAACAAATTTAATAATTTTAAGCATGTTCTGTGACAGTATTGCAAACTCCATTTTTTCCTACAGTTTGCACCTAAAGTTTGCACCAAAAAAATCATGTGTCAGTGTAAAGAGCTTAGCACAATAGAATGTAAAGTTTGTGTGCTATTTTATGATTGATCCTATGCTGAGTTTTTAAAGACATATCCAGGTAGACATGGCAGTATTTCTCAGAGCTTCTAAGTAGCTTGTTACTACCCATGTCACTCATACTAAGCATATGTTATTATAGCATAATGGCACCTACCATGTATTCCAGCATTTAGCATCTAGCATTACTCATTTAAAAATCCACTAGCTAGAAGGTCCCTGTACTTAAACTGTCATTTTCAGCATCTGAATTGCATAATCTCTATTTGTGTGGATTTTTCCTAGACAACAAACTTCTTGCTCAACTCCTGTGGGTAGGATTAATGGCAGAGTTTAAAGGACAAGCTGTGTGATCTCTCAAAAGTGTGCATGCTGAGATCTTAGAAGAAAAGCATGACTACATTGTGTGTATTACTCTCAATTGGGGTGGCAAAAGGGCTGGATTGCTGCAGGGTCAGAAAACTGGTAAGTGAGTTATAGAATGAATGTTGGCTTTGTGTCTGATGTGACATACACATTGAGGGAAGAAACTATGTTGCAAGGAAATTTCAACGGAGTGTAAATACCAACTAAATAGCTCACACACAGAGCCACATCCACACACACCTGCACAGAGTGGAGCTCCACTGGCATTCCTGAAATCATTGCTGGGATAAGTCTGGTTGATGTGTAGTAGTCCAGCTGGTGTTTATGCAAGTTTGATGTGCTGGTAATTTTGGGATTTTTGAAACTGTTGTGCCAGAAGAAGTATGTGCTCAATAAGAGAGAAGTGCATTCTCAACAGAAAACCTTCCTGTTGATTAAGAAGTGTCACTATGGTATCCTTGCTTTAATGAGACTTCAAGATGAGTGATGTACACAGCAATTCCCCTGTTTTTCAGCTCTTAGGGACGTGAGGAGTGTAATTATAAAGTTCTTTCATCAACTTGCACCATTTATTCAATATTCAATGCTTCTTTTTAGTATCTAATATATACTGTTAATTTGGCAATTGTGTATGTCCTGCAATGGACATGATGAAATCTGTATATCTTCCTCCCATCTATTGTTTTCTTTGCTTGCAATTTTTCTACTGCAACATTTTTTAACTAAAAATTTCATTTTTTCTTTTTGCATCACTTCTCTTATTTCTGACTGCCTTTACTAACCTGACTGACACAGCTCTGTTCCCTCCTTTTTATTCTTCCCTCTATCCAGTAGTATGACCATTTCTTTTATGTTTTAAGTTGAAACTTTTGAGTTTATCTTTTCCATTTTGGCAATGACAGTAGATGGAATTTTAATTTTAAAGATGTAAATAATACCTCACATTGAAATAAGTGCTCTGAAAACTTTGCATAAGCATAAGCAATTTTAGCCTCAAAATAATCCTGTGAAGTAAGGAAATACTGTCTGTGTATTCACGTGCAGTTATCGAGACATGGAAGAATAAAATCACCTTCAGAGACTATTCACATCAAGCTTTTTAATTCCCATTTATACAGGGTGTTTGTAGAAACAGCTTGCTTTTCAGATATTCCTAGAATTTTTACATGATCTCATGCTCACCTCAGCACTTCTTAAAGAAAAATGATAACAGTAATGGAATTTCCCATTCCTGCTTTCAAAATGAAGTCATTAAACAAGTTAAAATGTATTTTTTCTGCTTGTTTTGAAATCAGTCAGAAGTCAAATGAGAAGTCAGTAAGAACTTTGAATTCTCTGGTTTGTGTCTTTATTGTAAGAGTATTGTTTCCCATGCCATCACTCACCTGTTCAAGTTATTATCCCTGATCTAGTCAAGTCATCAAGAGGCTGCCTAAGAATTAGATTTGACAGAGTATCCTCAGTCAGAGAGAGAATCAATGAAAGGTGGATACATTTTAGGGATGCCTCTGCATTTGCTGGGCTGTTGTGTTTTGGACATTATGCTACAATGATCCATGCATTAAACTAAGAGGTTTCTTCTCTTAATGTCTTCTTGCATAAACACCCAAGCAGTTGGTACTTGTTTGGGGACTCAATTACGGTTTTGTTTCCTGCAATTGAACTTCATGGCTGCACAGGTTTAGAGGTTGATTTTATAGTTCATCCAGGATACCTGACTTAAATGTTTCCTTAACACCTCATTGTATACTCCATAAAATTGAAGGCTGGTTTACTTATAAAAGTGCATTTAAAATGTGATTGCACCATTGTTTTGCTATCAAGCAAACATTTCACAGATGAAAAGAACTGAGCCAAGCTTTACAATCTGAAGGAAGAATAACAATAATTAATGCTTCTATTGCTCTGGTTAAACAGAATATATATTAATCAGAAGACAGGTAATTAATCCCACTTGAAAGAATGTATGCTGCTCATCACTCATTTATAGAATCATGGAATAATTAAGGTTGGAAAATACCTCTAATATTGTCAAGTCCAATCCTCGACCCAACACCACCATGGCCACTAAATCATGTTGCAAAGTGTCACATCTACGTGTTTTTTGAACATCTCCAGGATAGCGATTCCACAGCTACCCTGGGGAGTCTGTTCCAATGGTTAAGCACTCTTTTGGTGAAGAAATATTTCCTAAAAACCAACCTGAACCTCCCCTGGCACAATTTGAGGACTTTTCCTCTTGTCCTATCGCAGGTTACCTAGCAGAAGACAGCAACCTGCACCTCGCTACAACTTCCTTTCAGGTAGTTGTAGAGTGTGAGAAGGTCTCCCCTGAGCCTTCTCTTCTCCAGAATAAACAAACCCAGTTCCCTCAGCCTCTTCTCATAACACTTGTGTCCTAGACCCTTTACCAGCTTCATTGCCATCATTTCATTATGAAATTTCCTGGGGAAAGAGCACTCTATAACTGTAAATACTGCTCTAGCAACAAGTATAAGAAAAAACTATGCCCATGAACTCAGATGTTTCAATCAAAATATTTAAGCCACATTCTACTAGGAATACCCTTTGATATTAACCTTTTCTTTTCACTACAAATGGAATATTCTGACAGCCTGTAGTAAACCAGTTATTTGGAAGTCTTTAATTCCTTTTCTTTTACAGACAGGGTTTCAGGATCATTCCTTGTGAATCATTAATGTTTTAAGGTATTTCTTTTACCTCCTAGCGAAACTCTATCTGGGGATTAACCAGATTGTTCACTGGAATTCATGTGGAAGCATAACTGCAGTAGCTGAGAAATGATCATGTTTCCTTATAGTTCTCAGCAAGAATAATTGAATGTTGAATATCTTACTAAACGCTGGACTGTGACAGTGTGTTAAGACTCCGACTATCTCCTAACAGCAGGGCAATTATTTGCTGAGTGGGATTTTTATAAATCCCCTGGCAGTAGTATGTCCTGATAATTATGATGAAGTGCACTGGTCAGTGTTGATTCAGCAATCCCATCTCTAGCAAATATTTCATTCACAGCTCTCCTTCATGCTTTTACTTTTATGGCTTTTAAAGATATTTTACCTCTCCTCTCAGCTTGCTTACTTTTTTTGCAAATCATAATGGAGAAAAAAGAATTTTCAAGTTAAGTCCCTGTTTTGTTGAAGTCTTTTTCTTCTTGTTTACCTCATTAAAAGACCAGAATGAGAAAGTAGCACCTTATTCAGGTTCCTCCCTCAAAGCTATTTTTTTCAAGATTAAATGACTGTTAAATGAAACATTTATATTCATGATCTAAGCTGATTATTTCAGACTTTCAGAGTTGAGATGGAAAAGTAATTAAAATAGGGCATACCTTTATTATTGTTTAGTTAAACTACAGAAGAAAAAAGATTTTGAAGATATGAGGGTATACATTCTATATGCTTCTTGCTTACATTTTATCCTCAGCTCAACCTCATTGAATTTGCATTCTGCATATGTGTAATTACTTGCAGTGAAGTAGCCACACTGTGTCTGTTAGGGCATAATTAGTTTGGAATTTTATATGTAGACTTTAAAAGCTCAATCAACAAATAGGAAAGAAGAATAAGAAATAATTCGTTCATAAATAAAAATTGCAGCATCTAAAACCGTTCACATGTTATTATACCACTTGGGATCACCAGTCTTTTCTGAGGACCTATCCAGCTTAATCAACAGAGCCTCATCTTTCCCTTTCTGCCTGCACCTTTTTGTTTTCATTCTTCTTACCTTCTTTCTACTGCTTTTGCTGCTCTCTTCCTTCATATTTTAGCTTTCAAGGCCAGCTCCTTAAAAACGTTTTTGTTGTGTTCAGGGAAAAAACAGTTAAGTCTTTCTCTGTATACAGAAATGATAAACAGGAGAAGACAAAAATGGATATTCAACAGCATAGGCTAAATGTATGATTAGAGGTGGAAGCAATACAGAATATAAAAAATATAAACAAAGCAACAAATTTTTCTTTGCTAATGTTCATTAAATTAATGTGGGTTTTTCTTAGTTTTTTTTTTCTTTCTTTATATGCTACCATTAATTACAAAGATAAGAAAATGATTGGGAGGAAAGGAAATGATAGAGTGTTGGAAATGCAAAATGATTCAAAATATTAATGTAATGCTAAGGATGACTGCGTAACAAATGGTACATTTGCCAGTATGCTTGACCTAACACAATTAATATTCCAGGTCATGCCTGAGTTTCCATGATGGAAGGTTCTAGGAGAAAAATATATCTATTGTGTAACTCATTTCTGTCTCTCTCCCTCGTTTCTTTTTTTCTTTTTAATTTATTTTCCCTGATGAGTCAGAGCCATAGTCTTAAAAAAGAAAAAAAAAAGAGGATCTGTGTTTTCACACCTCATTTGCCATCTTCACCACTGGGCCACCATTCACCAGAAGGGCCTGGTGCAAGGAGGTCAGTAAGAAGCTATTAGCAGAGTCCCCTCCTGAGATTTCTTTGGTCTTATTGAGGTGGAAGTTAGCATGACAGTACTGCAAATAACTCAGTTGTAGGGGTTTTAACAGTTAGCACAGATTTCCCCATAGTGTATGTCACTTTAGAAAATTGTTCCTGGAAATGAAGTCCCAGCAAGTTGGCTTTGACAGAGCCCTTCTTAGTCATGAAGATCAAGGGTACAGAAAAATATGTCATTCTCCCTGTAGGCAAGAAGTACATTTTGTAACCTATAGTAATATTTTGGGGGGTAATGTATTTTCTCATGGCCTAAAGATGGGGAAAACATTGGAATCCAAGAAGGAGCTAATATCTCAAGACACTCACTCTTCTACCATTGAAAAAGCAGTATTAATTACAATGGTTTTGTAACTGAGATCTTGTATAAAAGTAGGGAAATGATGAAGTAACGCTTTTAACACTTTGTACTGGTCTCAAGAAGATAAGCAAATTTATTAAGTACCAAAGGCTTTGATCTTCCACATTCTTAGATTTCTGGATACTGCCAGCTCCCTGCAGAGGACAGAGTGAATAGGACATTCATCAGTGCACAGCACATGTGCAAGAAATGACAAAAATAAGACTCTGATTTGAAGAGATCTTCAAAAATGGATGGAAGCAATTTTGCCAGAGATTGACCTGAACTGGAAGATAGAATCCAGCTCATCCCCTTTTGATTCCAATCAAACTTTGCCAATTTTAAACCTAGACCTAAAATCTTGCCACAAACCTTGTGGAATTTAGAGTAAATTAGTATTAATTTTCTCTATCTAGATAGTAACTCTGCTGACTGCTCTGGTATCTGTCAGTCTGAATACTTGAACATATATAATGAGAATGCTGCTGTTGCCACTGTCTTAGTCCATGTTGTGAGTCAGCTAGCGGAGTTTAAAGGGACAAGAATTATGTTCCCCTACGCAAGCATTTATTTAACTCTTTGAGTATGTGTTTGGAAATAATAGGTAATATATTTTTGTTTCTGTTGTATATAGGAATTTAATTGGAATAGAAATTAAATTGGAATTTAAGATTCATTTTAGTTTCCAAAAAACACTTTGCTTTTAAAACAAGAAGTAAATTAGTACACTTTTAATTATTTTTTAAGCAAAACCTGACATGTTTCTGTGGCTACTCCTGTGGTAAGTGGAAGACTGAGTGTGAAACATGGGTTTGAGATACAGGAAGCTGTTCCTTCCATAAAATGAAAGTTACAGCCATTTGAAGGGCTGAAACCCAGATTATACATTGTGTTATCCTAATGAATCCCTTTTGTAACTGTAATGCAATGTCCAGAGATGCATTTAAACTACAGATCGATCCCATGACAGCAGTTGTCAGAAACTTTGTGCAGAACTGTTTATCATACAATTGTTTTAACTGGTTTAATTTAGAGAATAAACCCAAGAATGAGTTCTAAGCCAGCTGAAGATAACTCCATCTTGCGCTCAGATTGCAGGCATCTACAACTCCCCATTCAGAAAAAGCCCACATCCGATGGAACTGCTGCTACGGAATTCAAAGCCTTTGAGCCACAGACGGCAGCAAACGAAGAGTCCCTTTGCCTGCGAGCTCTGCCACTCACCAACTTGTACAAGGCTTCCCACTTTCTCCACAGCACAGCCTTTGCCACCTATTGGCAGGCAGAAACCTCAGGTATTGTTTTCAGTGTCTCTAAAGCGGCTTTTGTTCATAGATTTTATCATAGATTATTGCAGAAGATCTCGAGTCGGAACTGAGACAAAGTTTAAGTCAACAAACAGTTTGGGTGATCAGGGAGTTTGGAGCTGAGGTAAATCTGACATTACCTTCTGGGACCAAAAGGTCTTTGACAGTCCTTCAGTGGGATGTGACTGAATGCACAGTCTGCCAGGATAGAGGGGAAGATTTTGCCTCGCGGACATGGTAAAGGAATCATGTTTTTAAACTGAGAGGAAACTCAGAGGTTTTCCATTAGTAAGTTCCTCTTGCAAAACTGCTTTACTGTACACAAAATATCTTACAAGCTCCTGTTTGGATTTGGAATATTTTATAGACCTTTCCTAAGTTCAGATGCAGACACAGCAGTCATGCACAGATAGCCCTTTAGAAGAAACCAGAAGAGTTCTGTTTATTTTCTACACCTCAAAGAGGGAATTTACTATATAATACTTTAATCCTTTCAGCACCCTGGGATGTACACTGTGGGGTAAATTTTCAAAGCACAGCGCCTGGATTTAGCTGCGCGACTCTTATTGATGTTAATGGGAGTCACACGGCTAAATCCCTGCACAGCACTTGGACAATTTGGGGTTGTATGTCTAAGAAAAGGACACTGGTTTGAGCTGATGAAACAGCTGGAAATGAAAACCCATCAGAAGGCATCATCCTGAAAGTTGTCTGGTGTGACAATAAGGAATTTAATTACTAGATATACTTGTGTCCTAGTTCTCTGGGGTAGTGGTGTTGTTTTGCACCAAGCTTCTTTCTCTAGTATCTATCAGGCACACTGTGAGTCACTTGTTCCCTCTTTTTTCAGGTGCCTGAAATTTTCATCACCCATAGAGTTGGATATTTTACATGAGACTTTCAATTACATCTGCTTTAAAACCCAAAAATTAGCTGTTTTCTCTTAGGGGGATGGGTATTTAGGATTTTATTGGTATGGGCTGTGTGTGTGAGGCAGTGTATTTAAAAGAAAAGTTTTACTGGTGCTTACACATCAGTTAGATCTATCATTTTTATTACTGAGTTAACCAGAATTACAGTTTAATGGAAACACAGATAATGCTAAAATTGGTCATCTGCTCACTAAAAGGCATTAGTAACAAAAAGCACATTGCCATTTTTAGGCAATTTTTTGCATGCTCTTAGCTCTCCTGGAATGGGGGCAGTGAAGAACATATGATTTTATGTAGATCATAATTTTTATTATGAGTTTCTGATTTTATGGTAAAGTAGTAAGAGTGCTGATCTGTTCACCAATTGGTAGTGAGAAGATTTATGCTAGAACATAAGAGTTGAGTGACTTACTTTCAGGGTCAAAACTCTTGGTTGATTCCCTCTATTCTGTTCTTCTCCAAGGTGGTTTCCATCTTGAAGCAGGATGCCTGAAAGATTTCCAGGCACTGCCAATTCCACAAATCTTGAGGTTAATCTAGTAAAATGGAAATAAGTAAATGGATTTCTTAGAAGTCTTGTCATCCTAGATATAATCTGTAGATGCTTATTGCTAGGTAATACCTTCAAATACCTGTTTTATCTGCAAGGAATGTTTAGAATTGTCTTAATATTTTAACATATATACCCTGCTTTCATTAATGATGACATAGCCTTGCGTGAGAGACCTTTGCCTAGTGACTCTCTTTCCCTCCTCCTTCCATTAGTAGTTGGACTCTATTAATTTCATTTGAACTATGGATTGAGAAAGAGTTAGAAGATCTTAGAAATTAAAGATGGAAAAAAATCCTTGCTTGGATATCTGATTTGGCCCTTACCCTGGCAGAATATGAGTCAATACAGTGAAGAAGAAATACAATGTTCTGAAAGACTATTTTGCTAAAGCAAACATATTTATCTTAATATAACTTGACAATAATTCATTTCTTTCTTCTCTACTACATATATCCACTTCATGCAAACATCATGCAATACAGAGTATTTATGTTTTATTATAAATTAAACCTTTTAAATAACTTGTTCATCAGGTTATGCATTACTAGAATATTGCTTACTAGCTTTAGTAAACTGTACTAGTACTGATTATTCTCTCAAGATTGGTAACACTTTTCATTCTGTTTTTAAAGACTTATTATGGTCATATATTTTTATGAAGGCTTTGAAAGTAGAAGCAAAAAAATATCTGCAAGAAGTGTAAATATTATGCTTACTTGCTGACTAGGACCTTTACAAAAGTCTCCAAATCATGGTACTGTGCCTTTAAAAAGTAAAGTTCCAATAAAAATCCATTAACTACTTTCAAATATAGCAATCCTCCTGTCCAGCTGTGAAAAGTACTAGATGATACTTATTTGCCATTTGTGTTATTTACGGTCCATGACTTTTATGGTAACTGGTTCCTATTATTGGTTTCTATTAATGTAAAACATAAGTGAACATAAATGAGGCGTGAATCATTTCTTTTTATTAGCCCCACAGTCTTCACTCAGTGCTTGCAGTAACTCCAGCTGTGACTTGTTAGTGATAACCTATTTAGAGAAGGATATCTTTAAGACTAAAGGCTGCGATTAGGATTCTTTGTCTCTTCATAGTTTCAGAAGGTTTCACTAGTTCATTGCAGGATCAACAATGATGAAAATAAAATAAAAATTAATTAGCAGCACTTCTGAATCCAGAGTTGCCCCTAAAGTGTCCTGAGTGTAGTATGGCACTAATTATACTCCAGGTAAGTTCCTACTGGTTAGTACTAAAAGCAAGATATTAGGATACGTCACATTGGCAGTGCAGGAAAGGGCTTCCTGCTACTATTTGGCTGTGTTGTTGGATGGTAGATGCTGATGCAGTCAGTCATTAAACAATACCATCTGGAAAAAAAGAATATGCGTATATATAGAGAGACCTGTAAAAGAATGATGAGCTTTCTTTTTCTTTAAGAATAATGAAGTTAGTGGTATAGACTTTTCAAAAATGGACTATATGTTGTATTATTGAAGTCATTAGTTTGAATTGTAATAGATGAATTATATCTTAAATCATGTGTTAAGTTCCCTTCCAGGTAGCTTTATAATTAAAATGAAAAGAGCATGCTCTTTAAGGTAAGACATTATTTATCCTGTGAGAAGGAAAAGACTTGGGTTTCTGCTTAAGCAGAGTCTGTATGGAGTTAATACTTGTGTACCAGATTTCATTTCTACATTTTTTTTACTAAGGAAAAGCTAAGTTTTCCTAATTAGTTCTAACAATGTTTTGTTTTAAAATAGTAAATATGTATTAGGAGTTAACTCTGGAATGCACATTTCTCATTCTCTCTTTGGAGCTCTAGAGCATGTTATCAACCTTTGCGCTGTCTGTAGCACTCTATCAAAATGAACTACTTCAATTATTTTGGAAGAAAATTCTTGCTGCACTCCCCAGACATTTTGTGTCCTCTTTCATCAGTGATATGTCATGAATAAAAGAAGGAAAGAACTGTAACCCCACAAAAGAACACTTATACCTTTCAGGGGCCTTTCCGTGATCCTGCTGAAGTACTGCGGCAGCGCAGCAAGCCTGTGGAACCAACCTTCCGAGTGGCAGCATCAATCGATTCTCTAATAGAGATGGCCAGAGAGGAGATGAAATGGGAGGAATGGAAAAGCCATATACATGACAAAAAGTAAGTTCTTTGGTTTTCTCTTCTATTCTTATGAGTATGTTTCCATTATTCCATTGCTTTCAGAAACCTTTCATGCCTAAGAAAATGAAATGTCAAACCTGACAGCTTCCTGGGAAACATTCTGTGTACATGCTTCTGAATTCTGTGTCCTGAGATTATAAACTGTTCAGGGCAGAGACACTGTCTTGTAATTGTGTGACATGTGCCATCCATATTTGTGAATCTATAAAAGAACTTGTAGTAATAATAATGTAATGCAACAGATGGGCTTAATGGGAAACAAGAAAACAAATGCAAATTCTGTTTTGCCACATGCACCTTGCCAAGGAAAAAATACTGTTTCAGTCTTTGTATTCTGGGGGCTTACAGACTACAGGAGGAAAAAGTGGTGTTGCATGCCAATGAGACTTGCTGTCTTTCCCAGTAGACTACCAAGGCTCACTTGGAAGGGAAGGGAGCATATGTTGCACATGTTAGAACATGATGCAAAAACTGTAATCATCTTTGGAGCAGTTTGGTTTCCTAAGCCATAGCATCTGCAATAGTGTCAGGCCAATTCTTTTCCATACAATCCCAAATACAGACAGAATCCATCCCAAAAGATTTAAAGCTTCTGTCTTAAGTCTGTTGACAAAATATTTCTGGTTCTTTTCTTATCGCGGTGGAACTCTTTTGTCCAACCAAAGCCTGTGAAGTCACTTGCTCAGGCTTTGCAGGTAGCTAGAAGAAAACCCATGTTTTGTCACCTTTTCCTTTGAATTCACTGCACTTGGCAATCCTTTGACACTCTAAAACCAGACTTCCTCATGAGCAGCCTGTGTTCTGTGTCCACTGGTTCTCTGGGACCTGATACTTTGCTATCTTTGATCTGTTTCAAGCTTTTCTGTTAGTGCCACATTTCCATGTGTCAGCTTAAGAACTGGGCTTTAAGAATGCCAGAATCAATTAAATTTGTATAGTTTGGCTTTTATGTTTTTATTGTTGGGTTGTTGTCCTCACATTTTCTCTGACTTCATATTAATAGTGGAAATAGTTTTGCAAGAAAAAAAATCTTAGTTTGACTACTTCTCCACTTTCAGGCAATGCTATTTTATATTTTTGGTGCTAAAAATGAGCTGTAGTACAGCACAACTAAAAATGTATTTTGGTCTTCTGTTCCCCTCTATATCCTTTCCTTTACTGGGGTGAGGGAGAAGCAGCTTAAATTTGACTTCTCAGCTTAAATCTTATTTCAAACTTCTGCTAGTGAAATAAAAAAAACAAAAAAAAACAAAAAAAAAAACCCACCAACCAATGAAAAGCAAACACAAAAAAACCCATTGGTCACAATTAATGTTCTACCTTTAATTTAGAATGTTCTTTCCAGTGAATGAGTTTTGACTGATGCATTCCAAGTGAGGCTGGATATTTATAGGCATGACTGTATTGCTCAGTCTTTATTTGATGAGGTTTACCCCAGACATCACTGTGTCAACAGTTTCAGAAGGTCAGATCTTGTAATAAATATTTCACTGACTCTCTTCAGTGAGTGAGTTGTGAAGCTTTGATCTTGTACAGTGTAAATTTAGAGTCTCCAGCTTTGACAGATATTAATTGATCGTGGGTCTTTATTTACCTTATGGATAAGGAAGCATTTAGTGCCATCCTTAATGCACAGAAGCAATGTCCTAACACCAATGACTCTCAGCTTCATGCACGCTCAGTGCCTCGTGTATGATACATTTTGAGGCTGTGATCATTCTGTTTGTGCTTCATATTCAGCCAACCATGCAAGGGTCACATCTGTAACCTTGAAAAGGTGATGATGGAGTTGCAGGTCATCATCAGGACTAACTCTCACTCATAATGCTGCAGCTGCTGTGTGGGACACTGGTCTCCAGGGAGGAGTCAACAAAGGGTTACTTAGATCCTACAGTAGTTTTTTTCTCAGCAGTGTCTATTACGAATTGATAAATTTCTGTCTCTTCCTATGTAATTGTGTACTTTGGGACTGTATGTCTTCCTGGGAGTGCTTCCTATGCTGATTATTCTTCTGGTTTAGAAAATAAGGAGAGAGTGAACAGTGGAAGCATCTGACATTTGTTGAGAAAGCTTGTGTTTACATAAAATGACAAACTGAATCCTTGATCTGTGTAATTCCAGAGTGAGTAGGGTGTGATATCTCTTCAGATAAAAAAATTGTCAGTGCTTATACCTGCCATTTCCAACAACAGTCAGAATTCCCACTTACCTTTGGTTATCAGGGTTCTCTGAAGTGGCAGTATATTTTCCATAAGTGTTTCAAGCTCCAAGAAAGTTTTTGTTGCTGATAAAATGCAGAAATAATTGAAAAAGCCATGGGAGAGTTCGAGAAAGGCAAAAGCCATACAAATGAAAGCAAGAGAGAACATTGAGTTTGCTTAAAGCAACTGTTGGCATTTCCCACTTTGTAATGAAAAAGCAACTGGGTAATCTGGCCTAATAAGGATGATTCCTTTTTCTCATGTAATTGAAGCTGTTGCTGCCTTATTGTGCTATTTTTCATACAAATGAAGTGATTTCCCTCTGTGCTTGCACAGGAATGACAATTGGACTCCTTTGGGATGACCACTTAATAAACTAGTGTCTAGTTTGAGACAGCAACTGCTGGATCCAGCAGATTTAGATCACTAAGCATGAAAAGTTCTTTACTCAGTTGCATGCAGCTGCATGCTGGCCTAATTTTCCAGAGAACAGAAATGTAAGTTATTTTCAATAACTTTACTGAAATCTGTCTCAAGTAATATGCCTCCTGCATCAAAGTATAGTATTAAACATTTTAAGTCACCATACATCAGAATGAGTCGCATTGTGGTGATAGAATAGGGATAAACGAGCAACAGCGTAAAGCAGATTTATTGTAGCTGTCTGGTGTGACATAAGGCAAGTCAGCTCTGCTTCTGACTGTGTCTGTGCCCAGTGCTTTACTGGAGATAGGCAAGCTGGTCCTGAGCACACTGGGTCACTTGTGTGCAGCAGAGTGCAGTGTTTGCACACCCTGCCCCTCACATGCCGTGTGAATATCGCGGCACCAAGCTCCACATGGGCTTATTCTCAACAAGGTAATGCTTTCCTTTAGAACCAACCAGCTTAGCTGCCTCTGTGCTGCGCAGTGCTGTGCAGGAAAGGTATGCTTGCAGAGAAGCTACTGATCTAAATAATCTCTATTCTTGGGAGAGCACCAGTGTTACGGGCTGCCTGGTAATAA
Organism: Galbula dea; assembly: GCA_013399015.1. NCBI lineage: Eukaryota > Metazoa > Chordata > Aves > Piciformes > Galbulidae > Galbula > Galbula dea. Next base: position 193,348 of record VWZX01011006.1, on the reverse strand, counting down.
TGCTAATAAAATTTAAAGAGTAAATCACTTTGATAAGATTCAAGAATTTAAAAAATCTTTTCATTTCTGCAGTTTTAAGATCTTTAACTGCATTTCTGACTTGACTGCAGTGGAAATGGCTTCTGCATTTTATGTCATACAGATAGAAAACATCTGAAAACTTTTTTCAAATTAAACTTAGTTTTTCACATGCTTTGCAACTTCAGTAATTTGCATATTTTCTGGACTGTTATTGTATTATGATAAACAGGGATTATCATATATTTTCAGATAATGTTTTCTTAACAATTCAACTTCTATTTGTAACTCTTCCATTTATTTTAATTACTAGCACAGTGTGCAACATTTATTAATCAGCAGAGCCTTTTTAAGTTAAAATACTAAATTAGCTAACCCCATTAACACAGAATACTCCAAACAAGCAGTAATAGGAGAGGTAGTTACTGTGCAAATCTTATTATACATGCGGGTGCTCTAGGGCACAGTTAAGCATGATTACCCTCTTTTGATCCAGTATTCCTCTGCTTCTTCCAGCTAATTTCCACTGGAAATTTACAAAGTAGTGCCTTCATTTTTCCATCTTAATTTTTCTAATGAAGTTCTGGTACTTTATAACACTGGGGATGCAGATAATAAGTCTGTGTATAATTAAGGAGTTCTGGAATTTGCTGCAGAAGAGATCTCTTTTACTTCCTACAAGAACTAGACCATGCTTTTCTTTGCCCCGTTATTGCAGACAGGAATTAAACAAAAACAGCCAGAGGATCCTTAGATTTGCTGACATTAGGATGAAGTGACTGATAGTTTATTGAAAAAGTATATTTAGTGTATTACTGTAGAGAATATTTACAGCGTACCCAAGATAAGGTTCTTATGACAAAAATGCTGTGCTGAAGGTAATCTGACTAGATAAATTAAATAAAATATTCTGGTTTTATTTTTGTAAATAAAAATTTGATTTTAATATGCACTGCATAATGAACTAAGTAATGGCTACCCTGCTGCAGTCATTTTGCTATGGAAAATCATTGTCGTGTTCCTTTGTTTCCTGAGTGAAAAGATAGACACTGCTGGATTTGAGGAAGAAATTACTTCAGGTATAACCCAAATTTGAAAGCTCAAAATTCATTTCATGTTTTATTTAAAGAAAAACAAAAAAAAGAGTAACAGATTCCTGATAGAGAAGTGTGATTTGTTTGGAGCTCATTGTGCTCATTGTGCCTGGTCTTCAAAATGATATGAAATTGTTCTATATGATCCAGACCAAGACAAAAAGGAATTAAATTACTATTGCATAGAACCACTGCAGCCAAAATAGTAACAACACTCTCACACATCTAGAGTTAGTATTTTGGTCATATTTTTACTACTACATGACAAAAATGTGTAGGACATACAAATACAAAAATCTGTAAAAACATGTAAGCAGAATATTCCTTCTAGTGCTCTGGTGCTAATATTTCTTATTGTGCCCTGGCAGTGCAGCATGCACGGCAGTCTGACTCTAGATCTACTGTCAGTTCTTTCTTGGAAGCCTGGGTAAAGTTTAGAGCATTTCTGCTATCAGGTTTACATACTTGCATGGCTAGATTGCAGAGACTTTGCCTCTTGGTCCAGAGTGTGCTTGAAGGACCACTGTGGTTTTTTGCTGCCATTTAGATTCCAGAGAAAGTTAATGTGTCCAAGCCTGGTCATATTGGTAGGTACCATACAACACTGGGACGCTGCCACCCAGCAGTAAATGATAGACCTGACAAATCCTCCTTCCTGTTTGTGCTGCTGCTCCCTCCTCTCACATTGCCATGGCCACTAGAGCCCAGAGTCTACTGCTGCTTCTATAATCTCTGTTGATCCAATTGTAAAGCCTTCAGTGTCTGAAAGGCCTCTTCCATCTGCTGTCGCAATGGTGAGAGATACTACAATAAAAGAAACAGAACAGAGGGAAGAAATGGTAGGTAAGGAATGCAGGAAGAAAAATCATGGGGGGGTAATAATATGAGGAAAAGAAGGGTTAGAAAGATGAAATTAATAGTAGCAAGGAGGTGGAGGATGGGATGAGTGAAGGGAGAGAAAGCAATTTTTATTTCCATTAACAACAAATATCTAGACTATCTTTCAAAATTTAAATCCACACTGCTAGCGCTTGTCAGGTCCAGGATTGGCTACCAGGGTGAGGCTTCTAGGTCTTTTTACACTAATTAGGTTCAATGAAGTGTGGCTCTGGCAGCAGTGCAGCTGGCCTTCATTACCAGTGACACTGCCAGCTTTGGTCCAGGTCCTCCCTCTGCTTGCGTGGGTGTAATACTGCTGTTCAGAGAACCTGAGATAGTTTCCAGTTATTGCTTCCAACTCTTTCCCCCACTATTGAATGTATCCTTTGGCATATCTCTCATTCAAGCTTTTGTGGTGGGTGAAATGAAATAATTTTTCATTTTTAAATTTATTTCTTTAGGGAAAATTCACCTCCCATTAAATCATCAACTTTTGGAAGGGCTCAGGGACTATATTTTATGGCACGATATAAGATCGATGCAGAATTTAATTCTTCTTTGATCCTTCTAACCTCAGTCTCTGTCAAAGTTACTGAAAACCTTCAAAAATTTCTGATTTTACACTTAAATCACAAGGAAAAGCTGAAAGCCAGATGTAAGAATCCTGAGAGTGAACTTCTTGTGCAAAAAGACTATTGAGATATAAACTTGTGCAATTGATAATGGTATTATATTACTGTCTGGATTTAATTTCTTCTCCTTCCATCACTCTTTTCTGTCACAGTCAGAGAACATACTGTCACTACTGGGGGGAAAAGCTCTGTCAGGTGTATACACAGAGCTACAGAACACAGTACCATTACTGAAGTGTTTTGCAGTGCTATTGCTTTTTACTATTATTATCAGTTGTGGAGGTATAATGACTTTTGTATGACTCCTATTAATTTGGTTACCCTACTTAACACAAAGAGTTGTTTGAATGTTCTTTTTAATTGCTTATTCACATAGAGTAATGAAAATTCATGCTTGCTTTAAACAGACATTGAATTTACAAGCATATGATCCTTTCTTGTAGTTAGATCATTTTCACTATAAGGATCTGCCCACATGACTCTGGCATCAGAACTATAGACAGAAGAAAAAGTTTGTACTTTTAGACTGTTTTATAACATTATACTCTATTGTATTTTTAAGATTCTTTCATTTCAACTTTTTTTTTTATTGTTCAGTGTTCTTTTTCAAAAATTCATAGCTGATTTAAATTGTTTTACTCAGCCACAGACATGCATTCCAGGCTGTGTGGCACATACTCCAGTTAATGATCTTAAGGAAGATACCCAGCAGAACACAGAAGATCGCATTTATGCCATAAACAGGCATTGTAGAACATAGATTACTCTGAGTATTCATTTGCCAAAAAGACAAATTTTAAATGATCCACAGTAAAATCAAAACTATGTGGGAAATTTTATGGGGAAAATGAATAATAATTTACTTTACCTTATACTTTCCTCAAGAAATTTGTTTTGCCATTTTGTGTATAAATTTTATAGACATTGTATTCATATTGAATTATGAATGCTATGGCTCAACTGAATTCTATGCCTATATGGGCAAATCCCTAAACTGCTATCCTTGTCTTCTCAGCTATCCAGTCCCCTGAGAAAGCCAATTTTCTTTCATGTCTGAACAAAAGAAAAATGTACTATTAAAATGCAATTCAGAAGTGATAAAAACTGCAAGTGGAGCAGCCGGCTCACAGCACCTTCAGTGGATTCTCTGGGACACTGGGGCCACATTAATTTTTGTGTGTGTGTGATGTCCATCCCATGTGCAAATTAGCATTACAAGTACCATAATCTGTCTTATATGAGTGTCCTTTCCCATGAGTATACACATGCTACTGTAGCTTTGTATAATTTAAAAGTCTGCTAACTCAGTGTTTTTCTTTCACTAACTTTACATGACATTTGTTTGTGGTGCTTGACAGAATAAAGTGATATAACTAGCAGAATTCTACAAAAGTTTCTTTTTATAATGTAAAAAGAAAGACACACAATTCAAAAAACAAAACAAACCACCACTACAGTTGCAGTGGCACAATATAAGCAGGGAATCTGCCATCAGTATAACCAAAGGTGAAAGAATCAGGCCTCAAAAGACTGCTAATTAGGACATAATTATAACTTGAGAGCAAAGTACATGATTTGTGAATTTAGAAGAAATAATTTCTTTGCTTTGTGGCCTGCCAGTACATGGAAGTCACCAGTACTATTTGTATAAGTTTCTCCTCTGCTAAATGAGATAATGATTTATTTAGTTTTGGTTAACAGATTTCCAAGGATGCATACCTAGTTTAAGGTGCAGGGAGCAAATTTGCCTTGATATGCTTATACTGCTGGCAAGCTTGGAATGTTTCTGTCCTGATGGTTTCAGGTGATGTGTTGGAGGCCTACATGGCTTATAAAGTAGCTGCAGGTTCTCTAGAAATTAACTCTGTACTTGTGCATGGTGTGTGCCTGCCACTGACAGCTGGCATGGACTGCACTGACTGCTAAGACTTGAGGTGTCAACATGCAGATCCCAGCAAATTTAACCCTGCTCATTCTCTGTTCACATCACAACAGTTGGTAGTGCAGATACAACCAGATATAGCCAAAGTAATAAACTCATAATGCAGGTGAACCAAATTATACCTTCATGCAGAATATCTTTGTATCCTGTTGAAGCTCTATATCTATTTGCTCCAAATTTAATTTAAAAGCAGCTCTAGGAGAAATTGCAGTAATCCTCTCAAAATACTGAGGGGAAGCATTAAGAAGATAGTGGAAAATAGCAGGAATATGTGACCGTCTCACTTCCTGTAGCTCTGGTATCTGATATACATCAACCCTGTGGCATCTAGAGTAGAGCATAACTGATTTTTAAATATTCTTGGATTTCAGATTTCTACCATTTTCTTTGTATCATAAAAATGAGAAGTATGAGCCATCAGTTCTTAGGGCAGGCAAATACAGCCGAGAAGCTTATGGAACTAAACACTTCCGAGAAGTACAGCCTGAGAAGTGGGTAGCAGACAAGGTAAGTCACTGCAAAAATGAAAGAAGCTTCCAAACCAAACTTCCCCCAGATTTTTGCTCAACACTTTCTCTGTTGCAACCTGAATAGCTGATAACCCTGCCATGATGTATATTCAGCTCCTGACAGGATTATGTTAGAGAAGCTTCTCTTGTCATTGCTGGTAAGATAAACCACTGCATTGGTTCTTCTAAGGAGTCGGGTCAGTGGGTCAGTGACCCCTCTGAGCTGCTGAGGTATTATTTGATAGTAGCAGGTCTTCATAAGCTATGTATAAGAAAGTTTCCCTTTGTGTGTTCAAGAGCATGTCCTGACTATATTTTCCTGAGGTTTTCATGTGTTTATAAGTATACATTTTAATTCAAGTCACAAAAAGATTAGTATGTAAATTATATAATTACTTTAGAAGCAAAATGAACCACAGTGAAAGAACCACAATGGAAAATACTGCCTTGTTGTATTTTATGTGGAAAATGAAAGGGTATTAGCATGGACTTCCTCTAAACATGGTAATTACCATATCTATATGAGGAAAAGTTAATAGTTCTTCTTTTCATTTAGTTATAATCTGAAAATGTTTATCTTATTCTGTTTACATATCAAAGAAGTTTGAGTTAAGGGAAAAACATTTGTATTCTAATTCTTCATTAAAAATAAACAGGAAATGGCAATACTATACCTCTAGTGAAACTGAATCTAGTTAGTTTACCCACGTGTAAACCACGAAAAAATGGAATGCCTTGGATAGAATTTGTGAGAAGCATCAATGTAAAAACTTTACCAGTCAGTAATTATTAAATCTACAGTGATAGGTTCCAAGGTAGCTGGACAGTCAAGGGAAACTATAATCTTCCAGTTGTCAAAACACTCACATATGTTCGTATTTACTGAGGCAGAAATGATAGCTTACAGCCTTTAATTAGTGTTGGAATTGGTTTGTATATGTGTTTTAGAGAACTGACTTAAATGACAATGTTTAATATTTTCTGGTTTGCAAAATCCAGGAAGTGATGGTCCTTCCCGATAGCTTCCCTCCTCTGATGCCTTATTATAGGTGAATTACAGTACGACTGCAGCAGTGTTTCCTCATTTGCACAGACATTTTGGCCCTAAACAGGCTTTTATTATCTACAAAGCATAAAAATACCCAGTACTGCAAAGAATTAATTTAGAGAACCTAAGCATATTGCACAGAACATAAAGTTGACCTTTACCGTCTACAGCTTTTGGAATGGAGTGGGATGTGGAACACATCATAGGTTTAATGTGGCACAACGCTGTCTGCAGAAACTTGGGTGGGACTGTGCCTGCCTGCCCATTGCACCCGATGATTGAATCTGCTGTCACTAGCATCCTGATAATAATGAACATTCAGCTTAACGACCGTGATTATGATTATCATAATTGATGTGCAAGTGCAATGTGTGGGGATCATTACAGCTGAACTGTACAGCAGAGAAACATGCCTTAGTTATGGATAATTTTACTTTTATGCATTGATTGGGATAAAATATGCCTTTGGAGTTCAACAGGCCAGCTTAATACATTTTAGGAAGATTTTTACATATATGAATTGATGATGATAGGCTTCCTGCAGAACTGTCATTCTAGCTGTTTGTTTTGGATAGCTTCATTCCATTAATAATGGGAAATAATTAAATAATTAGGTGTTGTTGAGTGGAAATCACTTACAGAGTACTGCCAGCGTTAATCAAATAGCAAGCTCAAATGTTTCTGCTTGTCATGGCCTTGCCTAGGCTAGGAAATGTAGCCCTTGTAATCCACCATTAACCAATTCTGGTTTTGGTGGAGCAATAGAAATTGGGCTCTGGTCAGCACTGCTGGCATTTTCACACTGTATTGTGTAGCCATTAGAGCAGGCAATAGTTGTTCATTGTATAAATTATATCACTTCCATCTTTGTCACCAAAGGCAGAGAGTTGCAGGCTCAAATTCAGCCAGAGTAGATAAAGGCACAATTAAGAGCTTCAGTCAATTGTGTTGGACAGTGATTGCCTTCAACTGAGATTATATGAAGTTGCAGAAGTATTTAATTAAGTGATGACATATATAACCAGGAAACACCAGTGTGTATGTATTTTAAGCCAGGGGTTTTACAAAGAATGTTACAACATCAGTAGGATGCAAAGTGTAGACTTCCATTGATTTACAGTAGATGTAAATTTGGCTCTTTGTCCAAGAACTGGCAGAAGTTTTCTATCTGGGATAATAGAGATAACAAACCATGGAAGAAATTATTGATGTTTGGCTTGCTGTCTACCATAAAGAAGATCTTAAGGATCAGATCTCTATAAATGTCTCAGTTGCATAATTCCTCTCCTGTGACTTCACTAAGTTTGGACTTTCTGTGTTGAAATAGAGAAACCTCTGCATGTCCAAGGATTTCATTCTATTTTCTATAGTCTGCTGCCTCTGAAATTTCAATAGCCTCTGTGGTTTTCTTTGCTGCTTACATCATGGCTCAAGTGGAATCACCTTATCAGGTGGGGCCCTAATTTCTAGATATGTAGGAGATGATCCACAAGGAGAACCTCATATTGTCTGAAAATGTCAGTGCTTTAGAAAGTGAGTGTGACTCTTCTACATGGCCATGGCCAACTCATTTTCTTCCACATTCTTCTGAGATCACAGTGTCCTCTGGTTCCACAGCAAATTTATCTGTGTGTGGTATTGCTGTATCACTGGGAAAAGTAGGACAGGAGAGGAAGTGATGTGTTCTGTTTGAAAATTGCTTTCATCTCTTGTAGAACCAACAACACACAACAATAGTGTCTCATATATGTCATTATGTGGCAGAATTTTTTGATATACTGTTCATGCTTTTCCATCCCTGACTATACTGAAATTTGTTCAAATTTCTCCTTAAATCCATTTTTCCTGACTTTGCAGCAGTTGTTCCTGAGGTAGGTATAATGCATCTGTGAAGTTTTCTTTTTTCTCTCTGAGATTGTAACTCCATAACAATTTTTTAAAGAAATGTGTTGCTTTTCATTTGAATTAGGAAAAAAAGATTATGCAGGAATAGTTTCTCATATGGTGTGATATTGGCTACTGTGCTCTACTATGAGCCTTGTTACATGTTTTGAAACTTTAAGGCCATGTTTACTAGTGTGCTTTGTGACAGAAGTTACTAATATACAATGAGAAGAGCTAGCACATCTTTTGAATATCAGATTCTTAGTTCTCTGGCATAACTGCAATGTGTTTTCCTAGGCAATACAGAGCTGACATAATGTGGCAGCCAGAAGTGATTCTATTGTAGGGGAATTATTAGATGATCTGTAAGAGTTTGCTTGTTACACTGCCGTTCTCCTCATGAGCCATGTCAGGGATAATAAGAGTTGTTCCCAGAGTGTGTTGCAGTCCAGCAATCCTAGGCCAATGCCATTGCTCCTGTATGATTATTACTGCTGGCATGACTTCATTTGTCTCTTCAGCTGCTCCAAGTGGACACTTAGTTTGAGTTATCAACTATCTGTTTCCAAGATAAGGCTGCTTTCTGTCACTTTTCTTCCTAGCCTGAGCACTGCACCAAACCAAATTATTTAGACCCAAGGATCTGGTCCTACAGCAATACATCCTGTACTATCCATGGAAAGTCTATCTTGGGTGTCCTGTAGCATATATGTCCTGCTCTCAGAAGAGCTGCTGGGAGTCAGAACACTGCTGTGTCTCCATAGGAAAATCAATCTGGGTCATTCCATGCCTCCCTATAGGGCAATTCCCACAGCATTACTCTTCAGAGCAGCAAACTCCTTGGAGCTCTGGCATTCAGCTTCCTGCTTAAAAAAAATAAGCAAAAAAATGGAAAAGAAAAGCTATGTTGCCCAATTTAATATCACCCATCATCTTCACAAGCAAGTGGCCTCTGAAGCTGGGTTAAAAACCAAACTGGCTTAAGGTCATTTCTGGAACTTCTACTTCTGAAATCTTTGGGTTTTTTTAGGAAATGGCATAGTGTACTGTTGAGAAGCAGATGCATTAAAAAAAGGCAGGAGTAGGTCATCTCCAGCAGTGGGAATGCCAGGCTTTACCTCTCATCCACAAGACTAAAATGAAATATTTCTCAGTATAGGAGGCACCCATTCGGTTTTCTGGGAAAGCTAATGACAATTTCAGCTTTTGGCAGGTGACATAATGCTTTCTCCATGTTCTTCACTGAATGACTGTGTCTTATTTACAGAAATACAGTTTGTTTTGAGGATCACTTTCAGAGCTTCTGTTGGAGAAGTTCTTGAGCTGTAAATTGTTTCCTTTGAGAAGATCCTTAAGGTCACCACTACTGGGCTGCCTTTGAAAAATGCTTCTCCTGATATAAGCAGTGCAAGTGATTTTTAACTCTCAGTGATCTTGCAAATGATTTTCTTAGGTGTAGAAGGAAAGTAAATTAAAATATACACAATGTATCCCTGGCTACTGTTTAACTAAATGCAGAAAAAGAATCTGTGGATAACTGGAAGGCTGTAAAGATAGGCTGCAGAAACTTTCTGGTGAAGGTTACTGATGAGTTCCAGAGTCTGATTTGGAGGGAATACTACAAAGTAATGACTAAGAAGAGTCAAAGCATTCAGTTATTTGCATGAGAAAAGATACTGTCACCACTCTCCTAATGACATCCATTCTGGTGGTTATTTGTGAGGGTTTGTCAGGGACTAGTTGAATATTTTATAAAACCTGATTCTCAGTTCTGTAATTTCTCAACGGGAAAATGCAGTCCCTTGATGATGATCCAAGGCTTTGAAGAATAAATTGATTTGAAAGAGAAAATTAGATGGTACTTATTAGACTGTCTAACTAGCAATCCTGTGTCATTTGTCTGTTGGATGATAAATGTCTTGCTTTGCCTACCTTCCTCATTTAATAATGTATGTTAGTGGCATAAAAGAAAATCTTGCTTTTTAGTAAGAGCTAACTGTAGCCAATATTTCTCTGAGAGAGGTATGTGTAAGTTTTAACTTTCTCAATAATTCCCATTGTACACATTGCTTAAACATTTTAAAGCCTCTTGTTTAACCAGAAACACTTCAGAAACAAAGTGTCTTGACCAATTCCTTCAGTACATACTTGCAATACATTACAGTAACTCATGGCAGAGATTTTAATTCAAAAGAGGAAAAAGGAGTTGAGACAGAAATGGGAGAGTTTGGAGTTACACCTTGGTCACCTAATTTGTTTTCTTTAAGTTGGTTTTAAGTGTTCACTATTTGAATATCATTTTGTTTGCTGAAATTCAAAAGCCTCACCTAAAGTGCTTGAACTTTCCTTTGGATGACAGTTTTGGGTGGGCTGGTCAGCATTCTTGGAATTAAGTAGATCTGTTTATGGATCTGCCAAACATAATGTGTTTCAACTCGATTCAATTTGCCAGAATATTGAATTAAAAAGGCTATATTTTGAAGTCACTTAAAATTCTTTATGGAACATAGCTGCAAAAGCAAGCTATTTAGGATTTGATATTAGTCACCTAGACCTTGTTTGTACTGGTTAAATAGAGTTGAAGAGAAAGTGATGGAAAGCTTTTCATGATCCTCTGAGAATTACATAGTCCATATCACTGTTGAAAAATTCAGGTATGAGACCTGATCCGCAGCACCAAACATAAATGAAAGATATCAGTTGAGCTAGGCTAATTTAAGTCAGGATCTGGCCCAGAATGAGTATAAACAGTATGCAGATAAGTGCTAGTTAGAAAGAATGTTCTAGGAAAAATGGTGTTCCCCATTTTCCTAGCAAAATAGCCCCTGAGGTTGACTGCACATTGCTGGTGAGTTGCCACACCAAAGTCTCAGGTCAGAAGCACCTCTTCTGGGGACTTCTTGCAACAGACACACTCAGGACTACAGAATGTCATGTCTTAAAATGATGCCAGAATGACATATTTTGTCACACTGACCTGTTATGATTGAATAGTTGTGTGATTTGTAGTGTTAACACCTACAGCTGTTCTTAGTGGATTTTGAGAGGTTGTGCTAGGTGTATGCCCAAGCTGAGAGAGACTGCAAGTTTTCATTGTTTTGATGATGTCTCTCTCCAGAAAACAAGAGCAGATTATTCTTAAAGCAGAACTTCAGTAAAGTAAAATGGATTTTAGAATATTCTACTTTCCCTGAATAAGAAAAAACAGTAGAAGATAGCTTTGTGCATTTATGTTAGAGTGAATGAGAGACTGTAAGTAATAGAGATTGTCTTTATGGTTTGGTTTGACTTAAGTAGCTACTGGTTCTTTCTTTAAAAGTTATATCATGAGTCTACTCTCAACTCATTTGCTCCATTTTAAAAAGTAATATGATATTCACTTTGAAGTATGCTTCAGTGTTTATTCATTTGATGCAGTGAAGAACTGTTTTCAACATGCTCTTTATAATTTCAGGTTAAAAGGATATTCCACCATGACAGAGATAAGAAATTATATTCCTTCTTCTCTTACAGTTTTCATTGATCTCAGCATATGTAGGGAAATATGTAGGGAAACTGAAAGGCATGAGTAGCTATATGAGCAGGTGTATCACCATGTGTTAATACTGTAGTATGAAAGCTGTGGAATTATTCAGGAATAACCTTTGCACTTCAAATTCAGACTTCAGATCCATTTAAATAACCTCCCAAGCTTCGAGGTAATGCACAGAGGTACCTAAAGTGAAAGGAGTAAGACAAAAGGGCTTGGATGCCTATAGTATCTGTTTGACAGCTGTATTGTTTTTGTTTTTCATGAGACTATTTATTTGAGTAGGAATCTACATTTTGACTGTGTTAGCAGGAATTAATTCTATCCCAGCCAGTAGCTTTGAGATGTGTTAGGGTCTGTCACCTGTAGTTGTAGGAAGGAATGACAGAACAAGCAACTGAATAGCTTGCTCTTTTAAAAGGATAACTTGTTAGGTATGAAAGCATCAAACTTAGGGGAAAACAGAAGAAAAAGAGAAACAATAAAAACACTGCATATTAACAGGCTTTGTACACTAGTGTGAAGCTGCTTGATTGAGCAGTGTAGTGTCACCCATGTCTTTCTTCTAATGCTAAAAGTAATGCACATAGACAGAGTGACAATCAGAGTACAGCCTCCCATCAGCTGTAATTAATCTTTTAGTTAACAGAGACTAGAAAAGCTTCTCATCAGCCTCTTCTGAAGTCTGAGGCACCCTGTTTTTTGATGTTTGCATTCTGAGTAAAATTGTCCCCACCAGTTCTAACAAATTGAAACACCAGGCTAATTATGGCAGCTAATGAAGTGTGTGGAATGGTCACAGCTTGTCGTGAAACTGTTCCTTCAGCTCAGATTAGAGTTTCATCAATCACTTTTTTAAACTGATCCAGAATTGCTTCTGCCCAGTGCTTGGCATTTTTAATGCTGTTTCTGTAATTGGTTTTTTCCCCAAAGCTTAGGCTATTTTTTGAAATATTACATTCCCAGGACAGGACTTACAAACTCCAGTTTATAAAAAAACATTTCATTATGGCCTCTATCAGCTGATCAAGTGCTAGAAAGCTAATAAAAGAAGCAGAAATATAAAATTTGATATATTGCTTTTAATCCAGCTAAAGGTAGCAATAAAGCATATACACATATATGTATATGAATCATTATTACTGTGGGCTGGATGTATACTGCAATCTCCTGAGACATGGTTTGTGGGCTGGATGGTTCAAATCCCACTGAAGGATCTAAATGAAATGAATGAGTTGGTCTAGCTTATTTCCTAGTGGATTGTGGTCCTCCATATATCACTCAAAGAGTTTGGCATGATTTGTAGTTTTTGCAGATGCCCAAGCCTTTGGCAGAAGGAAGACCAAAATGTGTTGCTATTTAAAGGATTCCAACACTTCAGGTCAAATACAAAGTCCTCAAAGAGGTATGGGGAAACTTTACAGTATAACTTATACTGCTACTACTCTGTCAATGAATAAATTAGCATATAAAACATAACAAGTCCTAGCTCCTCTTCATTTATAATATAGAAAAGTACTCAGCTATACATTCAAAGTTCTGCATAGACATTAAAGACATAGATGTTAGAGAAAGTTTAAAGCTAGATTCTTTCCTCAACATGGACAAGGAAGTATAGAATTTAGTTTGGAAGTTATCCAGCTGAAAAATGAAATCAACTTTTGCCTATGTACTACCACAGAATATGTCTGCACAAGTTGTGTCATTCAGTACATGTAACACTCTGAACATGTAACATACATGTAACATCTCTGAACCAAGACAACATGATTTTAGTTTTTGAAGTTCAATTTTTTTGAATTTCTGCTAAGATATGTGATCCATTTCATCCTTCTGAACTCTGTTGAATCTATTTGGCTAGAAATATCAACTTTTCCTCTCCCTCTAGTTTCTGAATCATAGCAGTTTGACAAAACTATCTTCATGTCAATGCCAAAAAACAAATCTGTGGCACCTGAGTAAATAATCAATGTTGCTGATGCTGTTCCTCAGCTATATCAAAGAACTGGTGGATTTGCACAAGAGAAAAAGTGCCATTGAAAAAGGAAGAAAAATATGACACAGAAAGAAGATATCATGTACAAATACAGACAGAAAGAAATAACAGTAGGTATTAGCCTAAGATCTAGTGTTCCAGTTCTAGTGTTTAGCTGAGAACATTTGTGAACATTAGATAGCAGATGTGTAGTTTTTCTAGTGTTACCTGATGTCCAAAGTAAATTGTCTTCAAAATGAGAAAGACCTTTCCTTGTTTGATCATTTCAGTCTCCTTTGAAGATAGCTTCTATTTACAGAAGAGGAAAGCTGTTTTCCTCTTTTAGATTTCATCACTGTTAGGTCGCTTTGCTGACTCATATTTAGCTAGCTGCCCATCAGGACCTCCAGGGCCTCTTCTGCAGAGCTGCTACCCAGGCTGCCAGCCTCCAGCCTTCCTTGTTCCTTGGGTTTGTCTGTGCCTAATGCATTTTTCTGTGCTGTATTTTGTGAGGTTCTGTCAGGCCATTCCCATAGCCTGTCTCCATCACTCTGAATGATAGCCCTCAACTGTATCGATGGCACCCATTAGCTTGGTGTTGCCCATGAACTTGATGAGAGTCATTCCCTCTTCACCTCCAGGTCACTGATGAAGATGTTAAACAAGATAAATCCCAAGATAGCACCTGAGGAAATACATTTGTACCCAGGTTCCAGTCAGTACAAACCATTCATTGCTACCCTTTGATCCTGATACTCCAGGCAGTTATTACATCTATTAGTCTGCACATCCAGACTATAATTTACCAACTTGGTTAAAAGGACTCTCCAGGAGATTGGGTTGAAAACCTTGCTAGAGCTCAGCTAGACAGCATCCCCTGTTCTGCTTTGATCTGATTATCTAGTCATTTCATCACAGAAGGCAATCAGGTTTGAAAACATCATCCAGAACAATTTCAAAGCAGATGAAATCTATCTGGAGTACTGTTTTGCCTGCATATGCCAAATCAGTGTGCATTTTTTTATTGATTCTAACTGGTTACAACTTTTTTTTTTTCAAGCAGTTACAGCTTAACCTGACAAGACAAAAATATTTTCACTTGAGGATTTAAACTCAGATTTTTTTTCCTTCTTAACTTCTAGCAGCATGGTTTTGGCAAGTTAGTGATAGTTGTGACTTGTTCTTGGCAGGTTAAACATTTTCTGGCTTTAGCAAGTGAAAAGTGGTTCTGAGTTTGTCTTGATGACAGTTGGCCCTGGACACTGGCTTATTTTCATCTTGAAAGAGAATGTTGTGGTTGAGCAGACTAGACAATGAAGGAGGTGGTTTATAAATGGCATAAATCAAGATACTTATCCCCAGGTGCACTGTAGTCCTGTTGCTAGAAGAATATGTGTGATGGACAGGACAAGGAGTTGGTTTAAAAATACAAGCACTGTGATGAAAACACATCCTTTGCTTTTTTGTCAGATGCTTTTAAGACTCTCTTTATTTTTCTGTGCACAGGAATATAGTCCCACCTCAGATTTAATAACTTTGTAAAATGGTTATGTATTACTCATCAATGTGTTTTCATACTTGACAATATTTTTTATACATCTTAAATAAATTCAGATAGACATCTACTCCCCTCTTCCAAACTATTTTGTCATAATACCCTGCAAGAAGTAGACATCTGCATGACAATAGCAAATAAATACCTCTTGGGAGTCTGAGTACCTACTGAACTATTTCAACTGCACATTTGTTTTTCAGCCCAGATTCAGTAAAGTTCAAGGGTATCCAAGTATGAAATAACTTGCAGAGAAATTCACATGGGTTTCTTAATTTAATTTACTTGTGAAAAAAAAAAAAAAAGGACTACATTAGTTGAAAAAATAGAATATTATCTTTGGCAATTTTAGTTCAAATACAGACATTCAGAACAGATTTTGAGTGATGTTTTTTCATGACTGAAGTATGGAACAGCATGCAGTGTAACTTTCTGTGGCACAAACTATTCTTTTAATATGGATACTGGCTCTGAATATGTCTAAAAGTACCTGAAAAGTGTCTACACAAAGGTGGTTTCTTTTGTAGATTAGCTTTAAATACATCAATAAATTTATTACCTGAGGAGTTATTTATAAAGAACCAGATATGTTTTGTAAAGCATTGCAAAGCTACTATATGTTTGGGAGGGAGGAGCAGGCAGAGTCGGGCTTTCAGATCATCAATAAATGGAATAAATGAACTTAGAGGGGACAGCTGGGAATTCCACCCTTCCTTCCCCTTGGGCAAACACAATAACTGCAAAGTACTCAGTAAATGTAACAAATGCAAATTTAGGCCACAGATTTTCTTTGCTGGTTGTATTACACATCACAAAAAGGAGAGGATAATTGCAGATCCCATGTTAATTTTAATGGCAATACTTAAGAGAAAAAATAATTCTTTGGACCAAATTCTTTCCCTTTTTTCCTTTGTCCTTCCTTGCACAAAACTTCCACCAAAGCCAAGACCTAATTTGCCTTTGCCTGTGAGAAAGCTCTGTCAGGGCTGACACATTTGTAACCTTTAATAAACACTGCTATCACAAAATACCTTATTAATTTAGAAATATTTGTGCTTTCCTTGCACAATGGCTTAAACTATTGTCTTCTCAAAAGCAGCATTATTTTCTCTCATGTCATAGCTTAATTTGTGCAGCTGTGGAAGGGTACAGTGGGATATGCTTCTGTTCCCTTGTGCAACCTGAGTCTAAGCAGGCAGGAGCAGAAATAGGCTTTTCTGAAGGCTAGAACACATCCTTTCCTACCTTGTGCAGAAGTTGTTTTAAAGCTTGACTTGTGGTAACCAATTATCTTCAGTTACCTCTAAAGCACAAATTAGCACAGCTTAACTGCTGAGCTAAGAAAGCAAACTTCAGTGAGCAGAGATTAGTAGCAGAACAATTCCTTCTCAGAGTATTAGAGACAGGGAGGAATAGAGTTACAATTCCATGTTAGGCAGTCACAGAGGAGTGCACACTGCTGTGCTGCTTGTGTTGGGCACATCATGCAGGAAGTATCTAGAGCTGTGTGATGATCAGATCTCTGGTTTTCAAATTTGTGAAACATAATTAGAAATCTTTCACCACTTCTAGCAAGCACTGTTTGAGTTTGGCTTCCTCATGTATAATTCCAAAAGATAAAATGTGTAAGAGCCAGTGATAGCTGTGAATCTCCATGAACATTTAAGGGCAGTAATGATGAAATGTTTGTTGCATAAATTAAACAACAATTAATAATTTCACTTTCTATTTGGAAGATAGGATATTAAAATAGTGTGGCTAGGTTTCCTACTGTGAACATAATTTCCTGATTTCTTTTTCCACACATTATCATAATGTCAATAAAAGACTAAAACTAACAAATAGAAAACCCTTGCCTCATGTAAGCATAACACAGAAGGTTATACAGTTGCCTTTTATGATGGCTATTCAATATGATTTGATTTTAAGATCTAATAGCAAGTTGATTCAAAGGGTAAGACTTGCACTTGCAAAGTCATTAAAGCAAGTAGAAAATTGCCTTCTACCACAGTCACCCAGTCTTTTTAAATCAAAGAGTTTTATTGTTGTTGATGATGTTTGCATTTGCAGGAGGTAATTAGGGAATGAGTTAGGCATCACACTCAGAGCCCTCAAGCTTGTCAAGAAGAACCATAAACTTCACTTAGAGGAAAGGAAAAAAAATAAAGGCAGCAGGCAGTTTAGGAGGGAAATTGCAGACAAGAGAGGGAAACAGGACCATGATATTTTAAGTCAGTTTGACCACTGCTGTGTCAATCCACAATCTGGAGAAGCTCATAAAGTTTTCGTGGAAGCAGAGGTTTTTTCATTGCACTTACCCAAAAGGACAAAATTTAAAGGGTTTAGAATTAAGTAGTGGTAGTAGAGAGTCAAAAGAGGGGATAAGATGATGGCTCCTTGTTCCCCTCCTCTGCATTGCTCTGGCAAGCTGTTTAGGGAAAGGTGTCATGCTAGCCCCTTCCTCACAGCAGTGGTCACTTGTCCACTGCGGGGCAGGGGACTCCCATGAGACATGCTTCTCCCCTGGAAGTCAATAGCTCTGCACTGGCACAATAAGATCCAGTCCCTAAGGCATGATCCAGGCTTTTGTTATTCTCTCTTATTTGAGGGGGCTAGTTGACCCAGTTGGTTAATCCATTAGCTTTTCAATTTTATAGCCTTAAGTCACAGAAGACCTATTCCTCATTTTTGGATATTTCTCCCCAGCAGAAAGCAGAATTGGCAGTCTGTGCCCACCAGCCACAAAAACAGAGTTATGCCAAACAACTGTGGCCTGAACTTTATGGCTAATTAGCTGTTGAAGCTATGCCCAAGAAATAGGTTCTGTTGCCCATGGGAAGAAGTGTACAGCCGTTATTAATGTCCCAGCTCATAACTCTCAATAGGTCTTCTGAGCAGTGCTGCTTAAAGAGACTAAATGTACAAGAGGGAATTAAAAATTATAGTACCCCTTTCCCTGACAGAAATATTGTAAACTTGTTTCACTGGGGCCAGCACTGGTGTCAATGTACTTTGTGGGGAAAGTGCAGTAGAAGCATTAGGATTTGACAGCTCCGGTTGAAATAAGTGAAATTAATGGAGCTCTTTTCATATACGACAAGGCCATGGCACCCCTTTCATGCTGCTTACAGACAGAGAAAAGTCAATACTTTTTTATTACTTGATGCTGACCTACATTCTGCACTACAAGTGCCAGGCCCACTAATTGGTTTCAGTTGTGAGAAAAGTTTGCCCCAAAGAAACACTGGAGCAGATAAATCAATCTTTTTTAGGGTAGCTTAGTGGGTTTTGAGCACTTGAAATGACATTTGTGTTGTATTGACAGAATGGGTTGTTACACTCATTTTGTCATGTCAGAAGGCCCTGTACTAGTTGGAAGGATTTTTGACCAGTATTGATAAATTTGCTAAGAATAAAAGTTAGCTGGATCAACATTTTACTTGTATAATAGCTTGCCATTTCTGGTTTGCTTCCTTGTTAGAGACCTCCATGACTATTAATAGGTCAGGAGGCTTGCTATGACAGCTCAATTTAAAACTCTAATTTTACTATTACAAGCATTAGGATCATAGGGAATACTTAAATATGACTACAGTATTAAAGAGAGAGGGTTGTGGGCTGTGGCTGTACAGTGGCACTTGGCAGTTGTGCCTGGTTTTCAAATCAGGTGTGCACATGAGCTGTGTCCCAGCCTTGTGGGGAAAGCAAGGTTGCTCCATGGGCTTACCCTACTCCAAGGAGGTAACTGTTGCATGGACATTTATGCAGAATTTCCCATTGCATCCTCTAAAGTCTTGAGGTGTACCTGTGGATGTTGATTTCAAGTTAAAGAACAGTCAGTTTTGTTCCCTGTTTTTACTGTTCAGTAGCATGAAGGTAGAATTAGGATTCTAGCAGCTGTGCCCACGTTTCAGATATTCCTTCTGCCATTGACTCTTAACAGAATCTACCTACAGTTGTAGGTCTCTTTAGGAGCAACAGATACAATTCCAGTACCTCAAAAAAGTTTCTCTTAGATTCAAAACTTTCATGGCTTGGTTTATCTTTTGCATAACACATGGTGTCATGTTTGACGTCATGCAATTGTACAGTGTCTTCAGTACTGTTAGATGGCTTAGAAGAGGACTTGTTGCTCTGAATCACTGGTATAGATGGAATACCTGTAATTAGAGAGGTTATACAATTTATATTTGAAACATCTTCATATGCTACCTCTCCTAACCTGTGAAGGAAATTTGCTTTCATACAACCTACTGGAACTTTTCTGTAACCAAATCTCTATGGAACAAAGCGAAATTTTGTCAGTGCAGAGAAAGACTATGCAAACTGTAAATCAGGGATCAAAAGTCTATTGTAAGCTTATTGTTCCAAATTTGCCACATGCTTAACAGTTTCAGAATTATTACAGACTTGATAGATTTGCTATAGGAAATAGCCCCAGGTGTGTATGCAGGAGCTTAGAATAAATGATCATAATGCTACCTTCTGGTCTTAAAATCTGTGAGTAAATATGCTACTGCTCTTTACCTTTTCTTGCTTTGGTCTGAAGCAGTTGACTTTCTACTTCATTAACATTCCAGGAAGATACTTAATTGTAATTCCTCTCTCATTCCAAAATGCATTTTTATATTGTAGGAAATTGTATAGCACTCTCAAAATTGTTTGGGGAAAAAACACTGTTAGTGCAGATTTGTCACTAGAATATGAGGGAATACATTTTCCAAGGCCTTCAAGCTGATGCATAGGTCTACAAGGTCTCATTAGTTTGCCAGTGTTATTTGTACACAGTCTGTATTTATGTACGTCTGCATCTCTAAAGAGATGTAAAATCTCTTCAGAATTTGCTTTAATAATAAAATTCCAAAATCAAGTGTGTGAGCATTTAATAAGTCTAAGCTGTGTGCTGGCTGAGACAAATCTTTGATGTCTTTACCTCACCTTTTTTGACTCCATGTTTTAGGACTGATGAGCACACGTGGCAGTCAGGTAGTCAAATATATTGAAAAGGTCTATAGAACTTGTTAAGCTCTGCCAGCTGAACTTGAATCACAATTTACTAGACTGAAAGGAGTCAAAGCTTGACAAGTTTAAAAAGGAAATGTTACATTAACTTCATCTGGGCATTTAGAAATAGGTCTCGGTCCTAAGAAATACAGGGCTGTGACACTGAGAATGATAAGGCAAGATTTAAGGATGCATTGTGGAAAAATTCCATGAAGCTCAGCTCCATGCCCCTGTGATCCTGTGGCCTGCAAAACTGCAGGGTCAATTTCCCCACTATTTGGGAATTCTTCTCTGCATGCCAATTCATTCCAGCTACCGAGGAGAGGCTGATGTGAAAATGATGTTGAAGCAGCCTCTTTTTCTCCACTCACAGCTTATGCTCTTGCAGCTTCAAAAGGATTATCTGTGTAACTTCATCACTTCCATGCTATGTAGCAATCAGCCTAAACTCAAGATGATCCTGGCAGCCTACCAGGATCAACCAGCAATGCATTGCAGTGCTTCACTGCACGACTTAAACTTACATTTCACCATCAAATTAGACAGACTGTGAGAACATGGCTTTCAATTCCTTTCTCTTTATGGTGCTACAATGATACAGAGGGATACACTTTAAGTCAAGTGGTAGCTTCAAGCCTTCCTGTCTCACACTGTTGAAACCTGATTAAAATCTGTATTTACAAATACTGAAATTTCTGGGCTTCTTGTCCTAAAAAGATGTTTTTACAGTATTTTGTCTGTATATTGTGCAACATTTATCTAGTGTCCATTCTATCCTTCTTTAAGCAGTCTAACCCTAAAGCCAGCCACGCATTTTTTTATCCATCAGACTGTGATGTTTCCTAAATGTGGTCAAACCTAACTGCTGTCCTCATAATCTGAGCCAGTTGTTTAAATGCTCAGTTGTGAATATCTAGTGAAATGGCTTTAAATACCAAGATAAACAGTACAGCTGCCAACCCAAAGTAATCTCACACCGAGGGGGCGTGTGGCACGGAATATTTCCTCTTTGTCATTCTGATTTGAGTTTGAAGCTGGACCTGGGCTTAGTTCCAGCACAAAAAAATTGTTCACTTCAAAGGCTCCTAAATCGTCCCAAGGAGCTAATTTTGGCAGCCAATTGTTTTTGTTTGGCCAGGCATCCTAATAGCAAAAGCTGTCTGCTGCAGCAGATGAAGACTTCTTCAGTGCTCGGCCATACCATTCCTGATTCAGTCCTGATGTGGGGGGTGTACACCTTTCACTGGGTTCCCTCTCTCTCTCCAAGTTCACCACAGTTTTTACTAAACTGTATCTTAATGTCCTGGCATATAAATTAAAAATATACTCCCTATTTTCAGAATAAAGGATACTGTATTCTGCTCTGAATTACTGCTTAATCTGGAATTCTCTTTTTCATGGCAGCTAGAGCTCTTTTTTCCCCCCATTTCCATGGCCAATATTAGCCTGGTGAATTTACTGAATTAAATACAACTACCTTCACTTCAGGAGGAAACTATTTGCAGTTATGCTTGAGACATATTTATTTTAATAGTTATGGGTACAACTTTGCCTGTAGTAAGAAGGTGCTTGTGATGCCAAGCACATAATGAAAGCTAAAATACTGTAGCATTCTTAGAGTATAATATGAAAAGATGCAACTGGGCTGTTTCTGTTGGGTGAGAAATTGGACTGTACAAGGCATAGGGAACCATTAAAAATTAAATCTTGTGAGCGGTTAAGAATGGGGTAGTACTCACTTTCACACCACAAGGGGAGTGTTTAATATTGAATGTATATATCTACCTTGATATTGAAGATTTCTGCCCCAGAATGTTGGATGAAGCATACCAAATAGCTTTAAGATGTAAGAAATGATATGGTCACAGTTTGGTGAAACTCAAGTTGGCCTTGTCAGTGTTTGCATGAAGTTTACCAGAAACTATAGTTGCTCTGTCTGTTTATGGAGATTCAGCTGAACAGAAATCTGTATTATCTTAATATTATATTATTTTGTAACTACATCTATATTATCCAGGGATTGATAATTCTGCTTCACTTCATTTTTCAAGGGAAAATAATAATAAAATCATTCTGGTTTTAAACCCTTTCCAACTGTGAATTGTGTAGAGAGTTCAGCTTTCATTCACTTATGGCCTCAGATACGTTTTGCAGACATTGCTTTCCTGTGCACTTTCATAGACCATCATGTTGACAATGGAAAGCAGGAGAAAGTGTTCAGACCAGCTTCTTTCTTAAATATCATTCATTAAATCCTTTAAAGCTGATAATTCATCTGTGGCATGTTACAGATGGAAAGAAAAACAGTTTTAATGCCCAAACAATATTTTGTATTGATGATGCTATTTCCAGTATTTCAGGTTCAAAGACAATATATTCAGAATGCTTTAAAATCTTGATCTTAAACACTGGGGACTTGCTAATCATTTGCCATCAGCATTTATTACTATGTAGCTAAATCAAAATGCTGTTTAGAACACATAGCTTACTTTCCTGCCTTGTTTGCTGCCTGTGTTTACATTGTAGTTTTAAGGCACAGGTTCACTTGCATTTCTCTTGTTCAGGTTAGGTTTGTAAGAATTTGTGTTTTAAAAAACTGGAAAAAAGAAAAAAAGTGATAGCCAGTAACTTTTAGAGCTCTAAGATACCTTACCAAAAAAAGTTAAAAACATGAAAGCCAAATGTAACACTTTTTGTCTCTCTTTTTCCCTTTAGGACTTTCAAACAGTGCTACCATCAATTGTTCTCTTTCAGAAGTTTGGAAAAACTTATTCCAGAAATGGGCAAATAGTGTAACTGTCCTGGAAGCTACACAGTATAAGACACCTGATAACTAACCTGGCAGTAAATGTGTTTCAGTAAATGCACAACAGTCCCATACAGTACTCTGTCTGTAAAGTGATATATGCTACATCTGAAGTAGTGTTAACTGATTATGCTTGATCTTTAAGCAATAGAGCTTCCAAGATCTATGTTTTTTTCCTTCCTTTGTTTGGTTTGGTTTTGCCCACTCTCCAAAAAAAAAGGTATTATCTTAGGAAAGTGATTTTCTTTAGCATAAATCTTTAAGGATACAAAACCAAAGTAATCAAATAAAGACTTGGAATCTCATTGTGTTTTTTACAGATTAAGTGAGGTTAGCACTAAAAAAAGGTTTAAGAGTTATATCTGGGGGTTTTTTTCTCATAACTATAAGTGTGTTTGGTTGATCATTGTTGTCCATAATTTTCAATGCTAGTCCTTTTTGGGTATAGATCTAGCTCTTCAGAAGGACAGAATAGGTTATTTACATGGAAGATATTATTTTAAATCCTTTTAGCTCTATTAGTGTTGAAAAAATAAAGTTCTACCAACTTATACACTTTAATATTAGATCAGTTTTCCTATAGCCACTCAGTTTTCTTTCTCAGTAGCTGTGGATTCACTCCTGTTAAGCTGACTGATATGTGGGTGCAGAGTCATGTGATCCTGAAACATACTGAGTATCTTCAGAGCCTGTTACCTTCAAGAGACTCACAGAATTCAGTATCATGGGAAGACTTCAGAATTTCTGAAGAGCAAATCATAAGCTTAGGCTTAAAATCAGATGAATGAATTTTTACAGGAGTTTTATGCTGAATTCTTTAGGATGCCATTTCCTCTCCATAGCATTTCACTGTGTTTAAACTAAAACAGTTTAAACTGTGTTTTCACTGTTACTCAGTGGTAGGCTTTTTATTACTGAATTTTGTTCTGCTATTCTTTTGTCCCCTACAAATGTGCATCAAAGCTCCAGGAGGTGTCTGTTTGTATGAGAACTTTCTGAACTCAGAGTCACAAATTCCAGTTCCACAGGTTTTCAGCTGGCAGCCTATGTGAAAAAGCTCCCCTGCTCTCCTACACAAGAATAAAAGCACTCTCAGTTCCACTCTAGTAGGTTATAAGTACAGACAGGGGGCTGTAGTGTTGTTAACTGTTTGGAGTTTGTTTATGTCATGGTTTGAGAAGTTTATTCTTCTGCATGGCAATGAGAAAGTAACTCTGGGAAGTGAGATGCTGCCACCTCAGTGCCTGAGTCCCCAGGTAAGATTTAATCTGATGAAATGTGTCGGAGTGCTTTAGTCGTTCGTGGAAGGGATTGGACATGAGACACTTGTGCAAAACTCTTGATGAATAAAGATGCCACAGTAATTTTTATCTGTGAAAGCTATCTATTTGATTACTTCAGCTTTAAGGTAGTTCATCACAGTAATTCACCCTGTGTTGCCTCTTTAACTTCATACCACAGTTTCCCATCAGTCCGATTAGAAATGGCAGTGCCTTTATCAGATTAATCTTTCCCTTTCTTCCCTTCAGTGTCTCTAACCCCAGGACAAAGCAAATCAAAGCAGCCTGTGCTGCACTGGCAGAAGCACTCATTGCTAAGGGTCTGGAGCACAGATGGAGGTTAAAACTAACACTTCTAATTTAAATGTTTAATACATACAGGCTGTTCCTCTTAAGAAAAATAACAAAACAAACCAAACTTTTCTGTTTCTAAGCAGCTAGCTACCTGCCAGTCTTACACAGGAAACAGGTCTGTTCATTTCATTAGATAAATAAACATCCACCAAATTAATAAACTAGCAAGTGTCTTACCTGCCAGATTTGAGGTTTGGAGTTCTTTTGCCAATGACATTTCATAAGGAATCCAATACTTTTATTTAACTGGAGTTCATAGAGAATTTATGTCATTTGTGGGCAAATAACATCCCAACTATGTTGTTTGGCCTAACTATAATCCCAGAATCCTTTCATTTCCTATTAAGTTAGTATATGTTTACAAACCATTTGATAATTATTCTAGTGGGACCCTTGCCCTTTTTTCCATTACACTGAGACTTGTTATTATTTTTCTTACTCTCTTAAACTGCATCTAAACGTGGAGAATTACCTTGAATGTGTTTTTAAATATAGAAGTATATCAATCTTTGAAACTTTAGATGGATCTGAATTTGTTTTGGTTTGTTTTAGTTTAGTTTTAACTTCCATCCAGATGGTGCACAGTCCATGAACCTTTGTGAGTGTGGACTAGAGCACCTGCCCCTACATTATTTCTGCATATGGATTAGGCTGGTAGAGAGAACTCTCTACATTAAGAGGAACAGCTAGTAATAATTTCAGAAGCCAATCTTGGGATACTTCAGCATGTTGGACTCTCTTGGTTACAAAAGAAGCTCAGAATACCTAATATAGCAGAGGAGTCTCCAGTAGGTTTTTACTATGCAGAGGAATTGGACATCATGGATGATTCAATATAGTTCAGAAGAGAAGGCTAGCAACCTGCAGTGTATAGGAAGGGAGAGAAAAGATAAATTTTAGAGCTGGGGTGGACTCCGGGATAAACTACCACTACCATTTGGGAGCCCTCAGTGGCAAGCAAGTGAACAGGTGTCGTGGACCCACTGTCTGTCTGGCAAAGGAAGTTCATTTTGCTCTCATTTAAATCAGAATGTTTGCATGTAGGAAGCTTGCAGGTGTTGTCTAGAGTCAGTTAAGCTAAAATTTTTATATCTTTACTCACTGCAATAATATAGTGGAAAAAAACACAGTAACAATTTTGATGATGTGACTATGGAGACAATTTGTCAATATAAAGACTAAATGATTGTGTAAGTGATTTTATTTTTCTCCTGTTTCTTACTGATACAGTTTAACATATCAGTTTTAATTATCCAATTACTTTGTAATATGAGTTATGTATTTTTAATATTTTATTTACTGTAGGTTTTCCTTATTAATAAAATCGTTGGTTTATAACATTTCAGTACTGAATGGAGTGTCCTTTAGAGATGATTTTCTGGTTTATAGGGGATGCTACAATCTATTCTCACAGCACAATGTTTGAACACACAGAATGGGTATGTACAGAGGCACCAGGAAAGGAACATTCTGAAACACTGAAATGGACTCACAGATCTTGATGAGCCTGCAGTAAATGTAGCCTTTTAGAAATGTAGCTGGCTATGACATTTACCAAACTACTCACAGCAGTATCTAAAAATCAAAAAGAATCACTATGGTACCAGGGAAATAGATAAATGCAAGAAAACTGTATACCACTCTCCAGAAGAAGAATCCTAATCACTCTCATTGCCCAATTAAGTGTATTTCAGTCAACTGTAGTAGAACAAGTGTGACTAATAAAACATACATAGTCAAACTATACCAAAGTGACCTCATTGCTGTTTTCTACAACAGCAAAAGAAGACATGCATGGTCCTTGCTTTTCAGCCACAGAAACACAGGTATGTTTTGTGGTTTGGACTGATATATTCCATGTGTACAGAAGAAAAATATTACTGTTGAGCTTTTTCATTCTGCATGGCTGAAGAGCCTTGCCAGATAGCTTTAGGAAGCGGTACTTAACTGGGAAGAACCTGTCATGCCAGCTCACTAGCAGAATATCTCTGATATGTCACTTAGATATCTCTATCTAATGTAAAAGAAGCCTGGAACATAATAGTTTGTTGGCCACTGAATTTGTATAGATCATAGATCTTGAAAGAGTCAAATAATGTTATTTGTTTCTGTATCACATACATGCCAGGCAGTAAAGATTAAAAGCCTCAGTGTAATGACTGATGGTTTTTGGGTTTAACCACCAGTGAAGATCACAACACTCATAAGAAGAATGCAGACACAGTCGTTAAAATGGAACAGCAATGTTCTAAAAGTTGCTCACATCATCTCACATCATGAGAAGTTTCAGGGATGTTAGACAGTGTCTGGTAAAATCGTTCCTTACCACATCTGTCTGTTGTTACTCACTGGATTAAGGATCTTTCAGTCTTGCTGCCCAATAATCTTGTTTGACTCCTACACAGACGATGCTGTAAACACAGGAAATCTCTTAATTTAGGTAATTTGGGAGCTGTCTTCTGGGCTGATCCAAGATACTCTTCCTTGCCAGAGAAAACATTAAGCTTGTAATGCCCTCTAGAGGCAGAATTGCCATAATAGTGTTGACCACAGATTTACTCCACACTTTCCTCTTCCAGCTGTGATTCTGCAGCTTTCAAGCAGTAGCTGGGTTGGGTTTTTTTCTTGGTTTTGTATGTTTGTTTGTTTGTGTTTGGTTTTGGTTTTTTCCTTTAACAAGCCACTCTTCACATTTCTCTAGGAGCAGTTTCTTCTCGAGCTTTAAGGGGTTCTGCAGCTGATCTAGACCCCTCATTCTAGACTTGTACTGGAAAGTTGTCTCCAGCTGAGATATGGTCATATTTAAACTGCAAAGCAGAATGGTGATGCTTGTCAACAAGAATGGAGTTTGACATACCAGTTTCTGAAAGCATCAGAATTAAGAACCATTTATAATGGTTTGCTGTTATTCCAAAGGATTTGTTTTCAACATGCCTTTCATAAATCTCTGGGCCTCAATTTAATGAATTTACAAGCTCTGCATAGTTGGGTTTGTAAGAAAGATGAGGAGCTCTGTCTTTCAGTGGCAGCCATGGGCTTCTGGTCTCAGAATAGCAGAAATTGAAAAGCAGAGGATGTGCATTATTCCTTATTTTTAAAATCTAGCAGAGAAGTCACATCTGAGTAATCAGAAAGAGAGTTTTAGCCTCAGAGCATTTATTTGCCTATTCTGCATTGGTAAAATATCTTATTTGGTGAATTTTCTTTCCCAAATCGACAAAGTTTTCTGGTAGGACTGGGAAAATGTCATCAGAGAAGCTCAGATGATGCAAAGCTGGCTTGGCTTCATATTCTTCCATCTTTTAATAGTTCAGCTCATTAATGAGAGAATCATCTGGCTGCTGGCACAATCAGATACAGTCACTTACCAGTACATTGAGTTCAGTTTATAGTGCTCCGATTCATATTCATGATCAGAGGATGCAGTGGAGCAATTCATTAGTGCACTGCTGCATTAAGCAATCACTGCCAAAATGTGACATATTGAGAATTTGCATTAAACTGCTTCCTTTGAGAATCTTTTGGTGAAGAAATTCCTGAGTGCAGCAGTCTGAGATAAATCACTCAGGCACTTCAAAAAAACCCATAGAGACTCCATGTATCTAACATTTAGTTTAAAAAGGATCCATTCACTGGTGCTATTTGTGTGCCATGATCACATCTTCAAATGCAAGTTTAGACTGTTACAGCAGCTAACAACATGTGTGAACTAGATTAGAATTATCCTGAACTGAACCCTTTTTCTTACTCTTAATTACTTTATGCTGCCCAATGAAAGTTAAGGTTGTTTTTGTTCTGAGTCAAGATATTAGCCACATCAAAGCTGCAACCTTCTACAACCCATATGTCTAGTTATGGTGCAAGGAAGGGGCAGTTGCAGTCTGTACATGCTTACCTCACAGTGACTCTGCTTTTATAAAGGGAGAGTGCTTATCAATTGGAAAGACAGGCTTCCTCTGCACTACTGGGGGAAGGTGAGGTCAGCTTTAGCTACCTTCTCACTTTTTCTCTTAAGTTTGTGGCATGATATAGTGGTGATTCCTTGCCCACATGCCTCATTTGATTCCACTATGGCATTTTCTCCTGATGACTGTTCTTCCAGTTTATTGAGCTCCTCAGTGGTATGAGATGTGTTGGAAGAAAGGAACAGAACTGTAAACTTGTGATCACTCATACATAAGCAAAATAGGTGCTAAGCTTTCTTTTAATGTGCCCTTAATGTGATTTCTCTCCCTTGAGCAGGATTATTGTTGTTCTTTTCCCACTGGTATTTTGAGCAAAATCTGAATCACTGCTAAAAGGAGAAAATATGCCTAGTATGTAAACAGTATGACACAGACTGCCCAAACTTCATGGGTTTTGCAGCAATAATAATCTCATACATGCCTACTAGTTTTGAGTAAGAATATGTAGTTAACACAGGATACCTCTAGTTTATGCCAATAATGGCATAAAAAAAAGGTGACAGAAACTAGTTAAAGATCAATTAGGAGTAAAAAGCTCATATCTTTAAGAAATTTCTGTCTGTAAGATTTTTTTCCCTCTAAGCTCCTATATCTCCTCTACCACAAGGTGTTGCTATCTGTAGATGAGGCAAGAGTTGTTTTTCCATCAATCTTTTGCTCCAGACAACAGAGCAAATGGAGTATTCTGAAACAGTCAGTGTGGCTTTTAAACAACATCTAAACTTTTCTTTGGAGCAGAAGGATCTTTCTGATTTCACAGTCCCCTGAACACACACATGACTGTGCCACAAACATGAACATTTTGCCACCTTTGGTCTGACTGAACAGCTTGTATCTTAACCTCTTTCAGAATATTTCAATGTATTTAATGATAGTCATATTTTCTGAAGCCTAGATTTCATCCTTCAGTCCTCCTTAGTCCAGGTGATTGCTTGAACTGTCCATATAGGCTCTGTTTCCAAAATAAGTTACAATCAATACAATCAGCTACAACTCCACTGAAGTATGTAGTTGTTCCTGTGTTCCATTAGACACATAAAGCACTAAACTCCATGTATCTAAATCTTGTCCAGCTCTCTGCCCATCACATTTCCTTGGTGGGGAGATCTGTTGTGAGGACAGAGCTTGTTATGGTTTCACAAGAGGGTCCATGTGCCCTATTCAGAACAGAGACCATTCTGTGCTACTGCTGGACAAATTGAAAGGAAAAATAAATAAACTGGTTTAAAAGGGAAAGTACAGTATCAAGAAGTTAAGAACCATGGCAAACAGGCAAAGAAAGTAGTGGCTGTAGGAACTGTAGAAACATCTTCCCCATGAAATCTAGCCAGTGACATATATTGCAAGTAGTGAGAACATTTTATCCAGGCTTCTGACAGGAAAATGAAAGAGAAAGATCTATTCTGGGCAAGAACATGAGTCACTCTCTGCTTTATGCAAGTCAGTAACGGCATTCACTCTAATTGCTCTTAATATGCAGAGTGGTGACTCACTTCTCATGTAGATACTTGGTAGCACAGCTCCTGCAACTTGTTAGTTCATCACTTGTAGTCTAATGGCAGTTGCAGAGTGACTGTGACAGACAGCTCTGTCTGTAACATCAAGAGAGAGCTTATGTTTGACCTAGTTCTGGAAATGATTAACACATGACTTAGCTCTCATTCACTTCTATTCGTGGTCATAGATCTCACAGCTCTTGCTGAACACCAAGAATCAGGAAAGGTTTTTGATGCCTTTGTACTTTACAAATGCCTAATCAGATGGTGAGATCTGGCTATTTACAATAACAAGGTCAGTTTCTTGTTAAAAAATATTTGCCTCTGTTGCTCTGAAGTTTTATTTCTGTTTAACCACCAGCATATTCCAGTTATGTGCAAACAGTGATGGTGTATTTCATTTCTCATAAAACATATCCATCTGCCTATTTAATTCTTCACAGCTATGATGCATCAGAGGAAATCACCTGTGTTATAAGAAGTGCAGTAGCAGTCTTTAAGGTGCTTGAAAGATTTCCAAGTGCAGACCTCCTTTTTTAATGTCATAGTTTTACAGTGAAGACTCTGTGGTTCCTCCTCCAGTGTAATTGTAGCTGGAAGGACAAGGTTCTTTTGCTCCATCAGTATTTAACCCACTTATATCTGTCTAATGATAAAGAAGAAATAAATTCAAAACCTATGGCCAAATGTGGCCTTCACAGTGCTGCAGGAGTTCCATATGCATGCACAGAGGAATTCAGAGCTTTGTTGGGATAGCATTTGGTAAGTGGTTTGCTGCTCAGTACTAACTTGGTAGATCACCACATCTGGACAGGGGGAGGAAATGTTTTTGACAGGTTTACTCATTTGTCCTGAAGAAGGAAGCAAGGCATGTTGTGCAAACATAGCCCTTTTGGGAGAGGTTTCTAGAGGCTATGAGTAAGGGCAAGCTTGTGTGAGGGTTTATACACTAACTAACAGTTTACCTGAGTTCATAGATCATTACCATTTTTGAAAAGCTCTCCTGCAATATTATCCTCAGCTGTGAAGTGTGGAAAATCTGGCTCTTTCTATCTCTATTTGTGTCTTCTATCATTTTCTTCCACTCTAGCTGAAGGTGTTCAAGTTGGAAAATATGTTCTTTCATCATAGCCTTTTTTAGAAAGCAGATAAAGAATTGGTAAAGAAAGCAAGGGTAGTTTTCTACAAAGCTGATTGTCTTAACATGGCTAAAATAATGTTCTGAAGAGTTAAGAAATCAGAAAAATTGCAATTTGTGTTTCAGCCTTGAGAATGTTTGCTAAGTGTTATAATGTTATTCATGTATTTTCCTCTAAGTCCAGGAGCTAGCCAGAATTTTGTTGCTGTTGTTGGGGTTTTTTATGTGGGTTTATGTCCTTTTGGAAAGAAAATAACAGTGTTTGTGCCAATTGTTCTTGAGAATTATTCTTTCAGAGGAATCTTAGACTCTATTATAAATATGAAAAGCTCATATAAACAGCTGAAGTTTGAAAGAGTCTAGATTTGCTCATTGTATGTACATATAGGTCAAGAGAAGATTCATCTTGACCAAGTCACTATTAACCTTCTGCTGAGCTTGAAAGCTAGTAAGCTGTCCCAGTTTTTATACTGATAAAAGTAATCTGGCCATGCTGTTTTCTCAAAATATGTTGATAAACTGGCTCTTCACAGCAAGAACACATTTAGCTGATGCATCTGTTACTCATATTGTCACACAGAATTAGCAAATCAATTCAAATATTAAGTATTTTGTTGCTATCTAGAAGGTAGAAGCAGGGACTAGGGGGATAGGACTTGGCACTTTCTTGGTCTTGGCACTTGCAGAATTTAGGAGTGAATAAACTTACCAAAACCAGGTCATCTTTGACAAGAAAAAGTAATTAAAAAGGGCAAAAAGGATCTTAAAAGTACACAAAATTTACAACTAGAAAGAAATGACCTTACAAGAGAGGTTTAAAATTCACAGAAATTCTCTCCCTGCCATGTCCAACAAATTCCTGAGTAGACAATAGAAGTGTTTTTAGAGTATTCATCCTAATCCAAATCTCAGCATGCCTGGGGTCTAAAAGCACTTACAAGTATCTGAAAAGCAAACCAAAAAACCCTAAAGTTTGAAATGGCATTCAGAGGATCCCACTGTACTGACAAAACAGGGCTGACAAAATAGATTCATATTTCAGCAAACATTAGAAACTTATCTGCAGTGCAACACTTGAAATCAGAAGTCAGCAATGTTGAGAGCCTGGCATTATATGCAGCTCCCAAGGAACGTAATGCAGAAGGTGAAGTTTTCCTCTTTGGGAGCATGCCTGTGATAGAGCACTGAGATGAAGTGGGAAATAAATTGCCAGCTGTTGAGGGAAGGAAGTTAGAAGAGCAATGGGGGTTAACAGTGGTCAAGGTCTCAGCTGTGGGCCTAACCCAACTGACTGGCTTGGTTTACTGGGGCTGTTCAGAAGGTGTTCTCCTGGAAGCTGTGAGGTGGGAGACACATGTTTTATAGCTGTCTGTCACAAAGCCTTTGATAGGTGGCTGAAAGTTTGCAAAACTGGATACCCTTACACTTTTTTATTTTTGACAGAGCTGACTTTAAAAAGTGCACCTAAGCAAGATTGCAGAAAATGAGCAGTTATTTCTATCTCATCAACTGGAATTAGAAGCTGAAAATAATCTGTTGATCCTCGTGTGATCCTAGTGCATCACTTCTGCTAATGAAGCCTCCTTGTGTCTGCCACTCAGTGATGGACTCCAAGACAGATGCAATCTGTACTTTCTTGTGTCAAAGAAAATGACTCTGATGATTCTTTCCAAATTACAAAATGACACTATTGATGCTTAGATTATCCAAATGTTTCTTTAGGGACCCAAAGTGGAACCTTTGAAAAAAAGGAGGTGTGAAAAGAGGAAGGTGTGGAGCAGAGCACATTTTTGTGGGGATCTCTGTCTGTTCCATCCAAAACTATGGCAGGGAGCCTCAAGAAAAGAGCTAGCCTTCCCTTGGTCACAATTTATATCTTTTCTCAAATAAAGAAGAGGCAGGAAAAGTAGTGATGCATGTCTGATATTGATGGAAAGCAAGTATGTACCTCATCCATTGAAAACATTGATCAAGGCCACTTTGCTCTTTTATAATGATGGCCCCATAAATCTGCCAGTATCAATGAAAGTCACTGTTATCTACTTGAGGTTCTAAATGGCTACACAAAAGAAGCTAAGTTGTAGGTAATAGTTCTTTGCATCCAGAAGCACAATTACTATACTTATTTCTCAAAACTCTCCTTCTGGGGGTTGCCTTTTAAATTTTATTTGTGTGTGTGTGAGTGTTTTGTTTGTTTTGGTTTGGGTTGGTTTTATTTGTTTGTTTGTTTGTTTTGGTTTGGTTTGGTTTTGGTTTCTTCTTTTTAAACAACCCACGAACCCAGGACACATTACAAAAGAGGGAGAAGAAGAAATTCCACATACCCATGGTAATTTTTAAGGAGATAGTTTTCATTTTCAAAGCTTTTTTGCACATCTTCTGTCTCCTGTGTTTCAGTCAAGAAGTTCAGATGAGAAGCCAACAGGATAAGACATTTTTCCTTGCATGCAGTCTAGTGACTGTGGCAAACAGATTTCAGTAAAAAAAGGTCTGGAAAAGTGATATTCCTCTGAAATGTCAATGTATAGTTTGTGGTTCAAAGGCAAATCAGAAATAGGGTTAAAATTCAATAGCAATGAAACCTTACAAGCAGTTCTTATCAAAATGCTATGGAAAACCTTCTATTCACCATGGTCTTCAACCAGTGATGGACAGAAAGCTGTGGCTGACACAAAATTTCATATGGACAGTCAGTCACAGGATCTTTCTAATGTCACCCAATCCAAATCAGAACAAAGAGATGGTAATGAGCCCAAAATGACAAGAAACCCCATCTGTTGCCAGTTAGGTCACTGAGTGTGACTGCCTCATAATTGCTTTATATCTTTAATGTAGGAGGGAGGCTAAGAGGAAGTAGGTGCTCTGGCTAGAACAGAACCCAGATCACAGGGGCTTCAACCACAAGGTTGCTCCAAATACACAGTAAGGGAAGAGGAGTGGGAAATCTAGTCCTTTGGATGGATGGTTATTTTAAAAAGTCACCTTATAACCACAGCTGGGGAAGAATTACAGCTGGCACACTTCCCACTTGCAAAACATACTGCACTTTGTTTAGTAAATCAAGGCATTTGATTTGCCTATTTAACAAAGTCAGGGAGGTGCCAGACACCATGTGGGATATAAATGAATGAAAAGCAGGTGGGACCAAGCTCATCCTAGCTCACAAACTGTGTTCAAGTACGTGGGCTTATTCTGCACAGCCATACTATCTGCAGCAGCACAGCTCCATAGCTCCCAGCATTATACCTTTTTTGGGCACTCCTCAGAAATACCCAGGGTAGGCTAAAGACTGTTTCTTGGGAACCCCAGTGTAGAACAGGGATTGCCATTTTAATATTTTATACTAAATAAATTTAGGATTTAGGTATATCCTCAGTGGAAGACTTCACATCACACAATGGGAAGCAATAAACAACTCTTCTCCAAAGAGATGTTGAGAACATTTCTGAAATGAAATTTGCTTATTTTTTTTGCCTCAGGAATATCAAAGAGATTCTCTAGGTAGATTTGACTGTCTTTCAGCTATCTTGGCAATGAAATCCCTCCTTAGCCTTGCCCCAACACACATTCCTGTGTAATATGTACATGAATCTCAGAAACAGATGGAATACACTTCACCCAGAATCTAATCCTGGGGAGGTAGAGAGGCCAGATGGTCTCACTTTCAAAATGAAAACTTTCAGAGAGTCTTTAAACTAAGCAAAAATTGTATTAACATTGATGGCTGGATATAGTGTAATACACAGAGAAGATTAATTAGAAGCACTAATTAAATGTAACAGTGTAAAAGAACCAAAGCACTACTTGGCATCAAATGGCTTTTTAAGGTTCTTGTTGAAACCTGGAGTCTTCAGCATGGCTGAGCTGCAAAGTGAACAACAAAAAAAGCAGAAACAATGGGATTTACTAGAAGGTGCCAAACTCAATTCTACATGCAATCATTTCCTGTATTTTGTATAGAATCATAGGAAAAAAGGCTGAAAGAAACCTTTAGAGGTCGTCTAGTTCATCCCCCTACCCCAAGGCAAGATCAACTATACCTAAATCATTCCTGACAGATGTTTGTCTAACCTGTTCTTGTAAAGCTCCAATCACAGAGATTCCAAAACATCCCTAGGCAATCTATTCTGGTGCTTAACTATTCTTGTTGTTTGAAAGTTTGTACTAATGTTTAACTCTGAATCACCATTGCTCCAATTTAAGCTTGCTACTTTTTGTTCTGTTAACCAAGGGCGCAGAGAAAAGTTGTGGGCTTTTGGTTTCACCAGGTGCCTTTTATAGGAAGATCAATCCTATATTTTCCTGCTATTTTTTTTGTTCTTAGACCAAGCAATCCCAGTTCTGTAATTTCCTTCCCACTGGGACTGTCTGATTAATTGGTTGCCTTTTACTAGGACCATGTCTCTCTCAAAGGTGGCATCAGAAACTGAAGATGGTAGCCACACTTTAGCTGTGCTCAGCGGAACGAAAGGGCAGTATCACGTGTTATGGACAACATTCCTGGGACATATCTTGGTAGCAGGCTTGCTTCTTTTCTAAGTTTCAGCTTTGTTGATTTGTGCTAAATTCATGTTCCTTTCATAAAGAACTCTTGCCTAGCCACTTGTTTCCACCTTAATTCTAATAAAAGTGAAGAAGGGAATTTTTTGCTCTTTTTCACTGTGGACAATTGCAGAAAAGAGAATATTTATCTGGGTGATAACATTCTCATGTCCCCCAAGCAAATGAGGTGAAAGCTAGTTTTCTTCAGCCTGTTAAAGGAATGTACATCTGGATGTAATATTTTAATTCTCAAACATATGGAGTGGGGAGCTTGAGGATACAAGCATCACACATTATTTCTCTGTTTAAATTCTGTGCTTGCATCTCTGGCTCACAGCAAGAATCCTTGTGGATCATGGACAGTAACCAAGAAAGTGTTGCCACATTTTCATAACATCCTGACTTCTAGGCTGTTGCTTTTTTGATTCCTTGGCAATGCAACCCTACAAGCTTGTTCCATCTTACTAAAACCAGGTTGGATCTTCAAGAGAGGAACAGCATACATAGGTAAAGCAACTGCAGCTGGCCAAAGGCACAGAGAATGGCTTCCAGAGTCTTCCTCCTGATCCCATACACCAAGTGTGTTCCTAGTCCAGCTCCCTAGGAAAATGCTGCAGTGAAGTGTTGTAGACAAGCATGGGAAGAGGCATTTGGACCCCGACTGTTCTGAAGGTTTGCTGAGACAAACACATGTTTGTAGCTCACAGAAAAAAGAACAGATGTGCAGATTCAAGGCACTTTATTCCCTCAAATGCTGTAGTCACAGCTAAAGAAGAAGTAAATATAAATGCAGTTGTGGGAGCAGTGGCAATGACAAGGACTTATGCTGAAAGGGTGCAGAGAGGGAGGAGAGGACAACTTGTCAGAGAAGCAAGGATAAGTGAGGAGGGCATTAATTATGGACTGCCCTGAATAATGACAGCACCCAAACTGCTTCTCTTAACAAGTTTCCTCTTTTGTAGTTTCCCAGCATCAGCTGCACACCACCCTTTCCCACTACCAGTATGCAGCACATATGGCTGCCTTGCAAGAATCACACAAATCATCCAGTAAGTTCATTTTTATTAGTAGCTTCTGCTTAATTAAGGGATGCATCATGCTTCATCAATCAGCTTCTGTGCGTGTGAGTCGGCCTCAGCCACTCTGCTGATTCAAACTCCAAGCAGATACAGCTCTTGTGCTGTAGGCAGGAGGCTGCTTAGCTTGACTTTGGGGAGCCAGGGGCAGAACTCTATCCCTGATCATGAAAGGGAATTTTCATACCACAGCTATGGTGGTGGTAGATCCCCAATGGTTTTCTGTTATCGTGCACTAAAAGATGATAGCAAAAAGCTAATGGAAGAAAAAGGTTAGTGTTAAGACAGTGAAAAGCATAGTTGCAGACTGACAGTTGACTGTTTATGAATGTAAACCTTTTTTAGCTTTCTGTTGTTTTAAAGAAACCTGTTAGATTAGCTGCTGGAGTCACTGCTGGTGCATTTCAGCCCTGTGGCTGCAGTGGCACCAACCAAACAGGCAGCAGGTATGTCTAACACATTACCAAACAGAGGTGGTGTGGACAGAGAGAACCCACAGCTTCGCTTCCCAAAATGGACACATGAATCTACACAGGACTATACATCTCTAAAAGTGCTGGATCTAGCCAGCCTGGGGATGGCTTGGGACCTCCTCATGGTGCTGCACAGTGAGATGTGTATGTTGTTACAGATAATCACACTCACTCCTCTTTGACTTAATGATAAAAAGGAACAGTGATGATCCTGTTTATTGCCTGATTGTCATAAATTAGTGACAAGCAGTGTACCCTTTTCCCAAATTTTGTTTTGATTTGTTGTATTGCCCCCAGAGCTACAAAATCCTACTTGGAAAAAGAGATCAACCTGGTTCTGAGTTTCACTACACATCTTTTTAAGTAGATTTTCTAGTGGCTATGAATTTTAGACTGTTCCTAGCTGGTTGATATGAAAAGCAAACTTCTGTGAAACTTACTGTTTTGTCTGGGACTATTCTGTGCCCTAAGCTCAAGAGCAAGAGAGCTGTACTTTTAAAAATGTATTAAAGAAAATAATAGAAACCAATAAACACACAATATTTATTCTTTCATTATCTATTAGCTTCAAAACTAGGACTGCTCAACAGCCCTCAGGAGCAACTTCACACTACACAGACTTGAACAGCGCTTATTTCCCAGATATCTGTGATTAGAAGGGACCCTTCACATAAGCTGCTCATACAATCAAGAAAGATTCTCTTTCCACCTTAGCTCATTTCCTTAAAGCTCCTAGCTCACAAGGTGGAGGAAAAGCAGAGAAATAAGGCTACAGACTGGGAAAGACAGCCCAAACCCCTTAATATCATTTTCTTCCATCTGCTTGATTCACTTATCACGGTGGGCCTGTGAAAACAACAATGAGTATTTGCTAGCAGTTCCAGTTCAGGTGTAGCCAGGTTTCTGGGATGTAGTTAAAGTTACAATGGCACCAAAAGAATTTCACAAAGACTATTGTGGCCTTGCATAAGTTTCTTGTGAGCCATAGATTTGAGGAGTGGTGTGGTGAAAGCACAGAACAGAAATTTCAGGAAGATTATTATTATTATTATTATTATACTTCTCATATACATTGCTTCTTGAATCCTCTGTCACTTAAGTGACAACTTAGAGTTACAAACTCATGTTTAGAATAAAACCAGAGTTCTCAGAGGTGTTCCTCACAAATTGTGAAGGGAATTCTGCTTTTGATCAAGATCTGGACCTGAAATATGTCTCTCCTTTAACAACAAATAGATCGGCAAGTAAATCCAGCAAAGGAATAATTCACAACTGCTTAATATTAATGCACATTAAGGCCTTTGCTTTCAGGCTGTTTTTCATTACAGGGTGTGATTAGATCTTTCTGCTGAAATACAGCTAATCTAATCCAGGGAAAAGAGCAAACCCCTGGCATCAGATACATGTTCCCAGATGACTGGCTGATATATTTTGCTGGGCAGTTGGGCTCAACATGTAGGGATGGAGAACAAGTCTCTGTGATCTATGACTTACTAGCTGTTTCTAAGTGATTCTGGCTGTGTCAATAAATTCGTTTACAGCTCTAATTGTGTTAATGAATTGAACATAATTAAACTTACAACATGTCACAAGCTTCCTCTGGCAACTCTAGTAGGTTTCTTAAGTAACGCTTCAGCAGCTGCCATCAGAGCTGCTTAACTTCCTTAAGCCTCCTGCAGAAGAAGTTAGTTGAAACTTGGGCTCTATCAGCTTAAACATTAGTAATAGCCAGAGCAGACAAAGCTAGCAGCTTAAGCATTAATAGCTAGAGCAGGTAAAGGCTATAGATTGTGGTATAGGAACTGTAGCAACTGTGTTACAACATTCTGAGTAGCTAGCTACAGATATGGCTGAAACTAACCTGAGAGGATATGATGCTGTATGAGAAGGTGACAACTTAGCAAGTGCTTAGTAATGAAACAGCAAACAAATCAAGCAAAAAGCAAGAAGACCCCAGACCTTAATATTACTATTGGTCTGAACTGTCACATGAGGGATGGGGAACTTAGACTGTAAGGGTATAATTGCCCAGGAATTTCTTTGGTTGGAGTCCTTTTTCAGAGGCACCCAGCTTAAGCTGCAGAGTCATTAATAAAAATGTACTTTTCCAAAGAAATCTATCTTTTGACATATGCAGAAACCTGGAGCTGAACCCTGTTATGGTGAATGGCATGGGTAATTTCCATGGCATTCCACAAAGGAAAACTCATCTCAATTCTGAAAATTGTCTTCAAATCCACTTTTAACATGTTTGCAACATGAAAGGGGGAAGCATATGAAATGTACCTACCTTAAAACAGAACAAAGCAGAATGGTTTATACATTTTCCACCAGTTGTTTAGCTGGGGTGATAAATAGCATTGTTCATACCTGTATTACTAGGAGTGACTAATCCTTTCACCTACCTCCAGTGAGGTTTTTGGAGTTATCCTCTGTTTGGCTACTCTACTTATTAAGTATTTAAAGAATGACAAAATTCATGCACTTTTCAAGCCATTTCATTTTATCTGTCTTTGGTATCCTTTTGGTTAAAGCTTAGACAATGAAAATGTGACATATGCTTCATCCTAGAACCTGGATCTGCTCCTTGCTGCACATACAAATATTTTGCAACCAATAACTAGGCAACATGAAAAAAATAGCAAGATATTCTGAAGCCTTTTCTAAGTTATATCATGACTAAAAATCTACCCTTACACTTGTGTCTTAAAATCCTGTATTTTCTTCATATTAAAACTGTTGTCTTAACAAGGACATAATTTGTTAATTTTGATTTAAAATGTAATCAATAAATGGTGACTATTCACTCTTTACTGATAATATTCTTATATGTTGAAGGACCTATGTGAGATATATGGTCCCAGTTAAAAAAAAAAAATGTTAGTATGTCTGTGTTATTTTTGTAATCAATAGCCTTTTTCTGTAAGAACATTGATTCTGTTTCAGTGTTTTCATAATAGCACAGTGTTGTAGGAATTACTGTTGGTGCAGAACATTATCAGGTGCACACAGCATGACACCTGCACTGTTTCCACCATGCAATTTTTCAGGAAACTCCAGCAAACTAAACCCTTCTGATGCAGCACTAGATAAAAATATGGAACAAATAAAACCATCTAGGAGAAATATTGCCTCTAGCACAAATGACTGAGTCTCATTAATATCCACACAGTTATCTGCAGACCACAAAAAATACATCTCTATGTGTTAGCTAGCACAGATACCTCTATGCAGGACTACACTGAAGTTGTATAGGCATGCACAGAGTGTTTCCTGATTAAATTAGCCTGTGCCAGGTTCTGGAGGTTATGTGTGTATTTCTTGTGCAGCCATAGCAGCATGAGGGTGAGCCCTATTTTCAGTATCTCTCTTAATAAAGTGGTGATCCTCAGCACAAAGAATTTCTGCTTTGAATATTTTCATTATTCATTCTTACTTTGTAGACCAAATAGTAGCAACCTCTCAGGACAACTTAGCCTTTTTTTCTGGACTGGGAAAAGGCTGGGTAACACCTTAAGTGAGGAGATAAGCAGAACACAATCAAACTTGTAGGATGCACACGTAGCATGTCTGTGTCAGAGAGGTTTGTGTGATAAATTACACAGACCATGTGGTAAATTGCAGTTTGTGCTTCTGACTGCCTCATCTACCCTCTGCTTACTAATCCATCTCCACTGGGACCACTTCTATCATTTAAAAGATCTGATCAACATCAAATAGCTCCTTTAAAAAAAAAACACAAAGCAACCTGCCACTATACATAAAGCAGGTTTATCTAACCATAGTAAATGCTGGATATGGCAGCAATCTTCAGCTAATCCATTTCATGTCATTTTAAAGGGCCATAAATGCCAAAAAAAAGAAGAGTGGAACAATGTATGGAAAGGCCTTACCACAGCTCTGAACAAAGATCTTACTGCCCCTGAAAACATCTGGATGATGGAGCTGAGAGATGTTGTCAGGCTCCCAGCGTGGGCCACGAATAGTAGTCTGTACTGACAAAAACCACAAACCAAAGCAAACAAAAAACCCCAAAACCAAAATAAACCCCCAAAAGGGTAAATTTTTAAAAAAACAATTAAATTTCTACCTCCCCACTCCTCAGCTCCATCCAGAATAGTTCTATGAACTCTCAAAGTGCTAAGCTAGAAAAAGAATCTGACATCTGATGTAATATTGAGACTAATACACTAATTCCATATGGTTAGATTAATCCATTAATCATTGCTAAAAATAATTGTGTATGTACCTAAATTAGCTGGGTCTTCCTTATGGGAGGCAAAGAAGAATAAAAAGCTTTATAACTCTAAAAGTAATTCCTGTAGCTGATAACAGGCATTGTATTTAAACACTAATTCTTGCACTGCTGCTTTCCCTTGAAAAAAGCAAAGCAAGGTCCTTGCCTTCACTGAACATGGTATTAGCACCTCAGAATTGTACTGTCTGAAGCCCAGACCTAATTAAATAAAGTCAGGATCAGACAATATATCAAGGTTATAAACTGGAGAGCTAACCTTCTGGAGGTTTCCAACAGAAACAGGATCTTGTAGCTATATTTGGAAGGTCCTGAAAGAACAAACTTCAGCATCAGCAAAAATTAAGTACAGAGAAGGTAATTTAGGTATAGTCAGTCTCTTTTTCCATCTGTGCTTTGGTCCACAACTGGAATTCTTGAACATGCAGTGGTAGCACTCCCACAGCTGAGAACAGCACCAGAAATGAAAGCAAGCTGATTTCCAGGTGCTTTGGATTGTATAGTAGTGGCAGTTCATGGCTGGTCTTTAGGAAGGAACTTCAGCTGAGCTTCAGCTTCAGCTCAGGATCCTTCCTGGTTTTTTTCTTTCTGTTCAGTACTCAGTTTGATCAAGTTCAGTGATGTGACAACCTCCAATTCCAGAGCTCACCTGACACCAAGGACATCTCTAGGTGTAGTGCAGATACTCAAAAACTGTGCACCTCCATAAGCAAAAAGGTGAAGGTAGGCCAGTGCCTAAGAGGAGGGGGAACTGTCTTTCCCGATGTCTGTACCAGCAGCATGCTGCCCTTTCAAGTGGTGAGATCTGTTTCTAGAGGAAGCTGCTGTAGAAAGCAGGCAGAGACTTTCTATCCATGGAGAGAGACACTAAGGATTAGAGCCTGAGTGTTTAATTGAGGTGAGATTGCCTGGCACACTGACCCTGTTTGTCTGGGGAGACCCAGGGAAATGCTACAAATTAGGCAAGTAAGCAATAGCATTCAGATTTCCAAGAGAACAACATAGAATAGAAACCTCAAACTCATTTAACTGTATCACTGGAAAGTTCCCCTCTGTTCCAAATGACAACAGTGCTTGCTGTAGTTTTGTAAGAGAGATGCTGCTTCTGTGTGACCTGGTCTAGGGAATCCTGCTGTGGCAGGGGGGTTGGACTAGATGATCTTTTGAGGTCCCTTCCAACTCCTGATACTCTGTGATTCTGTGATTGTGACTGTTTTTCTAAAAAGAAGATAAAGCATCCTTATTAAATTTTCATGCAAACTATTATGCATGGAGTACCTCATTATGAAAGGACTATTATATTTCCAGAGTCAATACTTGAAAGGTTAATAGCACTTCATTGAAACAAAGGTGGAGAGGTCTGAAGATACATAGTCAAAGCTTGGCTAAACAACAAATAGAGGAGGATGAGCTAATGATTTGCAATGATCTGTAGGGTGGATGAGCCAGAAGGAATAAAGAATTATAGAAAGGTAGAGTAAAGTGCAGCAGGAGCTAATGGAATGAAAATAAGAAATGGAAAATTTAGGCTGAGCCCATCAGAATAATAAAAAAAAAAAGTTCTTATTGGAAAAATTTATTAGGTGGCCAAACAGCCTCCCAGAAGGTATACTGGAATGGCTGAAGTTCCCTGAAATAATTAAAATGATTTGACATGCAATGGATTAGATCACAGTGTCAGGAGCAGTGTCAGGATGGGTGACAAGGAAAATGTTTCAACCTGTGGTCACCTGATTTCATCTCTTCATTGTACCATGCTGAGACTGCAGTGGAGGCATCATAATGTAAGTGGGAAGAACAGAAGTAGCTGGTGAAAAAGACAAATCCTGCATTGACACAGGGAGTATGTCTTCACTAAACAAAGGAAAAGGCCCTCATGGTCCTCAGAACAATATGTGAATTATACAAATGTAGCTCCTGACC
The DNA here is from genome assembly GCA_013399015.1 of Galbula dea. NCBI lineage: Eukaryota > Metazoa > Chordata > Aves > Piciformes > Galbulidae > Galbula > Galbula dea. The sequence continues at coordinate 149,974 of VWZX01011006.1, read as the reverse complement.
AGCCCGTAGGGGCAGAAATCCTACAACTAACTGCTTTCAGTTCCACATCAATGAGTTTCCAGGATGAACCTGAGTCTCTGGAAAATCTGGAAAACCAAATTTCATGACATCAGGTCAGTTTTTCCCTTGCTGAAAGGTCTGGCATTCTTTATGTGCATAGGCTGAGGTAACTGCCCAGTGTCATGTTTTGTTGGGGAAAAGATCTTTTCAATGTAAAAGGATTACTTTCTGACCAAACTTTTGGAAAGGGTCTTTTCAATGTGTACATATAGTAGGATTTCTCCAAAACCAAAATATTTCCTTCCAGATAGCAATGTTTGCTCATTCTAATGTACTCATTCCAGTCCTGCCACAGCAAACCATTCATGGGACCCTTGTGGACACTTTGGCTAATGATTGCTAATTGTACAAAGCAGATTATTAAGAATAGACAACTTGGGCTCAGGCACACAGCATATTTCCTAAGAAAGAACTCAGCTGTGTGATAAGGTTGCAGATATTGGGGAATTGTCTGAAAGAACTAAAACTATTTTGAGACTGGTGCAGGAGGAAGAGCTGAAAAGATGGAGGAGGAGGGATGATACTCTAGTGGATGACTCTTTAGCTTTCTAGTGGCTGCATGTGTGATCATGTGCAGGAGCAAGTCATTCTTTTGGCAAATGGGGGAAAGTTTTCTTTGCATTAGCAGTTGTTGGTTCCATCAGCAGAGGCTAATACTAAAGATATGTCCTCAAGGCTCAAGCACCTATAACCACCACACAGCTATGGAAGCTGTTAAGAAAAACTTGTCCCTGCACGTCTCAGGAAGGAGCCTTATAGGAAAAAGACAGAAGAGGCAGAAGTACAGTCAAGCCACTTAACTTACAAGAAGAAATCTAGTATTTATTATAAAAACAAATTCAATATCCTTAGCTTGTAAATATACATATTTATAGCAAACTCATCATTCTTACTTTCAAAGAGTAAATACTTGATCTAATCTTGACTGCATTAGTATTGGACTGGAACTAATACTGTCTCAGCATTTTTAAGGAATTGTCTGACTGGTGTTTGTTGTATTTTGAGAACACAAACATCCCCAGTTTGTTTGTACCTAAGTAGAGTTATCCTTTATACTTCTGCTCAGGAAGGATCTTTTGATAGAGACTGGTGGTTATCCTTCAACTCCAAATTATCCCTTACCTTTATGGAGCCTAACGCACACCAGGCATGAACCTGACACCACTCTGCTCTGGAATGAGCTCCCTCAATTATTTTAAGAATGAAGTCTACAACTAGAAAAAATAGAAATTATAGAATTCTCCCACTCCCAGGTTTACTTTGATTCTGTGCAAATTTGCCAGAATGAAAAGATTACATCTTTAAAGTAATCAGGTGGGGAAAAAAAAGACTACATTGAGGGTTTTTAAATTAAAATATTTCTTTTGAGGAAGGGATTAGCCTAAGTTTGCACACTCAGTGTAATTAGTGCATATGGTCCAGCTGTGAAGAAATAGCTGAGGACTTCTAACTTATTATTAATTAGGCTCATTAAAATGCAAGTAAGAGAACGATGCCTAGATAAACAATACCTTATGTCATAAAGTCATTACTTGACAAGAGCTAGGCTTGCTAACAGAAGTCATTACTGATATTTTAAAGGGGCTTTTTTTTTTCCTAGACTCCATGGGTGCCAGTTAACTACTTTTGACTGACATCAAGGACAGACATGCAAAGCTGGAAGGAGCCAGCCGTACAGCACAGCAATTCTTTTCTCATCATTTCAAAATATGTCTGGTTGAGGTCAAAGGTTGACAACCAAATGACAGGCCTTCTTCAGTTGCTGTGGTGTCACAGCAGGAGTGTGTCAGGGAAATTTTCCTAGGCCCCTCTGTGAATTTTTACATGTTCACATTTCTTTCCTTGTCTTGTAAGTGGGACGAGATTGGCAGATTTGTGATTAACACCTCAGAAGGAGAAGTGTAGACATCATCCCAGGTTGGGAGCTCATGGTTACTGCAGCTAATAATCAAAAGGGTCTCCTTCTGCATTAGCACAGTACAAGAGACCAGCATTTTATTTGTGTTCATTTGTATTAGAAAAGAGATGTGAGATTAGCAAGGGCTTTAGCTGTGTACATTGTTAGGACTTACTGCTTTTCCCTCTATCATCTCATCTCCCAATCACTGTTGTCCTCTAGACAAAGAAGAAAAAGAAATAAGGTCTGTTTATTAAATACCAGTAAAACTGATGCTAAGCTGCTTTCAGAGGTTGATAAACTTTTCCACTTCTTTCAAGTCCATGCATACTCACAGATAACAAATAACCAAATACTGCCTGCACTTTAAAGGCATCAAAAGCTGCTATTGACAGGTGCTGAAATGAGGCTCTACCTTTAACACAGGGTCAATTGATAAGTGTCTGACCTAGACTTTTGACTGACACAAAGAGCTGCCAGGCAAGGTGCATCACTGTAAGTGGTGAGTAAGCACTGAGGAGATCTGAGTCATTGCCATGTTTGGTAAAATAACTTGTGTCAGAAGGAAGAGGTGAGAACCAAACTGCAAAAAAAAAAGAATGCAAGGAATGTAATTTTACTCAGATTTCAACAATTAAAGATTTATGTAATACAGACTTCCTACTGTCTGTTTACCATCACCTTATATCATTCTGTCTGGTGAACAAATCCAGAAAGAATATCTTGAGTGTATCTGAGAACCAGACACCAAAGTACTTTTTGTCTTGCTTCATCTCAGAGAACCTGCATGCTTTATACCATCTTTTCTCTGCATGCTCATCAAGCTTAAAGTTTCACTAAAAATAGGCAAGTTGGTGCATTTGGAGCTATATTTCTACACATATCACCAAACCCTTGAATTAGTGCAAATCAAGACAAATTATACACAAAATATGTGATAATTTTTTATGATTAAATTCTAAACACATGAGGGAGAGTCTTAATCTCATCCACTGTAAGTGTGCATCTTCTCTCTGCTCTAACTGTAATACATATCCCCACAGTATACAGGGTACAGGTAAGATACTAAGTACCTAAGAATTGGAAAAAGCACTTTCATCCTTTAGAATCTAGAAAAATCTCACAAACTTAGCAGTTCCTGACATGTATCCTCTTTTCCAAGCTAGTATATGGCCAGAGGAACCTTCCCACTGTCTTTTGGACAACATGAGCATGCAACATGATTGTACATAACATGTGGCCACTGACAAAATCTGAAGTCCAAACAGTAAAGGTCCTCACAGGTCACAACCTGTATGTTAACAGAGCATAGCCTGTTGCTCATGAAATTATTACCTAATGGGTGCACCCATTAGACCAGGTGTAGACTGCTTCATCTTGTCTTGGGGGCCCTCAGCACAAGATGCTATGACCTGTCTCTTGGAGAGAAATGACCAGTCTCTTGGACAGAAAACCTAGACTGTTGCTATGTATATGAAACAAAAGAAAAAGAACAAGGAGAATCACTTGATCTTTCTACATGGGCAACCTCACTGGCTGCTCTTGAATCTACCACCTGGCCTAGAGATGTCATGAGTGGCCAAATCTGTTCTGGAAGCAGGAACTTTTTTTCCTTATACATATACACAGAGATATATTTATATGTACATAGCTCACTGGCTGCAGCAGAGCAAATAATTTGCATTTAAAAATAGATAATATGAATTGTCTGTAATCTACCATGTTCTTGAATGTAATAATTGCTGAAACTAGTCCCTCTGAGATTAAATCATGATGCATTGCTAACCCTTTATTTTCCTGAAGAGTTAATTTTCATTAAAAAGTGAACATTTGCTAGTAAAATCAGAGTGCACTGATTAGCTTTGATATGTGTGTATTGAGTCCAGTTGTGAGAACATTCATTTTTAGAGACAAAAACCTTTCTGAGAATATTTCATCATATTTACTCAAAATAAGTTGCTTACACAAACTAATTAATAAGCTTATTTGAGAAAATATGCACACAAATAAAAGGGTTTTTTTTCCTTTTTCTTTCCCCTTCCCCCTCCAAAATTGCCTTTTTTCTAAATATTTTGTTGTCTTCCACTTATAGTGTTATTCTTTTGTGATAATGCTCCTACATGTATCTTAAAGCTGTCTAAAGATTCTCTCTAAATTAAGACAAAGAACAAATTAAGACAAAGAAACTGCAAAATGTGAAAAGTTTTATATCCTTGTATGCTTTATAAATACTTGTACACTATATAAATATATATACAAGATATAAATTGTGCTTGTGCAAAGAATAGCAGAAGAACCAATGATCACCCCCAGTGCAACGGGAGCTTGAATCTCAGCATGCTCTCCTTGTTCAGCTCTACTAGGAGCACTTTTGGGAATACCTCAGTAAAGATCTTCCTCTCTACTTTGGGCAACCAGAAATGGCAAGCAGAGATGAGGATTGCTGTACAACAGGTGGGGCAAGTCCCCTTTGAACAAATGCTGGAATAATTAAAATGGTGACACTGGAAAATGCCTGATGGGAGCCAGACCAGACCAACCTTGTTAGAAATTGCCATAGCACAGCCACCTGCAAATGAAAACACTGCCCAGCCACACTGGCTGAGCTAACCGCTGGTGTCTGGGTAAGGCTGGCAAGGAGCTAAGCACACTTGCCTTTTATCCTGACGTTTCAGGGCTGCAGAGTGGACATACCTGTCACAGGTACGGGGGTCAGGGCGGGGGCTGGGGGTGACAGGGAGGTGTGCCGCACGTCAAGCTTCTCTCCGGGTCGCGGGGCCCTTGCAGCAGGCAGGAGATGCCTTGCCCTCCATTTCGATGCTGCCAGCATCCTCCGTGACCTTCCCTCTCCCTTCCCAGCGCAGGCTGACACATCCAGCCTAAATCTGTGTCTCGCATCACCTCAGGATACTCCTGGATAATTTCATTATTTTGGAGAGGAAATGCAAATGAAGGCAGACAGCTGGTGCTCTCCTCGTGGCGAGGAGTGATGGAGGGGCCCGAGGCCTACCTCATCAGAGGCTCTCATAGCCGTCTTCTCAGACAGGCCCTGGCGGGAGGAGAGCGGGGAGGCTGCGGGAGCAGCGGGAACAGATGGCAGAAGATGGAGAAGCAGAAGAGGCTGGAGTCGTTCAGAGGATGAGGGAGTGTCAGTTACCTGTGGGCTGAGGCAGCCTTACAGGACAGTTCTGCATCTCTCAGCCGCTCCTGCTTTGCAGTGCTCTTTGAATTCACCAGGAATCTGAAAGGTGGTCACCGTTTGAGCGTTGTACAGCATCCTCGAATCCAGGGTGATTTAGAATCTGCTAGTACTGCTTTAAACCGGCAAGGACCTCAGGTCATTGTTACCACTGGCCCTTGGGCTGCTAACTCCTAAAATCAGTGTCACTCTAACTCCGGGAAGTTAGAAGGTTGTTCTTTAAATCCCCTTTCAAGATTAGGCAAAGATTTAAAGTATATACATATATAGGTATGTATTCCCCCCAGTACACAAGACAGGAAGAGATCTTAAGTCAATTTCTCCAGTTATTCATGGAAGAAGGAAAAGAAAACAAAATCAAGCCTGTAAAAATCTGCCAAAACATTGTCTGCTAAAGCACCTTTACAACAAGTCTGCAAGAGTAATGTCACTCAGCACAAACCTCCCAGCTCTTCACTGTCTTTCACTGAATCACAGAATGCTAGGAGTTGGAAAGGACCTGGAAAGATCATCTAGTCCAACCCCCCTGCCAGAGCAGGATTTCAAACAGGCTTGTGAAAACACACTTTGTGGAAATGTTTTCTGACATTTGAAAAGGTAAAGAGACCACATACAGTGGTAGGAGTAGTTGTGTTATTATTACTACTCCTCCTCCTATTGTTACTACTGTTATTTTTAGTGAAGTTGTTTCTGGAGAAGTGTGAAATCTTTCATTTGGTATATTTTCCTTTAGGCAAATAGCAAATGCAAATTTTTTTAATACATTAATTGGAGAGGTAGTTACTTTCAAGGGAGCAGATATGTCTCTCTCTCTGGATGGTATAAGTAGATCTTTTTAACAAAAGAATAAAAGAAAAATAGATCTGATGATGTTAAGGTAAATAACTGTTTCCAAGCATTAAGCAGGAACTAGAAAAGAGAAGAAAACTGGTATTTTGCACATATATAGCCCTGTGCTCTGAAACTTTTTAACAAATTAATTATCATAACTTCACATGTATCCTATGTTAAAAAAGCAGAAACCCATCTATATCTACAACAGAGCTATTTTAGATCCCTCTGTTTAATAATTATTCAGAACTGGCTAGAAAATGTAATAATATGTTGACTGATTATAAAAGCTCATCTCTGATTCATTAGGTGAGTGAGCAGGTCAGTATTACCACCAAAGCAGATTCATAGACTTTAGAGAAGATGACTGATGCTCTGCTAACAGACCTAATAACTGGTGGCTGGTAAGACAACTAATAACACAGTATTCAAGAGACTTGGTTCCCAGTACTTTTTAGATACAGATCTGAAGTTAAACTTCTACCATAAATCTTGTGGCCCTCAGTTCAGAAATATGGAGGCAAATGCAGCTTTTAGACCCTGTTTAGAACAGGGAAGTTGAGGGCCATTGCTGGGGAAATCTTTCAGACTTCCCTCCCTCTTTCCTGCCCCTCACCAAGAGGTGTAAAAAGCAGACAGATTTCCTTCCACCTAATCTGCTTTACTTGCCCATCTTTTCTTTGTGACTACTGTCAATCTTGTGAGCTATGTGCTTGCTTTCTCTACTCCAAGTTTCTTCTTTTTCCACACAAGGTTATCCAATGTGTTGCTACCCTTCCTTCCTTTTGGCTACCAATGCTAACAGGCACAAGGGTTCCTTCTTGGGTTGCTACCTGCACAGTTTTCCCTCAGATGCCGCATATCTCATGTATATGAAAAGCTTCTACACTCCCTTCCAAACTTTCCACTGTGTCTTTCTATTCAAACATGGCTACAGTTAACCTTCCTTTCCTTCTCAGCCCTCAGCTAAATCTCCTGTCACCAGTTGCTTCAGTTCAGTTCCTACCCTTAGTATTCTTCTCTGATTTTGACTGAAAGCCTCTTTTCTCTTCTCCTCACCATTTTTCTTCCTTTCACATTGAAGTATCCATGATGAAGTCAGCTGAACATCAGCTGTGTTTCCCTGTCTCAACATTTGCATGTCTTCTGCAACCTTCTACCCTCCCTCCAACAACAACAAAGAGCTCTTCATGTTTCTGTTTTGTGCTAACTGTTGTTCCTTTCTTGTCTTTTTGAATCTAAAACCTCTCTCTCTGGCTCAATTCTTCTCAGCACTGTCCATCACCCTGCCATCTTTGTCATCACTTTCAGCCCATCAGCTTTGACATATTCTCCTCTCACATCCCTAAGCTTGGGAGTTCTCTCTACGCTTGCCTAACTTTTGCAGAGCTTTATCTTTGGTTCTTAGTCACCACAGCATTTTTCTCTATGCTTTTTCTCTAAATACTTTGCCAACCTCTATGTTGGAATCAAAATTTGTCTCATATTGTCCAAAATAAAATCTTGGTCTCTGTTTTCCCTTCACAGGTGTTTATTGTTAGGTTACATTTACTATGAAGAAAGAAACAAACTTTGTCATGTCTTCTGACATGACTTCCTACCCAGACTTCCTTGCTTCCTCCCACTTGCTATTATCAGTTGTTCTGGTGCATATCTTGGGCATTATCTTCAACATGGCCTAGATAGAAGCCTGTGTTTAAGCCTGGGAGATATTTATTGTGTAACATCTCCATGATATAGATTTTCATGTCAATCTATATAAAGATAACTCTTGGATGGTCTCTGCTCACTTCACATCCTGATTATTGCAACATTATTTTCTCATTGTGTCAGATTCATCACTTACACTCACTTCCAGAATCTCTCTGCAAATTATCCATCATGTCTTGAGCAGCAGAGAGCTGATTCCTGCATCCAATCTGTTTGGGCTGCTGTCTCTCATTACACATATATAGCACACATATATACATGTATATTTCACTGTCTATGTATTTCTCATTTGCAGCAATAACAAAACCACACTGAATAGATTTGGGATGTGTGCACACTGTAAGCTCTCCTATGAGCCAAAGATGCCTCATTTCTTAGGCTGTATTTTCCTTTGGCTTTGCTTCTATCCCCATTTTGTGACTACTTCTTATGCTGAGAATATGCAACATTTGGGAACAGTCTCTCTTTTAATCCCTGTGTTCTTATACAGCAGAAGAACTCTTAAGTAAAACCAGCTCCTATGAGCTATGCTAATGTGAAAAAAGAAGAGTAGCAACAAAAGGGGAGCACAGAGAAATACACAACTCTGCTCATACTTCTGCTTGTTGATAGAAGGTGTGGGAAATGTCAGAAGCAGCCTAGTCTTCAAGGTAGGTTACTCTCTACCTATCCTACCAACTCCCCTTTACACGAAACATTTACAAGTCTCCTTGGGAAAAGGAGTGGGATTTTCCAGCTCAGGTTTAGGATATTCATCAGAGTAAGGGTCATCCTCCAGTCAGCTTTCAAGGATCAATTATGAATTTCAACTATACAGTCACTAGAAAGAGAGGAAGACTGACCAAAGAACAATCAGAAGAATACCTCTGAGAGGGCCTAGTCATTGTATAGCTACAGATATGTTTAAATATTGCCAAACTGAAAGTAGTTTTGGGCAGGAGCATCAGCAGAGTAGTAAACACTGTGGGAACTCTACTGGCAGGCACAGGGGCATGTCAGCTCCAAGCAGAAATGAGCTGTATTAGCAATCCCTCTGCCAGCTCCCAGTGAGGCTGAGGCATAGCACAGCAAAGCCCTGTGTGACAGACACTAGCTGAGGACTAAAAGTTTTTTAATCTGTTCTGCTCTACATTTCCAGCTGTGCAAATAACACTCACACAGGACCATGCTGACAGATTTCCACTGCTTCTTGTTCTGGAGATAGCTTAAAAGACTTGATGTATCTCTGCATAGCCCTGTGTTGTGAGATGTAGGATAATATTAGGCACTGAAGATTACAGCTCCCTAAGGAGTTGCAATGTATTTTTTTTTCCAAGAAGACACCAGATTTAGGAGATTTTTTTTCTTTTTAAATGCCCTAGTTCAGGAATAAAGTCAAAGTCACACTTGATAATCAAACAGGGTTTTGTTGATTAAGCAAACAAATGATCTGTTAACATCCCTAAGATACATAGCAGCTTGCTTTTTTTTAATCAAAGAGGCACTCTGTTTAGCCATCAGCATTTACAAAAGCAGCAGCACAGACAAGTCAAGTTCAACATGTTTGCATCCAGTGCTACCAAGCTCAGCAGTTAGACCATTCATTAATTTCCCCTTCTCCTCAATACACTGCCTGTGCACTTTATTTATATTCACCTGCTGCCAATTTAACACCCTGAAGAGGCACACCTGCTGTGGCAGCAGCTTCACGTTACTGCTGCTGGACTCCATGTTTTAGTCCCTTTTAAGGTTATTTCTGCTGTAGAGCTCTTTCTGCCTAACTCCTGGCTTGCTTGAAAGCCATGCTGGCTGCAGCCAGCTCATTTGGCTCCCCCCAGTTTGCACTCAAGCATGAGCTGTCTCCTCAGGTTTTACCAGCACTGCACAACGTTTTACCTTCTGATTTCACATGTCTGTGTTTAAGTCAGGAAACAAACTACCCCATGGTGTCTGAAATAAAGAGTGCTGGCTGTGAAATGGATAACAAACCTTCTCTTGGATCACAGAGCTGTGGTTATTTGATTTTAAATCATGTTTCTTGCAGCCCCTCCCTTCCATGTAATAAAAGCATATGATAAAAGCAGTGCCAAACATGCTGTTCTTACCCTGCAAAGACACTCCTGTTTTGAAGACAGAGAGGAAAAGAGGAGCTAATACACTTATTGTTTCTTGTTGTGTCTCTTTAGAGCCCTGGTAGAAACCACAGGCTCTAGAAAGGTACTCCTCTTCCTTCCTCTGAATCCAAGCTTTGATCATTTTGACACTCCCTGTAGCCAATGCCCCAGAAGTAGAGGTCCAGCAATCTTGCTGTCTTCAAGCAGGAGCGCATGCTATAACACCAGAAAAGAGAAAGAGCTGATCATGTATCTTCAAGTGTTACATAGCAGCAGCAGCAGTCACTCTTGCTCTGAGCTTAGACTCCACTCTGGTCAGAGTGATTTTTAGTTAGCAAATTCACAGGTCTGAATCCATCAACCTTCAAAGGTCAGGTGAACATCATAATTTCTAAACATAATTTCTTTTGCCAATGAGCCCTGCTTACAGAGAAGAGACCTCTATGTGCAGTATAAATGCATAAATGGCAGGCTTTATTCATGACAGCACGTTGGAATGGACAAAAAAGAAGCATTTACACAATACATCCATGTCATATCCCTCAGGCAGAAACTGGAAGATGCAAGTTTAATGCATTACATGTGACTCCCCTATTTGTTGGATTGTTGGGTACTCAGAGGCAAGTAAGGGTGTTTTCAGCCTTTCCAGTGGTGAAAGCACACCAGGAGAGTAAATAGTGTGTCATGCTAGCTACATGTGTGATATGAAGTGTAGTTCAAAGTCTTCCTCATATAAGAAAGAGTGCCCAGGCACATGACAGAAATCTAGAAAATAATCAACACTATGTTGGTTCTGATTTTAAGGCAGAGATTGTGCATTAGTTTCTATTTGAATTCTTTCTCTTGAGCTACTTTATAAGGAGGGTGTGATACAGAGCAACACTAAGCATCCTCAGTGTGTTACTGACTTAGCTGTGTAAGACCCCTTGTGATTCCAGGTCTACCGGTACAAGTAACCATTCAATGCATCAGAGAATTCAGACTATTTGAACTATTTCTGTCTTTCTAGCTGTACACCACATGATGCAGATACAACTTAGCAATGGCTGAACTAACTTTACCCATACAAGAAATCCCATAGAAGATGATGGAAATTCTTGTGTGCTTATCATTAAAGGTAAGCTGTGCTATAATACCTAGCTGTAATGAGATAGCAGCTATTACTCTTCCTCATACACAGGGCTCAAGGAAATTAAAATAACATGAAAGAAACATCCTAATTTACTAGTTAGATTAGTTGATTTTCACTAAAAGAAGAATTCCCAGGGTAAGATGCAAACTTTTTGTATCGAGACATATAGAGTTCCTTTATACAGCTCTCCAGTTTCACAGTGCATCAGGAGACAAGGTGAAATGCTTTTGTATAGAGGAAAGTGGTTATTAACTCTGGTTTTGATTTTGTCTGCTCTGGAAGAGATAATTTTCATGGAGAAGCCAATCTTTTGCAGAGGGTAAAGGGAGAACTTCAAGAAGCTGGTGCTGTTTGGACTGGCAACAGCATTTGAAATAATGAAGAAAGGCCTTTGAGAAACAGGTTAGTAGATGGTGACATCAGTCACAGAAGGTGAAGTGGTGGGGTCACGTGAGTTAGATGGCTCATGGAGGGTAGTTCTGCACTTCATCTTTCATCCTCTCCAAGGTATTATTCAAATATAAATCCTCTGTACATTGTGTGACATTCACTAAGATTTTAAGACTGGTCCCTTTGAGCATTAGCCTAGGAGAAGTGACCCTGACCAGTAGAGACAGTCATTTCCATATGGCATATCATTGCTTTAACCTCATGTAAATATTTGCAATTGTGAATTATTCACCAGAGTGAGTTTTTATTGTATCTTACACTCTATGCCAAATCCACAGATTATTTAGCTTATTATTCAGTTTTCCTTTTTTGAAAGAAACAAATTCCTTCAGGTCTGTAGAGACTAGTCCACACCCAGATCCACTGTAGTGGTTTTAACTTTATTCCATGAAAATTAGTTTATTTCATGTTAAAACATTGCCGGAACAGACTATAAGAGAGTTATTAGACACTGCCAGGATTAAGCAGCACTTGCATAGAAGTAAATATCAAGACCACTCTGCTCCTGAAAGCAGCAGAGCACTAACTAATTTCTTAAATGTATAGCATACGAATGATGAAAAATAAAATAGCAGAAGCCAATAAAAAATAGGGGGTAAAGTCCATCTTACCATCTATAGCAAAGCTTTCCTGAGAGCTGAAGGAAGCTTCAGTTGCAGTATTGAAGTTTTTGTTGAAGTATTAGTTGAATACTAAAATTAGTATCAGTTTTTAAGCCCATTTAAAATAGAATCTAGAAAATGAGGCTTTAACCCAGAAAACCCTTGAGCACTGCTCTGTGCTCAGTGAATACAGAGATACAAGAACATTAACATCTACCTGAGATTAACTTTCTCCGACTTCCTTTTGCTGTGACTCTGTGGTCTCTAAATCTGTATTCTGTTTTGACTGCTGTACAAACCCTGCAATTTGATATCTCATTCATAGCCCAGCTGTGCATGAACTCTATTTAGTGCAAAGCTTTGCAAAAAGGGGAAAAAAAACCCCTCTTCTTTGACCATGAACTCTAGATGATCTAGTTAGCGTTACTGTCAAGCGTCCCGCGGTCTTTTTGAAAAGCAGGACTTGTCCATGTTGCCCTCTGGCCAACTTCAGTGGGATTGAAGCACTAGCAAGAGCCATCAAACTGCCTGACAGCTTGTCACCAGTGAGACTCCATTAATTTACACACATTTTCCACTGTTTGGCACTTACCATGATAACTCTTTTCTTTCCAAGTAGCTCCTGTTTGCATTTAACACTCGGGTTAATTTTCATCAGAGTTTAAATTTAGCCATCAGTTATTTCAGGGGAGCTGTCAGCCAACATATGGAGGAAAAAAATCCTTCTGAATTTATAATATAGTGGAATCTGTTGAATGTGAAACAAACCCCAACTGCAATATACTGCAGGGCCCCGATGGGGGGACCAGGGTCAGCAAAGAATAGCAGAGTGGATTAGTTGTTCTATTCACCAGAGTGGCATCTGAGCACCTCAGGAGCTTCTTGATATATCAAAAAATGATAGAAAGACACAGTTCAATTTGTCCCCCTTTTATAAAGGATAATTAACCTGTCAGTCTTGCTACTTTAACAACTTCATTAAATAGGAGCAGAAATGGGTGCAGGGAGCCCCTGTCTTTTCCAAAATGAGCCCAGGGCACTTGGTTAAAAGGTTGAAGAGCCACCTTCTTCCATCCTCCTGCCTTCTAGAGCAACGTGGTGTTAGTTATTTATTTTTTACACTGGAATTGAACACCCTTCCTTAAAATATAGAATCAAGATGCCTCTCATATGGCCAACATTAGGAATCTTCTTAACTCTAGGCATTCAAAGAGGGAGGGAAAACTGCATCACTTAAAGATGGAGCTTACAAGGCTGCTGAAAAATTTCAAGCTGTGATGTTTCTCGAAGATGAGATGACTTTCCCTCATAAGCCAGAAGGAAACAAACAAAAATCTCAGATTCTTCTGAAGAAAAGAAAAACTTTGTGATTTATATTATGAACTGTGTTAAAAATGCTGTCTGTAAACTGAAAAGTCTCCAGGAAATTTTATATTAAAAGGAAACATCAAATTAATGCATACACCTTTAGAAGACCTCCTTAGGATTTCATAAATATTCCTCCTTATACATCATTAACTTGATATGGACTTAATTACTGGTCAGTCCAAAAAGCTTTATCTGGTATTTAAGTGTACTACACTCTATTGTAAGATATTTTTGCAGATCCTGTTATTTTCTTCTCCAGAACAATTGTATGTACACAAAAGTATTAAAGATATCAGAGGGAAACTATTTTCCAGAATATCAGCTCTCATAACAACAGGAAAAGTAAATATCCACATATACTACACTGGAACCTTGCATTTTAGAAGTTGAACTTTTTCTTGATGATTACATGGAGAAACTTTCTGATATTGCTAAAGAGAATAAACCCTTCTGCCTAGTTCTATGTAAAGAATATCATTTGTTTTATCCAGAAACTAAGCTTCATGTGACATGTCTAAGCCTTCAGATGAAAGCAATGATGCAGATTTCCTTATTGCAGGTGAGACTGTAATAAGTTAGTTATAACTTAAAATTATAAACTAAACAAGTTTGGGATCTTTTTGGCTTTGCTTGCTTAGTTGTTTGATTTTAAATGTTGAAATACATTCTACTTCACAAATAAAACTCCATGCTCACCAAGAACAGATTATCCACACAACAATATAATAAAGGTCTTTGTATTTCAAGTGTTGGAGAAGCTGCCTTCTCTATAATGTAGTGAGTTCTATGCCTTAGCAAAAAGGCATCTGTGTGCTGATAAACTGAAGTCAGATTTAAACACTGTAATGTCAGGAATCAGATTTCACAAAACACATGCTTGATTGCCTCTACTCTTGCAATTCATAACTTTACAAATTAATAAAAGGATAAAAATTTCCTTTCTGCATCTGTTACCTTTTCTGAGTTTATTTATAACATCTTTTAAAGAAGGTACCTGGAAGACTGCCAACCTTCACTATGTAAATCAAAACTGTGCAATTACTTACCACAGTAATTGATTTGGAATACTTTGCACCATTCCAACCTAGACCACTGTCTACCTGCATTTGTAAATAGAAATTAAAAGCTTGATAGTCTCTTCCACAGTGTTACTGTGAGAGGCAGAGTGAAATTCAAAATGGCAACTGCTCTTGCCACTGGTGGTTTTCCAACTTGTATCCTGCCTCAAAAATTGGGGTTGCAGACATGGAATGTCAGTATTTCACCAGAGCACTGACATTCCACTTTTTTATACAACTTGGCATGTTTGTTAGCTTTTTCTTTTAAAGAAAAGCCCAGGGGCCAGAAAGAGAGGAAGAATCCTGTGCTCTGTTAGATGTGTAAGCAGGGCTAGCAGGAGAGGCATAGCAGTCAGGAAAGAAAATGACTCAAATTCCTTGTGAAATGATGTTGTAAGATAGGAAATGTTGCAGGCAACAGAAGGGAAAAGCTATCAGTCAAGGCTTATTGGACATCCTCTGAAAGTAAATGAAGTACAGCAGGTGTAAAGTTGGAGAACCCATTAGGTAGATCTTGCTCTGTATTTGAAGCATAGGGGAGAGCCTTGTGGTAAGGTTTTTGTAGCTAAAATGTATGAATTCTGTGCCTAATTAATCAAAAAAGGCTGGATATGCATGACTATATGGAGGTATATGTGTGCCTGTGGATCTAAATCACTGTTTATAGAAATAGCTGTTTCCCTTCTGTTCTCCAGCACTCCTTTTCTGTGTGCTCAGATTTGATGATTTAAGCTATTTTATATGACTCTTCAGATCATATTCTTACCTGATTATAATTCTAGTGCAAATTTTAGCCTCCTTTAAAAGATCTCCTATAAGAAAATACCCCAATCAATGTAGTTTAGTAACATGAGATATTTTAATGTTCACTAAAAATTTTTTGTATCTAAAATAGGCAGATAATGACTACTATGGCTGGCAACAGGAAAACAAGAAACCTCAGCCAGCTGTGGATCAAAACCATACACAGATACCAGTATGGTCCTTCATGTTTAATTAAATGCTTAAACTGACTTATATTTAATCACTATAATTTATACACTTTAAAATCATGGGTCAGCTATTCAGTAGCTGCAGTATATTTATAACTGCCAGAAATATTTCTCTTTAATGATTGTATGTTAATTTGCAATTGTTTTATTCCAACATTGAAATGAGAAATGCAATTAGAAACAAATAAGAAAAATAGCAGTAGCAGTTCCATGTTTTGAATGACTCTAAAGTTCACTAGCCATGGCCATAGAACCATATAAAAATGACACCATATTAACAGGAGGGTGACTTAGAGTTACATTAGCATATCAGAACTAGAGGTCATGTCAGTTCTGGGTCAAAACTGAAAACTCTTAGCTGAATCTAGTTTTTAACTGTGGTTTTCACATCTTTCTTACTCCAGTGTTCTGCACAGAAAGGTAAAATAAATGCTTAGGAATACTTAGTACAGCAAAGTATTAGAGAACAAGATTTGGAATGACATCAGTGCTTTGACCATCACTCCTTTTCTGGAGAGAAAAAAACAAAAGCAATTCATTCTTTCCTGATCTGGAAGCAGCCAAATAGTTTTACTGGTGATTGTTCTCAAAAAATTTCAGTCCAGAGGAAAATCAGTGGTAAATCTCAGAGAATATGGGACTGTGGGTATATTTGGTAACATTTCATCTTATGTCACAGTGAAGTTATTCATAAAGCAAAAACTACCCAACTAGTTCTGACTTGGTGTTCTGTTTAAATGACTCTTATTTTTAGTGTAATGCCAGGTTCAGATATTGATTGAGGTCTCCCTTCAGTCTCCTCCTCTCCAGATTGAACAAACCAAGTGGCTTCAGCCATTCCTCATATGGCCTCCCCTCTAGACTCTTCACCATCTTCATAGCCCTCCTCTGGACACTTTCCAGCAACTTAACATCTTTCTATTGCAGAGCCCAAAACTACAGACAATACTTGAGGTGAGGCTGCCCCCATGCAGAGTAGAGTGGGACAGTCACCTCCCTTGACCACCTAGCAATGCAGGGCTTGGTGCACTCCAGGATCCACTTGGCCCTTTTAGCTGCCAGGGCATGCTGTTGTCTCATATTCAACTTGACTTTGACCAGAATCCCCAGATCCTTTTCTGCAGGGCTGCTCTCCAGCTTTTCAGTCCCCAAAGTGAGAGGACTACAGGAGAGGAAACAGAAGTGTTACTCTGAGCTTGTAATGTCAAAAATCAACACTGTATTTTGTTAGGATCCCATCTTGTCATAGACAGCCCCAATTTTAGTTCAGTTTGGTCTGGGCTGTCCTCTTGAATTTGATGTATTTTCCCTTCCTGTGAACAATTACTTACAGTTTGAATTGGGAAAGGTAACAAAGAGGAACTTGTCATGGGGTGATCTGAATGCAAAAGAAATACTGGTTCCCCAAGTGCCAGGACAAAGGAAAGACTACCAGATTTTTATCAAAATATAGCCTGTATTGGTTTCTGAATAATATGTGATCCTCTTCCCTCTTTGCTATGTTTTTATCAAATGCAGGTTGCATTTTTTGCCATTGCATTTCCTCCTTCCATTCTTGTACACACTAGTATAATGACTTGAAAATGTTCAGGAAAGGTTTGCATATGGGAAAACACTGCAATTTTTTTGGTTTTTTAACAGGTCCCAGCTGGCTGTGTGTAAGCCACCCTGAGTACTGCAGACCAGGGAAGGAAATTTGTGCTTAGAGTAGTTGGTAAATGTGATGCAGTCACAGATAAGAGCAGAAGGAGTATCAGCCTGTTTATAGACTTTGCTTTTCTCAGAGAGCTTTGAGTTTACTTGGACAGGGCACCAAACCAAACACCTGAGAGCTTGAGAGAGCTGACAACTCTCCATCATTTAGAGAAAGTACTACTCCTATTGTAACATTTTTGTAAGAGGTTTTTGACATGATATTTTTAGGATGCAAAGGGCAAATATTTGATCAGATCGTAGTCTTCTGACCCTCTTATTTTTAGTGTGCATAGGATAGTTACAACTAATTATTTGCTAATTGTCAGAATTTTGCCCACTGTAGCATGAAATCCTGTTGTGATGAGCATGTGATAACTGACAGAAAATAATCATCTGCTATCAAGCCTGAGGTTCTGCAGCTGCAAAAAAAGAGCAGTCTCATGAAATGAGCAGTCCCATAAAATGTCAGTGATGTTATTCACTGGAGAAAGACTGCAGCATCACAACCTTACATAGCCATCTGAAGCAATAATGTGATGCTCTAACAAAACAAAGTAGACAGTATAGATGGGAGTGACAGCCCCAGTATAAATTCAATCCCTTACTTCTGAGCATAAAACTGACTTTCTCATTGATTCTGGTTTTGAACACACAGGAATGATTGCTTTTATTATTATTTTGTGGATGTATACAGTATCTTCACAGGTAAACACTCCAGAAAAACCTTTGACATTTTTAAAGTATTATTTTTAACATTTGAGTGTTTTTTCAGTCTTGGAGACTTTGAGCCATCATCTATCCATAGATTCCAGCTGTTGTCTTTTACACCCACTCTGGTAAGTGCAGTCTATTCCTTATAGATAAGGAAAAGCCTTTTTTTAATTAAGTCCCAAGTACAGTGCACACAAAACCTCTCCTTTCATAAAATGAATTTACATGACAGATTTTTATTGAAAGTGCTGTTTACAGCTGAGATTTACTGTGCATTGCAAAAATAAGTTTAAAAAAAAAGCAACTGCATAGTTATGTAGAAAAAACCACTTTTACCCCAAACTCCAGTGGAGATTCAACTAGGATTTCTGTGATTGAAGTATCTGCATGCATATAATGTGGGCCCTTTTCACAGAAAGCTAGAAATATGGAGCCAAAAACTTTATTTTCCAGCTAAGCAAGATAAGAAATCCCACTCAAATCTCATTTTTCCCTACTCTGCATCCTAATTCAGGATAGACAAAATAAAGAAATCTGTTGTTGGAAGAGTTCACTCAGCACTCAGCAGAGTTTTGGCTAAAGGGATGGAAGGAGTTGAGAAAAACAGAGGAAATTCATGGGCCACTGACAAAACTGGAAGTGTGATGATGGCCTCTTCTATTGCCCACTGGCTAAAGTACTCATGTCATTGGAAGGAGACCACAATCCACTTCACTTCCCCAGACTGCTTTAGAAGCCCATCCCCTTCACTAAGCTCCCTGGCCTCCAGGCTGAGCCCTTCTGTTTCCTATCAAATAAATACTCAAGTTATTATATTAAATAATTAAGTTTTGGTGGAAAGAAGAACCCATCCTGGATTTGTCCAGGAGCCAACTACTATAAATTTATAAAGGTCTATGATGCTGCTTCACTAACTTAGAACTGGAGGAGAGAAAGACCTGAGTGCAGGCTGACCTGCATATAGATATCAAGATTATCCTATTGCTTGCAAAATTCAGGGTTAGTCTTTTGTCAGAATGAACTCTGGAGCTGTACTCTACAAAAAAGAGACAGCTGACTTGCCTTTAGTTGAATTTTTCTAAGGGTCTGCTGCTAATGCTCAGAAAACAGCAGGTGGCTTAACTACTGATGGAATATTTGTCCAAGTCTTCTTCACAGAATGAAGTTAGTCAGACAATGAGAAGCAATTCAAGGTTTCAGCCTAAGCACTTTGCTTGTAACCACTTCCAACAAGCTACATAGTCAGGACTAGGAGGCTTATGTCATGCCTAAATAAAATCATGATCTCACCCTTCAGTGATCAGAGGTACATTGCAATGTACATTTTCAGAAGCTTTTGAACTGCAGTGCCCAGACACATGAACAGTAATTTAATCCTTACTATCTGCTTTTCTGAAGGCTAAGTCAGATCTATTATACTGTTTTATGATGACAGTTTCTCTAGGTTTAGACAGGTAAAAGAACCCCTGAGCAGTCATCAAAACAGGTTCAGGCTCCCTGATGAAGTGGAGAACACTGCTGTGCTAGATTCTTTATTTACATAAAAGACTATATTCTTCTGAGGCAAGGAATAACTAAGTATATAATGTACAATTTATACCTCACTCTATAAGTAAGAAAAATTAATAGCCTCATATAAAGGCACAAACTGAAGCATCCCCTATTTTAGTTTACACTACATATCTGTGAAGTGTTACTTCTTTGTTACAAACCATTAATAATCTCTATTACTTCCATAAAACCTATCCCTTAGCTCCTCTTAGACAGAAGGACTTAATCAATGCTCCAAGCTATCTTCAGTTAATTCAGGATTCAGTTCTGTTTCCAAACATTTTATGAAATTGAAAATCTGTGCAGGAATATAGATCTATGTTTGAAGAGGATAAAACAAAGCAACTCAAGGACCCTCTCTTGTGAGTAACTCAGATGCAAAGGTTCAGTTCATGTGTACCAATGGAGTTAAACAGATCAGACTCTGTGAAAGAGTGTTCTTCTCCACAGAAGCTCTCTTTTCTGGTTTGGGAAAACTCTAGTAAAAATGGATTATGAAGTAATGCATCTCCAGTAGTTAACAGCTCAACATGTTTATTTCCTCTGCCAAACAAAGTCTGTCACCCCTGTAATTTTTTCTTCTTCTTTTTTTTGTCTGTAATTGACTCACCTCAAGGAGAAAAAGCACTACAAAAAATTAACAGGTCATCCTTGAGTTTCTTCACTGCCTTTTTCATGTGGGAGTGAATATAGGACAGACAATTTACAGAAAGATTACTATAAGGTATTCCTTTGCTGTTATGCTTATTAGCACAACAAGTCAATACATGTTTGACATATTTGTACTCCACCACATCAGATTTCTCTCTTCAGCAGCTAGTATCTGGATATTTATGCTGTGCACTGATCTTTTAACTGTGCATGCATCTAAACAGGAAGAGTTGAATAAATTTTAATAGTATTAATAATTTTACCTGTGCCTACAGTTCCAGTTGCAGCTGTGTGTACACAGTTAAAACTATTAATACTATTAAAATTTATTCAACTCTTTCTGTTTAGATGCAAGCCTGTTAAAAATCTACCCTTGACAAACAAAAGCTGTGTTCCAGGTAACCTGATGCTTCCTATTTCCTAATATTGCTGCTGTCTGGATGTGCTGACAGAAGTCATCTACACACAATAGATTAAGTCACATATTTCAGAACCCACCTCTGCCTTTCCCAGTCTGTGACCTGCTATGCTTCTGTATGGGGAGGCTCCAGGAAGGGCACCTGTGGTGAGGAATGAATATTCTAATGTTTCTGAACCTTTTGGTGAAGGTGAAGGGGGCTTGTTGAAAACATTGCTGTGAGCAGATGGACCCCTGAAACCATCTGCTATCGAAGCAACTAAATGTTCAATGATGCATTACGAAATTATTTAGCTCTCAAAGAGCCTGAAAGTAGTTAGTAATGATGGCATCTGTACTGAGAGCAAACAACCTATTTATATATGATCTATCACTTCATAAACCGTTTGGAGACCATCTTTCCTTAAAGCAGCAGTAGTCTTGTTGACTCCCAGAGTAAAACACTGAGTTGCATGTGAGAACTTGTAAAATCCCTGCTAGTTCATTTTTTTCTTCTTGTAAGAAGGAACTCTTTGCTGGAATGCAAGCTTTGTTTGGACAGAAGGGATTGCACTCTGTGCTAGAGCTAATCTCTGTGGCAGTGCAGAAACATAACAAATGCAAACAAAGAGGAAAAGAAATGTAACATGTTTACTCAACCAAATGAGGATGCTACCTTTTTCTTTCCTTTGAAAGACTTAATTCCTTTAAGTAGTATCAGTAAGGTATTTGCTGATAGGCACTTAGGAATCAAGGTTTCCAAATGCAAATTCTTTTTTAAAAAATTTTTTATGTTTGTTGTACATTATATAGTTACCATGGAAACCACTGAAAGTTTTTCTGTGGATTTAATTGTGTTCCATGTATGTAGTCAATTAGTCAGCTGCTTACTAAACATATAATGATATTATACATTGTATTATAAATGGTTTTTGTGCCTGAAAAACAGTGTTTTACAGTCTCACATTTTTCTGCAAATGAGCTTTATATGAATGTTTATTCCAGCCTAAGTGATATTATATTGATTTTACTTATTACTCCAGATAGTCAAAACAGATTAATTTATATCTTTCATTCATTTTCTCTCAAAATTACTAAACATATCTAGAAATTTTCTTTAAAAATGTCTAGTCTGAAAGCTCTTTCAACTTTGTAAGAGATCTGTATCTCAGCAGAACTTTTTAATGCAGATGTGAGGAAATGCAACACCAAGATTTAAGTAGAAATTCTCATTAATAGCAACAGTGACTCCTAATCAGCTATTTTTGTCTAATATCTCTGTTTAGATTGTATAGATTATTTCAATTCTTTATTTGGAAGCAATAGTCTTAGTGCTGAAATCAGAGAAGATTTCTCCCAGGGAGAATCATCAGCTTAATACCCAAAGCATAATTAAGAAGATCTGCTAGGCCCAACTTGAAAATAGACAAGTCACTTCACAACCATGGGTTGTTCCATTCCCAAAGCCTTCACTGAGGCAAAATTTAGCCCCCTACAGTGGAAGACACTTTGCTAACCTCTATGCTTTCAGGCTTTGTCACTAGATACTACTGACCATCTTGAGCTGTGTCAGGAGGATTTCGTACCCTACTCACACTCTTAGCGACCTTGGAGCCTTCCTCAGAAACTGCTTCATCCTCACAGCTCAGAATAGCCCCTGCTTGCAACTACCACCTCCCAGTGTCTGCTTGCCAGCCTTAGGATGGCACTGCTTAAACTGCAAGTTCAATGTCTAGCAGTGATTTTGTAAACATGAGCAACTGGAAGCATTGCTGTTAAAATATATCTAAGTGCTGTGAAGACACAAACCAGCTCCTACTTACTCCTATGGATGCAGTTCTTGTAGAGACTACACACTGAGTATTCATGATTCAGCTCTGCATAAAACCTTTGCCATGTGCTTGCACTTCCAGAAACCAGTTTACTGTATGCATATTTAAAGAAATCAAACCTTGCTCAGCACAATTTGAGCCTAAGTCAACTCAAATTTTCAGGGTGGAACAAACATCTTGGTCTCAAATATTATGCTGAAGTGCAGCAATTTGAGTTTATTTTGTATGTCCTGTCAACTGAGATTCTGCTTTTTAAATTAAAAATGGGTTTTTTTTAAAGATGTTATTAAACTGTTATAATTTTTAAAGTTGTTATAAACTGGTTAAGTCAGTACAAAAAATTTGGAAGTGTGAGCATGTGAGAAGGGGAGGACAGAACAAAATGTCTTCTTTAAATTGCACCTTTTCTTTGTCACAGAATTAAACTGTGAAGGTTTGCAAGAGTCTATGTGTTTGGTCAAATACTCTCCACACTTTCCTCTTCTTCTCTGCAGACCTCAGGTCTACTTGACATGGAGGCTGCAGTGTGAGAGACTGAGAGAAAAATTGCCCCCCTGATAGCTACACATACCACAAAAATTACAGGACTGAAACAAAAGGCTGGCATTTCTGCCTGACATACTATATCCCTTTCCTCTCTACCACCTGTCAATCAATCACCAGTCAATCACAGAAAGCCACAATCAGCCACTTAATGATAGCCAGATGGCATCTACTTCCCATGAACTGTACTCCTGAAGTCATACTTGCTCCCTGTAACTAGCAGCATTTCCTATCCAGGGTAATAATGAGGTGTTTTTTGTATTCAGATGAAGCTGTAGTGCCTCACACCTCTGACAGGATGCCCCTGTGAACAGAATACATGCTCTGCCAGAAGCTTTGTTTTGCTTTAGCAAGAGAATCAATGCTGCTTCAGAAATGCTGACACTCCCTCTCCATGGCTGCATGTATTCCATAAACTTTGATCAGGGAATATTTGCTGGTTTGTGAATAAGAACTGTGAATAACATGGACATTTTTGTAGCTATTCATTCTGCCTCCCTTATTTCTCTGAAGTCCTGACACAGGGAAGGAATCCATATGGAGACCGATGTGATCTTCTTCACATTGGTTTACCAATGATTTCAACCTTGACCCAAAGGGAACACTTCTTCTGGAAGTGACAGGTAATTTAGCTTTCTTGCTTAGTTCTGGGGCTCTCTTGTGGTGAATTATGTATAGTGCTTCTGTGATATGGACCTTTGTCCATGAAGGACCCAGCCGAGGCTGTTAAACTTCTTTTAAAGGTATTTTACCCATAAACACTGAGCACTCATGAGGCTTCTTTGCAACAAAAATAATCTTTGCCTTGGGACCAAATGGCAAACTCAGTTTTGAAGTAACCAAGTTTGTGCCCATCAAGCATGAAACTGGATTCAGGCCTTGCTTGCAAGGTTTCTCACCGAACTGAGTAAAGATTGGAGGTTTTTCTCTGATCATAGAATCATAGAATGGCTCGGTTTGGAAGGGACCTTAAAGATCATCTAGTTCCACCCCCCCTGCCGTGGGCAGGGATGCCACATGCACTAGACCAGGTTGCCCAGGGCCATGTCCAGCCTGACCTTAAACACTGCCAGGGATGGGGCATCCACAACCTCTCTGGGCAACCTGTTCCAGTGCCTCACCACCCTCTGGGTAAAGAACCCCCTTCTAATCTCTAGCCTAATGTATGTATTATATATAACTAACCTGTTACTGCATTACAAGGGGTACATTTCAGAGACCTGGCTGAAATTGCAGCTTGTCCTTCAAGGAAAAAAAAAATCTTCTATGATACCATACAATACAGCTGTTTTCTGAGCAAAATTAATTATTTTCTAAGATGCATCTAATCCAGTTTAGCACCAGAGGACTGACTTACAATAAGACCTGCAGACATGGTTCTGTTCTGTGAATCAGCCTGGGATGGCCACTAGTGGCCAGATCTTCAGCATCCAGTAGCTCTCACCTTCTTTATTAAAAACTGCTTGGTGGTGGCTCTGTACTGCTGAGGAAGATAAGAGTTGCTTTTTAGAGAGGATTAAATAAGGATTGGATGTCTTGTAAGCCTTGGATCACTACATCCCATTTCATGGGACCTTTAGAAGTGTGCAGACTCTTCACCCACAATGTAAGTAAGTATGTTTGCTGCTTAACAACACAAAACTAGTTTATTCAGAGTTCCTCCTGGCAATTCCCTCTAACACACACTCCACACACTTTAGGATATCTTCCAGCTTTATTGGGCAGGAAGGCACAAAACCCTTCACAAGAACATTGTTCCTTTTGCTGCTCCTGTGCTTATGTTTGTTGACATACAAAAGACACATGAGTGTTAAATGAATAATATTTTTTCCTTGACAATTTCAGCAGCTTCTCCCTCAAGAAATCCTGGTGGTAGATGTCTTGCAACTAACTCAAGGACAAGCAGATTTTATCCATTAAAGATGCAATGTAAATGGAGGCAACCTTCCACAACATTTCCCCCTCCCCACATATACATACATTTTCAGCCCTGTTTCTGGAGTGCAGACAGAGAATCTCATTAGGAATCTAATATAATAAGGGCATGTAGATACTGGGGTTGGGGGTGGAAATCAGATTAGCTTCATTACTTTATTCTGCACCTCACAGCGCTTCTGCCAGTGGACAATTGCATTAGATCAGAGAGGAGATCAAAAGGCAAAAACTCCCCAGAAATACTGCTGCTTATTGTCTGAGACAGGAATGGGGAAAGTGTGTTACTGCAGGATACAGACCCACTGTAGATATCAGGCACTTTAGGGAAGGGCAGTAGTTTTTCCTTTAAACTTTTATGATACTTTTGCCTGTTGCACTTACTGTATTTGAAAGGGCAGTCTAGAGTTTGATACCTAGAGACACAGAAACTCAGCAACTTCATAGAATCATGGAATCATAGAATTGTCAAGAGTTGGAAGGGACCTTAAAGATCATCTAGTTCCAACCCCCCTGCCTGACAGGGACACCTCCCACTAGATCAGGTTGCCCAGAGCCCCATCAAGCCTGGTCTTAAATACTTCCAGGGATGAGGCTTCCACAACCTCTCTGGGAAACCAGTTTCAGTGTCTCACCACCCTAACAATGAAGAGCTTCCTCCTAATATCCAGTCTAAATCTAACCTCCTCTAGTTTGCATCCATTCCCTCTAGTCCTATCACTACCTGACATCCTAAGAAGTCCCTCTCCAGCTTTCTTGTTGGCCCCCTTCAGAAACTGGAAGGCCACAATAAGGTCTCCTTGGAGACTTCTCTTCTCCAGACTGAACAACCCCAACTCTCTCAGTCTGTCCTTGTAGGAGAGGTGCTCCAGTCATCTGATTGTTCTCCTGGCCCTTCTCTGGACTCTTGCAAGGTCCCTTCCAACTCCTAACATTCTGTGATTTTCTTTCATATTCCAAGTTGTGGTTCATAGCCTAATGTTCTTTGGTTTGCAACCAAAATGATGAAAATCAAAATCTATAAAAACATAAAAGCCCTGTCAACATGAATCAACAGATCATGATCTTTATTATTTATGCTTACTGAGATAGTAAATTTCTCCAAAATACAGAAGGGATATGAGATTGCACAGGTCATGTCAGGTTCACATATGCTCTAAAATTACTTGGTAATTTAGTAGTGTAAGAACTAGAACATATACTATGGTATCCAAGTGTCCTTTTACTTTATACTCTGTGCCTTTCAATACATTTAACCTAATCCAGAAAATCTATCCTAATTTCAAACTGTGTGCTCACTTAGAAGGTATGCCCATCCAACAAGTACCCAGAAAGATCATCTGTTTGGCCCAGACTTTATGTCTGTCAAATTTCTCTTCTATTTAAAAAGTAGAGTTCAGCTACTGTAGAAGTTCTGCTAGTAAAGGTACTTCAGTGAAGATTTTATTACCATGGGTGAAACATACATCTGCTTCTTCAGCAAACACATTTGCAGATGACAGAGAAACAGAAGGTATCAGAAAAACACAACAAGAAAAAAACCTGAGCACTCAGGGTTGAGAAGACACTAAACAAAGACAAGATGCTTGAGGCAGTCAATAACACGAATACTCCAATAATAATGACAGCTATTGCAAGGTTTTTTTCAGGCCGCTTCTTCACAAGTGTATACAGAAAAATCTATATTGTGAATTTTACTGACAGGGGTATCTTTTCATATATTCTTCCATATTTTTAAAAGGCTAATGAAAAGCATGCTCTAGGGCTTCCACAGACATCAGTATTTATGTATTTTATCCTTTCCCTAACAGCACCAATCAAAGAGAAAATATTTTTCTCGAGTTCTCCTCATGCCCCTTTCTCTTCTTGTTTCCAGGAGCACATTGCAAACGCCTCCATTTGCCTGTGTGTTAACTTCTGAACTGCCAGAAAGGGCTCGAAGGCAAGATGTAGTGACAAGGAGAATTCCTTTCTCAAAAGCCCAAGTCATTGGGCACCTTTCATTAAAAATTGTATTGATTTTTTCCATTGCTTCTAATGACAGGCACTAGTCTGTGACTTCCATTGTTAGCCATTGACAGTTTAAGTAGTGAAACAAAGGGCACTTATACAGCACTTAGTGCAAAATTATGACTGATTAAAAAGTCATTTGTCATGGTAACAGCATCTGCTTAGGCTTCACACATTTTTAAACTCCCTCTTGCAGGCAGTGTGCAGGAAGGTGTGGACATGCAAGTCTTCATAGCCATGTCCCTCAGCAGTTTAAATGCATTATTAAAGCATCATGTGAATCACATTTTTTAAGCAGCTGCTAGTTTCACACATTTGCTTGAAGAAGTTTGAGCTTTACTAAAGCTTCATTGTTTGACCACAAACAGAAATGTGGGAGGAATCTAGGCACCTGTGTTCAAACCTTCTAAATAAGTTACAAAACTCAGAAAGAAACTAGAGCTCTTATTTAACTGGGATTAACAATTAACTCACAATTTTAGTGCCTCTGTTGTCCTAGCTTTTCAGAGGCAGGCTCATGCCACCAGATATGTCAAGAGTGCTTAGCATACCGAGGTGCAGATAGTCAGCTTAGTTAAATCACTGTTGGTTAATTGTTGTCAACAGACCACCCCACTGTTACCAGCAGCCAAAGATCACTCCAATGATACAAGCAGAATTTAAAACATAATCTGTCTGTATAAATCAGTAACATTGACCACACCTAATAGCAGTCACATAGAAATATCTACAGGAAGTGCACCAATACTGACTGTGTAGGGCAAAGCTGCAACTGAGCTGAGAAATTTGAAGGACATGAAGTGTAGAAATGACAGCGAGTAGAATTTGGATAATGCCTTCAGGCAAGCATCAAATTCTGGGGCAAACAAGCAGTCTGGAGTCTTATTCTTCTGCATGAGTACATAGAGGTTTTTATGTTTGTTAATTCCTTTAAAAGAAACTCCAATTACATATTCTACACCATTTCCTTTGCATTGTATGTTGAAAGCTCCAATCATTTCCTGGAGGCATCCACCCACCCTAAGCTGACCCTAAAAACACTTTACAGAGATGATTGGTGTGTTTGGGACTAATTCCTCTCCCTTTGTGTGGAAACTGTGAAACAATTTTCCAGGAAGATCCACTGCCATGAGCACATCTGGGATATTTTCCTGCCTACATTTGCCCTGGCCTTTTCTTCATGCTGTTTCTAATCTATCATTTTTAATGGACTTCGGATGAAGCTCCAGAAAAGTGTTTTGCCCACAAATATATGTACATATATATGTTTCATAAATTCATGTTTACTCTTGGCATGGTAACAGTGCCCTTCTATTTCTATTTTCTTATTCCTTTTTTACCTAGGTTTCACTTTCCCTGCTCCTCAGAGGACCACTGCATTGTTGGCCACCTTCTCAATCTTCATTTGACCTCAGCTTCTCCAGTAGCCCAAGCTCAAGAATTTGAACAAGACAGTAAGAGAACACAATTATTATTATTATTATTATTATTATTAGCCACAAACCACAATTATTCTTGTGCTGGTAGCAGAGTATTTACAGTCAGTATAACCTCTGATAAGACAATATTAGTCCTTTAAAGTACAGTTGAAATGAATTTCAGCCAGCCAAGATATTCATATTTCACAATATTTGTACTAAATCACCAATTTATGCCACACTAACAATGAAGTTTTGTTTTCTAGCCAACCACTGTAGAGTCACTCTTATTCTACAGATTTTTGGTTCAAACTTCATGTTCATTAATTCAGAGATACATAGGCCAAGAGGGAGATGTTTTCTCATGACAATCATGGACCTTCATTAGTATTATTTCTAAAAATATTGTATTTCCCCTTTCTCAGAGAGGTTACAGCTAGCAATTAATTCTGCAGATAGTAATAGTAAGCTGTTAACAACTCTGAACCCATAAAAAGGGGGAGATGAACAATCCAAATAGCCAGTGGGCATCACATTCATTAGCAGCAAAGGTATGGTCTGGCACAGTAATCTTTGATTCCATTCTAACATCTGGAAATATTTTCTTGCTGTTTTTTTCCCAAATCTTATTCCTGAGGATGTTTTTCTTGGGCTCTAATCCTCAGACAATTTACCTGCCAAAGTCTCTGCAGGTTACATGGGAACTGAATTTTGCAGAAGTTCATAGCTGTCTCAGAGGTAGGTACAGTCCCATTCCTGACAAAAAACCAGCATTGAAAATTCCAGTTTAGGTATAGCTTCTCAGTGTCATGCTTTCTAAGACTTTCCAAGATACAGAAGATTCCTCCCCCTCATCTTTAATATTAATTAAAATATCTGAATCATTTTGAGTGAAGTTTTCTGAAGGTTTTTCTGAGCTTTTGACACATCAGAAGTGGCAAATTTCAGTTGTTTGTAAGTCAGTCAAATGTTGCCATTTAATGAGTAGCAATTATACCATTAAATGTTGTTACAAATAACTAAACATTGAGTTTTAGAAGGGTTAGCAAGTATCATATCAAGCAGTCGTAGCCAATTCCCCTGCAATCTGCCAAACAGCAGTGCTTGGAAGATTTCTAGAAATTGTGGCCTAGATTTTTACTTAATAGTAGCTGACTTACATGCCACAAAAAAATCATAAGATATGGAACACAGCAAATGAATCCTTTGTAAGTGAACTGTAATTATGTACATTTTGTATGTGGTGAAGAAACTAACCATGTAAATGATGACAGCTAATTATATACAGCTCTCCTGGGCATTAGTATCACTCTCCCTGACAGCATGCTCCTCTTTAAGGTTTTTTCTTCTTTGCAGATAGGCTACTATTTCTGCACATGCCTTAAGAGAATTATGCTGTTACCTTTGCACTGGTTAAATGAGAACTTAATGTTTTTATCACAGAAATCCTTGGTGTAATCTAACTAATTTCCCTGTTATTGAGCTGATAAGTCAAATCCTGCTCTTCTCCTTACTGGTGTCAAGCCAAACTAGTTCTGCTGATTTCAGTGAGGTTGCTATGGATTTACACATGTGAAGCTTTTGGCAGATATTTGGCTGCTGGTTTTGCTCCCCTGGGAGAGTTGGAGATTACAGCTCGCAGAAGGAACTGTGAACAGTATTGGGTCAGGGCTTCCCATTGAGGGGGTGGGGAGAATGCCACATGAGAGGAATATGGGGAAAGTAAACCCCTTTAAATCTCTTCCCTGGAAGAAATACCTCCAACTTCTTCCACCTTGAAGAAGGAGGGAATTGGGGGGAGGGAGGGAGGGGTGTGGAGAAGTGGGAAAGATGTCAATGGAAGGATGAAGGTGGTCTTGCCAGAAAATCTAACATGCAAGAGGTTCTGACACAATTAATCAGTGTTTCAGTCTACCTTTGAGAAGGTCTCTGGAGACATTGTTTATGGGTGACCATAGCCATTTTGATATCCCTGTGTCTGTTGAGAATTCTTATTTTCCCTATCTGCTGTGACTCTTTGGCAGCTTTCTCTAGGCTCCTGTTTGAAGGTATGTAGAAGAGTTTACACTGTCAGAGATTACAGGAGGAATAAAGATAGTACATAATGCAGTACTTGTGTGTAGATTTGCTGTGAGCTTCAAAGATAAGGGCTGAGATTATGTCCACTCTCTCCCTTCTGCCCTCATCCTCTTGAATGTCTGGAATTGAACTGAGAAGTAGATAGGGATGTGACTTACCTGTATTACTTCATCATCCAAAATTGCTCGTGGCTGGAGTACCCCTTCTATGCTGATCCTAGTAGGCAGCTTGGAAGTATTTCCTGAACAGTCAGCCCTAAATAGAAATACAATGGGAATATAATGTATGGTTTGATTCTTTATGTGATTCTGAGTCCTTCCATGTTGCAATGACTATCACTTATTTGATATAACCAACCAGTAACATGTGAGTTAGCAACTGAATGGTTATGATATATATAAATACACCTGAATGTTGCCTTCTGGAGACCATGCAACTCCTGAGATCACTTGTCAGAGGCACTGCACAGCTAATAGATTTTCTGTTTCTCCAATTCCTCTCCTCAACACCCAGAGCCACTTGGGGAATCCAGGCACATTGTTTTCTTTCTAGAAATGCAATGAAATACATTTTCCTTTTAACCAATCCCCATAGTAAAAACAAAGCAACAAGTTTGCATATTTTCAACCATAAAATATGTTCTGCATTTCTGCTATTGTAAAGGACCAGTGATTTAACTTCTTTTTCTCCCCTGCTCCCAAAACCACTGCTGAGTTGCCCAGGAAGACTGTTCTCTTCTTACATGTGAGATCAATCCTGCCTCAAGTGTGGTTTCATTCAGAACTGCCTCCTGACCCTGTTGCTTTCCAGAAGGCAACTTTGGTGATGCAGCTCTTCCTTTTGCTCTTGCTTCTACTCTCTTGATAACTTCAGACTTTGTGTACACAGATGTAGCAAAACCTTTTCAAACACTAACACATTATTTGCTACAGAAGTTCCTTCTTTTCATGCACACACATAGGTTCTTACCTCATACCCCTACCCCCATTTTTCATAGCAGATTATCTCATTAAGCAGCCATCAGTCCTGTGAGTCCTAAGATGTTTGCCAAGGTCACACAGGTAGTTTTCAGCCGAGTCAGGAGTAGTTCCCATCTCCCAATTCCCAGCCCTAGGCTCTGGCTACAATTTTATTGAAGTGATTTGTACACACAGAAACAAACTGCATATCTTGAAAAATGAATACAACCAATTTTGTTCAATAGCAAGACATCCAGTACATGTATACATGTCTCATGATTTACAGACTGCAACATCTTCATGGCTTATTTCAGCCTACACATGGAGCAGCTTTTGCCACAGAAGACAAAAGTAACTTCCTAATTTCAGAAGAAATAGTAAAACTAGGATTTCTCCTCCCTGTTGTTCTCTGAAACAGTAGTGCAGATAAATATTTCTTGTTCTTTTTTGAATAAATAGGGAGGTCCAGCAATCTCAGTGGATCTAAATCAGCATTGTTCCTTAGGTACCAGTGGAATTATTCCAGATTACCTGGTTGAGACCTACTGAGAATTTCAATGTGGCAGTGTCCCTTGAAAGAAAAATAAAATGAGAAGATTACTTTAAGATATCAATTAATCCTAGACTTCAGAATGTAATATGTATTTAGGGAAGGCAAGAAAAGGTATTTAAAAATTAAAGGGAATCTGCGAGCAGCGAGAACTGGAATTCTTGAATGTAATAAAATATTAGGGAGACAGGAGCATGATTCTTACAGTAAATGCTTTGTTTTCTGTATAATGATATCTCAGATTAATTTTCTTTGATGTCTGCATCTTTTTTTGTTTCCTGTGAAAGAAGATTTGTTAGCTCTGTGGCATTCATTGTAAACACAGGTGTCTTGGAAAAGCTGCAGGTGTTCAACCTCCTCAGCTTATTCTAGTCCCTATGGGTATGGGGGGAGGGAGGGAGGGGATCTTGCCTCACTGGAAAAATATTTTCTACATGACCTTGAAAATAATGTCTAAAGCTCTGAAGCATGTGATTATGGTTTGGCAAGTGAGCACTACTTGGTCAATATATGACCTAAATGTGGGTTTCAAGTGCAGATACTGGGCTTTTCCTTTCATCTTTATGTTTATTTGTTATACTTCTTACTTTGTTTATGGTCAAAAAAGGGATTTGTACGTGTACCAGTATTCACTGATATCTCTCTTCTCTACTCAGGGAAGATTTTTCCATACCAGCTCACCCCTTGGATCTTCAAGAATAATTTAATGTAGAAGAACAAGCTTGGAAACTTGGCCTTCATTTCATTTCCCTTTAGCACATCCTTATTTTGTCTTGATGCCCTGGTACCGACAGAAAAGGAAGCTTTGTGCAGACAGAGAGCAGAGCTCCCTTCCTCTTCTCCACTCATCAAAACCCTTTGGCCAAGCAGAAACAGAACAGACAGTGTAGCTGCTAAAGCACTGAATCAAGAGGATTTCTTAGCTGAGAAGAAGGCTGCCCCGTGAAGGTGTGACAAAATTCAGGTGATGCAGCACAAAAGAAAATGTCTGATTTTTCCTTCTGTCTCTCTTGCACATCCATCAGGCACCAGGTCTTCCTGTGAGTACTGCATGGTTCAGAAAGAGAGGTAGGTGCTAGAAGCAGGTGAGGAGTAGAGTTACAGAGCCCTGGGTGACTTGTGGGATGGGGACACCCCGGAGAGCAATGCCCGTTTGGGGCAGAAAGAGGAAGGTTCCTTTCGGAGCGTTACTAATGACCTGCAGAGGAGCTGCGCAGCAGTCATTTCACTGAGCCGATGGCAGGTCACTGCGACAGATGTTCCCAGCATATGTGGGGAATTAATTACCCACTAGTAAACAAAAGCTGTGATGCAGAGAGTCATTTTGTCCAAATTTCTTCCGATTTTGCTGTTATTAGGAGCTTAATTTTTCTTGATCAGCCAGACCCTCTTGAATTAAAGTGTTCCTTAATGGGCTGTACTGAGTGTTTTCTTAAGTGAAGTATGGAGGGAAAGTGGCAAGGAGGGGGTTAGGGGAGATGAGTTTGGCTGGAAGAGTTGATTGTGGAGCAGTACCACAGTGAGTGATTAGTCAATTATTTGATTAAAAGGTTGGATGACAATCATATGTTTTTTGAGGAAAAAAACCATCTAATTGTTAACTTGCACTCAACAGCATTTCTGCTTAATTTAAGAACATCCAATAGAGTGTCTGGACCTTCTGGGGAGAGGGTAATGTTTTAAGAGAAAGAGTTTTGAAAAAAAAGGTTTTATTTTCCTTTTCTATCAATATTCTGAATGTGTTAATGTCTCAGGGCCATATTGTGCCATTGATTTTTAAGCAGAACTCCCCATTTGAATCAATGGCAAAATCTGTTTAAAAAAAATCAATGGCATGATATGGCTGCAGGACATGAGAATGAAATTCTTATATTCATGACCCAGATAACAAATCAGAAGGCTATAAATCCCCTGCTGTTTCTTAAAACTCATTCAGTGCATCAATACTTGTAAACTAAATAGTGCATGGAAATGAACATCCTCTAATAGAAGGATATTGAAGATAAAAATATTTAGCTATTTTTGGTTGACTGTCCTTTCACAGATTCTCCCTGTGTTTCAGTTCTTGACATATTGCTTAGGATGTGAGGCCACAAAAGATAAATTGAAATCGCTGTCCTGCTACTTATTTTAAGACACTTAATGTTTCACCATTTTCCAGAATCTGAAATTCATTTCTTCAGGTCTGTAAAGTTTTATGTTACTGGTTTCCAAATGGAGATGATGAAGACATCTCACTGATAGACTGGGATTGGCATATTTAGTAAAATCTTGGACCTAGTTAAAAAAAAAAGTAGTTTATCTACATTTCTTATTACAATCTGCAACATAAAGGTTGACCATGTATTCATGGTCAGTCAAAAAGTAAAATTGTATTAGGACAGTGAAATCTCTTCATTTTGGCACTGAGCATTAATAATCTTTCAGCATCATTTATTCAACAATTTAGAAACCAGAAATGTTTCTGAGAGACATGAGTCATTGCTGAATACCATAAGATGCCTAAATTTCTTAGCAACACAGCCAGCCTTCATGTGTAGAAAGAAGCAGAGGTTCCAGGTAGATCTGCACAGCAATGGAGAAAAGTCAAACTGCCAGACTAGAATAAATGTTCAAGTGAAATTAAGGGGCACTAACATCATTATCCAGAAAGAGTAAAGAACAGCTGAAGTGCACTGATGTAGCATCAAGTCTTGACTCCACTGTGAATTTCAGTTTTATTTAATTACTTCATTTAGCCTGTCTCTGACTATTCTCCTCTATCACCATTATTTTTCTGTAAAAATAATACCTTTCTACCTCATTTTTTCTTTGCAATAGACCTTGAGAACTTGCAGTAGATTTCCCCATAGAAATCTAAGTTGTGTTTATCAAGTCAAAATAATTAAATCAGGTAACAAGTTGTATCCACATTCTGCTTATAAGGTAGCACTTGTAGACGTGTATCAGATGTGAACATGCTTGCATTTAAACTTAAACAGATACTAATGCTATTGAAGAAGTTATTTTCCCAAAGGTTAGCTTTGCCATAGTGTTAGATGGAAATTTAATTCCTGTCTTGCCAGTAAACTACTCTTAGGTACTAAGTGCCACACAGAAAGACATGGACTGAAGGTGAAGTGCTGCAGATAAGCCTATAATGACATGTGGGTTGAAGCCCTACCTTTGTAGGGTAGAGATGGGGTTTCAGTTCATCAGAGTTCACCAGCATGTTGGACCAGATTTCTACTGTGCACCAGTCATGAGCTACCACCAGCATGCTGGACCAGGCAGTAGAAGCAGCTCAAGTTCTGCTGCACACCCTCCTTGCCATCACTTAAATTAGGGGATCTAAGATGGAATAGATCAAAAAAGACAACTAAGAGAGTGAAGAGACTCATTTAGCAGTTTGAGAGACTAGTGTAGTCGTGAATTTCCCTCTCTGCAGAGAGGGCCTTCAGCTGAGCATTGCTGATGCACAGAACATGGTTAAGAACAGCTCAGATG
The DNA here is from genome assembly GCA_013399015.1 of Galbula dea. Lineage (NCBI taxonomy): Eukaryota > Metazoa > Chordata > Aves > Piciformes > Galbulidae > Galbula > Galbula dea. The sequence goes on along the minus strand of VWZX01011006.1, from coordinate 114,768 downwards.
GGTAAATCAGGTAGTGTTTGTGTCAGAAACTAATAGAAGATTCATGAGCTCCACTACCCCTCAACTCCATGTAATTTGTAAATGCAACAGTTTTACTTCAATCATTCTCATATTCTGATAGATCTTACATGTAAAGGTAAAATGGCACAGCCTAACCTAGCCATGATGGCATTCAATATATAATTATCAAATAATTCTTAAAGCATGGATTTCAGAGTTATTAACTAAGTATAAAAGTCATAATACATTGGAATAGAGTTTGTAGACAATAATCTTTGTCCAGAGTCCCTCTCTGCTATAGCATTTTGCCATGACTCCATTACTCACAATGCCAGCTAATAATATGAATATGCTCTGCCACATTAGTTCCTAATGTTTGCTTACCATCTGTGAATGCAAAAAGAAATTAAATTTTAGATACAAGAGCAAACCATCTCAAATACTTCAAACAGAGCAGTGAGGGCTTTTAGGCCAAACATACAGATGAATATTCTTACTCTCGTAGGCAGCTCCTCTGAATTCTCAGAAATGTCTGTGAAATCAGACTCACAGTTCAACAGACAGCAGTGTGGACTTCATCCACATTAATTCATTATTCCTAGCAACAAATGATTAAACCAATTTTCTGATTAATCAAAACCATGGTTTGTAACCAGCCATGTGAGATTAGAATTTTTAATCATTCTGCACAGGCTGTAGCAATATGAAGAACAAGATGGAAAATTTTGTTTTATAAGAAATATTTAGCAAATAAATCTATTCCTCATTCAGAGCTAGCATGACTGTGAAGCATCAGTTATTTCATAATTGCACACTTGAAGCTTTTTGCTACTCTCTTTGGCACATTTTACTAGCAACAGAGAAATCTGACTTGAAATGGCTACTAGTCCTTTATCAGTGTGGCTATTTCTATGATGCTAAAAACAGTTTAGTCAAAGACAGTAATCATCCTCAGATGACTGGAGCTGTGAAAGGAGGAATCAGAGACAACAGAAAGGTTGAGTATCAGGCTAGACTTTAGAGACTATAGGTGTGCTGTATACTGTCAAACCAATCCCTCTTTGATTCAGTTCAGGCCCTCCAGCCTCATGGTCATTCACACTGAAAATTCATTTGCAGTTACTCAAGTCACCTCCTCTATTGCTGCCCCAGAAAGGTTCTGGTTCTTCCACTTCCCTTTATGCCCAGCACCATCCAGTACTGCAAGTCACCAAGCTGCTTTTAAAATGTGTATCTGCCTATTGCATCCTATTTGGGGTATGAACATAGTGGGATACCACCCAAAGATGATGAGGCCCAAGGTGATGTCTGTCACTCCTTGTGCTCTCGTGTGGATTTTCTGCCAGGAAAATTTCTCAGCAACAGTGTGATTAAGCAGAAGCATCTTTCCTGCCCAGTTCAAGATGGTCCTTTTCAGTACTTGACCAATAACATTGCCTAGTCCCATTTAAAATTGTACAAGAAAAGGTGATTCAATAAAGCACTCTGCTTGGTTGCCTGAATTTACCTGCAGGTGTCACTGTCCTTGGGTTTTTTCTTCTATGGAAGCAGACATCATAATTTTGTAACATCTTTGCTTGTTACTTTCTACATTCAGTTACTTTAGATCCTTCAGAATCACAGAATCACAGAATGTTAGGGGTTGGAAGGGACCTTGAAAGATCATCTAGTCCAACCCCCCTACCACAGCAGGATTCCCTAGACCAGGTCACACAGAAGTGTGTGCAGATGGGTTTTGAATCTTTCCAGAGAAGGAGACTCCCCAACCTCTCTGGGCAGTCAGTGCCAGGGCTCTGGCACCTGCACTGGGAAACATTTTTTCTGGTATTCACAAAGAATCTCCTATGCTTCGGCTTACAGCCATTGCTCCTTGTCTTGTCACTGGGTTTCACTGAGAAGAGCCTGACCCCATCCTCCTGACACCCACACTTCACATATTTAAAAGCATAGATGAGGTCACCCCTTAGCCTCCTCTTCTCCAAGCTAAAGAGACCCAGCTCCCTCAGCCTTTCCTCATCAGGAAGATGTTCCAGCCCCTTCATCATCTTGGTGGTTCTGTGCTGGACTCTTTCCAGCAGTTCCCTATCCTTCTGAAACTGAGGGGCCCAGAACTTAGACTATTTTAATTTCTTACTGCTGATAAAAATTTTGTTACAAAACAAAAAACATAAAAACCCCTTGATGTGGCAAACTTCCCGCGAACTAAGCAGGAGTGTCTGTCTTTTCTGTTTTTCTTGATGAAAACAAAAAGGAAAGTTTTGGGTTTCCTGAAAGGATGAAATAATTTACAGAACAAGTTACCTAATGGTACTACAGTTTTTTAATTAGTCACAGGTTCAAATGTATTAGTATTGGTTTATGCTTCAGGGCATGAACTGTGTGCTGAATTAACTGAATAAACTTATTATAATCTGGTAATTAATGATAATTATAAGAGGGAAAGAAGAAGAGCAATATGATTGGCTAATACGAGTAGTGAGTGCTGAAACTAATACAACATAATTTCCTGCTCAGTACATGCTAGCCTTGTAACTAAATTAACATAAGTAATTTTAAAGCATTTTATAAGAAAACTTTATAATTGCAATGAGGCATTATAGCACATTAATTCATGCTTAGTTGCATTTATGGTAATCAGCTGGTGTTAGTTTATGTTTGACGTGTCAGTTGGTTATTGCCAATAAACATAGATGTGAATGAACACACAAAAAGNCCCCCCCCCATATTTTACAAATCTGAAAATTTCAATTTTGAAAATAATGATAGGTCTTCTGAGCTATAAATCAGAGAGAAGAGAACAGCACCAAACTGATCAAGGTCATTGCCAAGTACCATAGCTCCACTAAAGAAAACTGCAAAAGCACAGTGATGTTCATGCCAAATCCTTTCAGAAAAGCAACAAAGTGGTAAAGTCCTCTTTGTTAGAACTGGAAAGTGGAAGAAAGTTTTGTACAGGTTGGGTTTTAGACTATTTATCTCAATTAATTCTTATGAAGTTATACCTTTTAAGTACCAAAAGCAAGTATTTAATGAACTTATTTGAATATGCTTTTCAGAAGTATAAAGTGATCATTAACTTACTTCTGACCAGCCACCTGAGGTGAGTAGGTGAGAGAGCTTAGCTTGCTGGGGCCCTGCACAGTACTTACCATAGTGGTTATTTGCTTTGCACTTTGCTGTAACATTGCATTGACAATGGATTCAAGTTCCACTACAGTGCTTGAGTCATGCATGTTCTTCTGGAGAACAAGAACTACCCAGATTTCTTCTGTGAATAATATGCTCTCTCCTATACCATTTCCATGGTCCAGGGAATGTCAGGTAGAGCAGAGCAATAGTCAGAACATTTTTCTGTACTGAAATCTGTACTGAAAATCTGTACTGAAAGACATAGCTTATTGATGCCAAAAATACTTTGCCAATCTGTACCAATTTCAGACTGTTGCTACTGCCAAAAACTAAAGAGGAATAAAAAAGCCCTTTTTAACAGGGATGGACAAAGCAGTTCATATCAATATTCTCCAGATCAGTAACAGATGTTTCAAAGCACATCGTTTAATTTCAGTCCTTTCTATTTGAAATTGTTCCTTTTTTGGTTTCAAGTAATGGTTCACCCAGGAACAAATTTGAACTTGCTTTATTAAAAAAACAATAAAAAATGAAGACATCAGGCACAAATTGACCATTTCCCACTTTTTCATTCATAATTATTTTTAAGGGAAATTTTCTGCAAGCTACACAACTTTTTTCTTTACATAATTCTAACTCTCACATTGAGAGATGTAGAAAACAACAGCATTTTTTCTGATTTCATGTTGTTCCTAAGGTAGCTTTGATATCTTCCTTATACTCAGGCAGAGGAGAGGGAGTGATATTCAGAATAATGTGTTTTTTCACTCCTTAGCACCCTGACCTCCAAACCTCAAGGGAGTTACTGAGAAATCAGTATATGAATGTTGGCAACTTAGCAAATGCATAAGAAACCTCAGGAAACCTTCTGCCTTGTTCTCCACACCTCCTGTGGTCTCTCTCCTCTGAAAAAAACAAGCTGGCATTCTTCCAGAGAAGGTCTCTTTCTTTCCAACACCCTGACTCGTCCCCAGAGCAGGCATCCCCACCTGCTGAACAAAGAACCTGATCAAAAATGTATTGTACTAAATAATTAAGTATTAGAAGACATAAATAAAAGACACTAAAGCTAGATGGTAAGTAATCTTATTTCTGCTGTTCTAAGTTTGAGTTTCTTGATTTGCCATCTTCCTGACATATCTTTGAATGGCTGGATATTGCATTTCCTTTGTAAAGTGTATACCAAAGATGTGTTCTTTCTGTCTCTTTCTGGAATGAATTTTCAAGCAACTCTGAGAAACAGGATCTCCAGATGTGTACATAATTGGATGTAACTTTGCAAAGCTCTCTGTATTTGACAGTGTCACTGCTTGGGGCTGCTGTGTGTATCCAGTTGTGGTTCTGCAGCTCACGCATGAACCATTTTAGAGACTGAGAACCTGGCCTCTACTTCACGACTAATTAATCTCCCCAGGGGCTGTTACTGATGCACAAAATTGTGATTTCAAAGATTTTATTGCAAGCAAATGCATATGGAGACACTGAATCATCATGTTTTTAAAGACTTTTGGAAATCTGTTGCAGGAGGAAAGACACTTTGGGGTTGAGCAGTGAAAAAAAGCGGCACTGAGAATATAGGTCAGGACATTAATATAAATTTGATCACTTCCTTTTTATTCACCAACATTCCTCACAATAAATCAGATCACCTCCTCACCCACACACCCCCCACACATTTCACCCTTCCTGTCCTGATTTCGGATCACCTAATGTAAATCTGTGACAAGGGTATCTATATATAATATTAATGGCGCTGAGGAGTGTTGGTGTGAAGTGTGAGTACTTGCCAAGTAAGGAGTGATCAGAGCAGAGCTGTTCATCCTCTGCAGCATGCTCTACATCATCTGCAGGACAAATGTAACATCATTAGGCAAAAAAAGGCAGCCATTCTGCAAGGAAATGGCTAAGTTGGAGGTACCAATCAATCTCACCAAGCAAGGTTCCCTGTGATACTGTCAGAAGCAACAGACAAAACAGATTGCAGTGTAGATCACAGGGTGGCTAAGAAAAAAAAAAGAAAAGAGAAAAAACAAAAGAAAAAAAGGAAAAAGAAAAAAACCCCAACTAAACAAACCAACCCCTTCTCCTCTACTCCCTTCCCTATTCCTTCCTCCACTTGCTAAGATTATCTCATGTAACCAGTTGTCCCTGATCTGAATCCATTTACCAGATAGTCCAGGCTTGCCTGCTCTATGCATAAAAGCACAGGACTGAGCATGGATGTTTAGCTGTTAATTTAGTAATGCATAAAGTAGATGCTGAAGGCAAGATCTATCAGCATTGCAATAGGCTGTATTAAAGTCAATAGACATGAATTGTGAGCTTAAAGAGAGTCATTAATGGTCTCCTGCAAAGAAGTTACAACAAATAAACAAAAAGCAAGCCAAAGCAGTTCCAGTTATCATCATTATTTAAACTCAAATTGCAATTAAATCATTTTCTCAGAAATTTACAAGTCTTATTGACTTTTTACCTTGATAAATGTCTGCTTTCAAATTACAGTTTTCTCTGTATCTAGGATCTGTACACACACATCTTGAAGTCAATGGGAATATTTGTGACGCCTGCAATGGATAGTGAATGAGACCAAACATGAGACTGAAGAAAGGCAACAGTAGTCTTTCTGTATGATACAGATTTAGCTTGCTTTGCTGGTGAATGGAAACTAAGTGCAACTGTGCAGATTGTATCATAAAATGTTCTCCTAAATCTTATATCTCACCTGAAAATATAACCAGGGAGACATAGGGCATTAATTTGATTCCCATAGATAGCCTCTAAAAAAAAACCCCAAAACCAAAGAAAACAAAACAAAAGGAACTTGCATTGATATTCACAGCCAAGGAGTTCTGCTGTTTGACCACAACTGATGTTTCTTTTAGCAGGAGTTTATTTTTGGAATCAGCAAGGGTTAAATCCACCATTCACTGTTTCTGTTCTTGTATCAAGGTCAGAATGAACAGGTAGCCCAGTTCACAGTTTGCAGGACTAATAAATCTTTCCAAAGGTCAGCATCTGCAGTCATTATCAACTAATCAGTTTTAATTTGGTTTTTAATATACAAACACTTGGGATCATGTAGAAAACATCATGCCTGTTGTTTAAATTTGGTGGTTTGTTTTTTTTTTAATACATTGCTTGTTTCAGTCATTTCATTAATATTTTAAATAAAGAAAATCAATAGATGCATTAAAGCTGCTTACCTTTAAGTCTTCTTTTGTTTTCACAAAATATTAAAGTTAACAATAAATAAGGGCACTTTTTTTCTGCTTAAGATTTTATTAGAGCTGCTGCATGTCTTATGTGACTAATCAGATCAAGTGTGGTGTAAATCAATATACATCGACTCACTTGAGAACTGGCTTGATCCAACAGACTTTCAACTATTGCAAATACACTGCTCACTATGTAGGCTATTTAAATAGACAGAAGTAGGAACAGCAGTGTGAAACATCAGTATACAACATTTCCAAGTACAGGGTTTGAACATCTTTTGAGAAATGTATTTTTAAACCACAGTGTTTAAAGAGCTCCTCCTTAACTTACTTGGTGGGGTTAAATATTTCTGCTATTAGTCATGCTTCCTCATCAGAACTAACCTCTAAGTGCAGTGTTGCTGCATGACTCCTTGCAGACAACAGACTCACCGTTGGTAAATCGATAAAGGATGCTGTCAGGTGTGTCACATCATTGCCATCTTATGAATCTACAGCCAAAATTTGGATTGTCAAAAATACCTGCTTAGATGCTAAGGTCCTAGAGGTTCTTAAATTTGATTATCCTCTTTAAGTTTTAAGCTGTCTTTTCACTTACAGTAGTTGTGCCTGCAGTCACACACACCCTTGACATCTCAAGACCAGGTGGGTACAAATGGTGCAGGCAATCTCAGCTGACAAAGAGACCAGAGGGAGATTCTTTGCTATAGTTGTAGTAGATCTCACACTTACTGGCACCTATTTTAACTAATGTTATCTCGTGCTGCTTGCTTCCACATCTCAGCCTATGCAGCAGTCCTGCACAGACCACAAATGTCACTTGCCTGAGATCTCTTTTCTTACATCTGCCTTGCTGCTTTCATGAGCACTCCTCCCAGTGCAGACAGAGCAAGGTGATGGTGATGTCTCACCAGAGGAAAAGATGGAGTTGCCAGGTGCCTTCTGTCTTCTGAAGCTGTAGCATGATTTTTGAATGGACAAACAGAACTGCAAATTACTTTTATGAGCACTGTCTGATCTAAAGTTTGGTGGTTTGCAGTGTCCTAATACTATATGAATATTTTAGAATTCAAGTTATGAGAGAAAATATTCAGAATAGAATATCATTAAAAGAAATGTGCATCTTTGCTTATTTTCCAAACTTACTTTTAATGCAAACAATGCAAAAACACCCTGTTTTTCTATATAACATTTCTATAATATACCCAAATATTTTAAATAGTATTTTTTAAAGCCCTATGTCAATATAAGATTTTATTGTAATATAAAATACTGGGTGATCTACCTACATAATCATTTCAAACCTTTCTAGCCTCTTTTCAATTGAAAATACTTCAAGGAAACATTGTCATTGCAACATTTTGCATTGGATTACACTGCATTGCAGGAACAACATCACAATGTAGCACCTTTAAGCTTCTGATCTGGTAAGACTGCCAACAATCTTGGACCTTGGTAAATGTGCATCTAATCAAAAGGTGGCTGAGGGACTATGCCCACAGGGCCTGATCAGTCACATATGCAAAATGATGGAGGACATTTCCTTTTGATGTAAATAGGAAAGAGATTAGACTATGGGACTTTCCCAAAGGTTCTTCTACTGTTCATATTGCAATAGGTTTGTCCTGTGGATTCCAGGAAGGTTAAGGGGTATTCTATGGGACTGAATACCATCATAAACTGCTGCATTAGCATAATATTAATTACTTAAAATCCCTAGTTAGAACACAGAAAAAGTTAAGCAGAGGCAGTGAAAATTAAAAGAGACTATACTAGGAGAACAATAAGAATATTAATAAGAATATAATAAAGAGATTATAAGAAGAGCTCTGTAACTACCCAGGTAAAGCCAACACTGCAGAGAATACTAAAGCCTTCCAGACCTAAAGCTGACCAGGACTTTGGCTGCTGAACACAGAAAACCCAGTATCCCCAGCTGAACCATGCCATTCTCTTCAAGCATTTCATCAGCTATGGAGGAAATGCAGCACCATCTGAATTTCTGGGACCTTCTTCTGGAGCAGCCTAGAACTCTTACAGAGGTGTCCAGTCTAAGTGTTAAACTTTACAGACTCATGACTTGCCAAGTAAAAACACTTGAAATATTCAGAGAGGTGTTCCAGCTTCAGAAAAATGCCATACCTTCCCAGTTTGCATTATTCATAACTGTAGTGGTAAAAGGCTTCTTACTTGTTATTTAGACAGTATGTCAGGAATAGATGGCAGATGAACACTCACTGAGGAACCCAGGACTCAGGAAACTATATGTCTGTTACATCCAGAGGGAGCCTTAACTTTATGTGGCAAATGGGACCACTTGGCACCTTAGGTGTCTCAGGTTTAAAGATACAAAACTGGCAAATCTGTTTGAACAATATATGAGGTAATAAGATACTAGATGAGCTGCACGTGTCACAGAAGTAATGAAAGCCTCAGACCATTAATAGATGAGGTTTTATCATGGTGGAAAAAATTAACAGAGGAACATATTGTAAGAAGTTAGTAGATGTGGAAATGGCTCACTCTGCAACCTATTCCTTATCTTCTTTATAAAAATCAGCCAGAACCATAAGTGTATTTTATACAGGGAGAGATTTTCAAGGTTGTTTTTTGAATAATTTATTCAGAGGGATGAACTTTTTTTTTTTCCCAAAGTCATTGAAGACAGAACACTTGACTCTGAAGAACTGTGAGCAAAGATTAAAAAGGACCATTGGCCCAGTCTTGTTCTCATTGCAGTCAACAGAAAACTGCCCATTGGTTTTGAGGGATGGATCAAGCTCTTTCTCCTTTGTTTATGTGACCTTTCCTATAATTCTATTCCACCAGTTGCAATATCCACAAGGGGAAGAAATGGAGGGAAATCTCCAGTGTTGACTAAAGAAAAAACAAATGCTGCTTTTGCTTTTCAGTTGAGAAGCAATAATTTTTTTGTGTTACAGCTGTTTGGTCACAAATGCAACCATATACATCACAATGCTTTACTAATATCAGAAAATGGCTCATTTTTACTTCAGCTGACTTTGGAACAATTATTTGAGACAATTGGTTAATGGATGATAAGGCATTAAACTGCATTTCTACCACATCTTCTGGTCAGTTTTACTTAAAGACTCCTCCTAATAAAACTAGTAAGAATGGTTGTATTGGGGGTAAAGGAAGTTTTAGAGGGAGTTTTACACCTGGCTTACAGATAAATAGAATAGACTTCTGGGCAAAAGGAAACCAGGAAAGCTGAAGAAGGCTTGACAAAAGCTGGCTTGCTGCTCTAGTCCAGTTTTTGTCTCTGAATCATAACCTAGACTTTGGATGTCAGCCATAGCAAGTTGCTTATGTAAGCTACTCATGAATATTATAAGTAAGGGCTTCCACCTACTGTCTTCTCCATTTTTCCCCACTGTGATAATTTTGATTCTATTAAGTAGAGTCTTTTCCATTGCTGTATATGTCACTAGAAGTCACTCTCATACTTAAACTACTAAAACTGTACAACTATACAAGTCCTTGAAAATGAATGCTACATTATGTGTGGGGTTGTCTTATCACTTACTGTACAGTTTAGAGATAATAAATCTAATTGATTCTCCCTTCTGTTATCTTAACACCAGAGTCCTGGGCAAACTGTACAGCAATATTTAAATGACCAAAACACAAAGTCAACATGATGCCATGGAAAAGAATAGAGCAATATTCTTAATTCTGAAAACCTGTATTGGTAATCAATGGAAATGCAGGAGCAATTGAAGAGCTGTCCAATTTTCAATTGCAGTATAAGTTGGGAAACAATTTGAAAACAATGGCTCATATAAAGAGTTTTTGGAGCAGTCAATATGGTCTTCATGTGAAGGACAAATAAAAATTTGGCAGTCTACCCACTGGATAGTCTCTGTGCATCAGACATTATCTGCAGGACTCACTGCAGTGGCCTGACTCAGATCAAAGTTTGCAATCTTTCAGTGTGGCTACAGTGAAAATGTACTTAGTGGGATATTCATTCTGGAGGAATATCCAATAAGTGTGTAGCAGTCTTACTTTGAGCATTACTACCAATATATCTTCCCTGAAACCTTGTGTTAGGGAACTGACTCACTTTTGAAATGAGTATTACCTGTGCTATGGTTTTCTGATAGTACTGTGTTGCATTAAAGGTAAGGATAGTCAAAGAGTGCAGTCCATTGATGTTAAAATAAATGTTCTTGCACAGCAAACATTATGATTTGGATACAATATTCATGCAGCTTTCCTTTGATAGAAATGAGCATTCCCAAAGCTTAGCTCTTAACCTGAAGCAAGACACTAATCTGCCTTTCTGACTTCTGATTGTCTTTAAAAAGTTGCTGAGGTTTAGAGCAGCAGTATTGTAGCCTGGGCTAACTGCCATGGGGACCTCTGGCTACAGGCTAAGTATTTTTCACATGTCACCCTCCAGATGATTGTCTCTGCTATGACTGAGGACTCACTTGACACCTTCAGCTTCTTAACCTCCTCTGAGATAGTTAGTGCTCATCAACTGTGCCTTGACAGAGGGACTCCAAAGGTGAGGACTAACACGGCAAGGTAGGGAGGGACTGAAAGTTCAGTACAGGAGTATTACACTCATTAATCTCTCTTAGAGTTTCATTGAGGCTGTTCTATGGAAAACATTTCTAATAATGAAGATGAGGATCCAAGCTTTGGCAGCCAGCATTCTGGTAGTCAGATACTCCTCTAATTTTCATTGCATTACAGTGAAATAATGCCCTGTGTTTTTTCCACTGAAAAGAAACACTTAAAATAACAATTTAAAATTAAAAAGCTATTGAATTCCAAAGAGAGCAAACAATTATGTTCTGGAACCACAGAAAAGCACTGGAATTACTTTGGATTTGAAAAAATATTGGTGTAAGAAAGACTTCTGAAATTTGTTTTTATGAGGGTGTTGTGTGGATTTATAAATACAATTTGCTGTGAGCCTACATACAGAAAGTGTGTGTGCTTTTTACAGCAATAGAATAGATAAGAGCTAGTTAGGTGCTTTTCATATTCACTATATGCAATATTCTAAGCATGCATCTGTGAATTTATTTATTTATGATTGCAGTATTTTACAAATTTCAGTTTAAAAAGTGCTGCCCTGGCAAATTCTGCCTTCTTGATATTTATATTTGCTTCATGAGATTAGCTGATTATTGTTCTTCCTGTTCTATATGAAGTTGCTTTGGGGTGTTGTCTGACTCTGGAATAAGTGGGTTTCTTGTCTAATATGGAAATAAGGGAAGAAGAATTACATTTTAGGGTTTTTTATGATGCATTTCTATGTCAAAGTTTGTTGCCTGTTTTTTGTCAAGGGAAAGTCTTGGATGATGCTAATCAAAAATACATTTTTGGTATTCAGAAAGGCAAAGGAGAAAGGTAGGTCTTCTTGCAGGGATGGTGGCTGGACGTTCATGCATCCCACAAAAACAATGTTGTGTTAGTTATATGAGGGGAAAAAAGCAGATTAATGTTCTCAGTTTAAGAGTGCTGCAATCTTCTCAAGGCTTTCAACTCCCAACTACAATGGCAAACAGATAAACCTGACAATGAGGTAGAAGTCTTGACAGCAGAAGAGTTGGACCAAACAAAGCCTTTACTCTTTCAATGTCAAAGCCCCATACTCAAATTCAGTGAAAAAAAGAGTTTGCCTCTGTACACTCATTTTATAAGACACTCAAATATGTGATCTGTGATTAGTGGCACAGACTCTCTGAGTGTCTTCACACACTTAAAGACAGGATGCATTTAAAAACTTTGCTAGGTTGACTTTTATTTACCCATTTATTATGGATATTCTTGAAACTGTATTGACTCTGGTTACTGCACCTTTGGATTCAACAACATGCTTATGTAGTAAAGCTCTCTTACTTGCTCCTTTTCTGAAAGACAAAAAGTTATATTACCTTAGGTTAGCTTTAAAACCATATTAATTTGCCATGGGAGGCCTACATAGACTTTCTTAGCAGATTGCTTAAGACATAATTAGTGACAATCTGGCATCAAGATAGGTTATTCAAGTATTACAATAATATAGAAAATTGTAGCAATGTTAACCAAATGAGATTTGTACCTCTGAAATCTTTACAGTTAGGAGAATAAGCCTCTAAAAAAATTAAAATGTAACATTAATCTTTTAAGCTAGACCAGTTTAATTCATTCCCCATGCAAGAGAGGTATTAATTTAATTGCTCTCTAGTTAAAAAGAATGTCCTGCCTGTGGTACAAACCCAGCAGCAGCTGGACACATGCAGCATGTCTTTTGTTGTATGAGTGGAAAAGAAACCTATAGGATCAGAAAGCAGTGACAAGTAAGTTAAACTGAATCAGTATTTAAGATTCTTTGCACAGATATTTGCATCATGTCTAAATGAGGAAAGGTGTGTCAAAGAAGGTATTTTTAGCCTTAATTATTTTATCTTCATGCTGGCCCAAAGCAGTACAATAAGATGAGATCAATACTGAGGGGAAGCAAGGGGAGGGATGCTGGGGGTAATCCAGCACCAGGACATGGTGCTGTCCCCGGGGCCAGAGCTGTGCAGAAGAGGGCTGCCTTCTGTGAGCCAGTCCTGGGGCTCCAAGAGGAGTCAGAGCATTTTAGTTTTTGAAGGACTAAATCCACTGCTCAGTTGCTGCCCTCACATGTCCTATGCAGCAGTTCATTTTTCTCTCCCCTCTCATTCTTTTTTTATTTGCCTGTACCAATTTTTAAGGGCAGCTGGAAGGAACAGGGTGGAAGAACATGTTAGTCCACAGCTGCCTATCAGTGGAGGACAGTGGGTTTGATTAAAGGGGAGCTCCCTCCTGGATTTCACACATCACATCAATCACATTGATCAGCCCCCAGAAAGGCAACATATTGTCTGGGAATAAGCCAAGGAGGGATATCAATTTCACAATAGCACTTATGTCTTTCAGCCAAGAACTGGTTTATTTTTGGCTACAGAAGGCTGAGACTCACTTTGGAGCTCTATTTATGTCCAAAGATTTTCACTGCTCACTTGCTATTTCACTAGCAATTTATTCCTAAGTTTTGTCTGAAATTTGTAGGCCTGCATGTAATTTCAACATAGAAAAATCAGCTTCTGCTTCGTGCCCATAGCTAGTGATAGGAATTCCCAGCTGTGCATCTATGTTATTTCTTTCTTCCACCAGACTTTTCAGGGCTGCTGACATTTTTTATGTCTTTCCCTATAATCTTCAAGAAAGTGTACAAGTCCTTAGGAAAAACCATACCTTAAAAACATCTCTGTATTATTCCTTCATTTACATGATGTGGTAAAGTATGTCCATTATTTGGATATAACATTTATTAATATTGTTTGCAGAAGAAGCCTATGAAAAGTGTTCTATTTTGCAGTAATAGTATCTACACTTCCTGGTCTCAAATATTCCAACTTTATGGATATGTTGCTTTGTCAGATAGAGTTTTGATTGATTATCTCTGCCTGTCACTTTAAAGAGATCATTCTTACATATTGTTTTATATCACACTCCCAAGGATGTTTCATCTCGTTTGTTGACATAATGAACCCTACACCTCATGATTAATTACTTGTATTATATTATTATATCCACCTACATTTGCCCTGGCTACTTTCTCAATAATTGCTGCTCTGTAAATAGATGTGAGTGTGCCTCTGTGTATGTGACAGGGAGAGCTGGGGCTCAGTTATGCTGCAACTGCTGGAGCAAATGAGTGGAGGAATTAACAAAATGAGCCTTTCATCATTAAAAAGAAGGACTTGAAAGAGAAAGAAAAGTGTCAGGATGGTATTCCTCTCACATAAAATCCTGATGATCTCACCAGCTTTCTGAAAAAAACAAGTATCTCATAAGATATCTTTTAAGGTTAGCTATCATCTAGTACTCAAATTGTTCTGGTCCCCTCACTACCACTACTTACTGAATTATTGAGCTAATGACAGTGGCCACAATGATCTCTACAAAGGAAGGTACAGCAGCCTGCCCCTACGGTATGCTAGAAAACAGGAGTTTTAACATCTGCAGTGATGCAAACCTTACCAGCTTCACAGCACTCCACAGATTTGCCCACTCCTTTCCTGTTTTTTAAAGAGCCAGAGAGAGAGATTATCTCCATCCTTTACTTGAGCCATTTAGAGAAAATGTGTGCTTAGCTAACACAGAGTCTGAAAGTTCACAAAATATCCTGTTATGTCTCTTACAGCCACTTCTACACAATCCAATCTCAATGTACTATTTTCATAATATCTCTAAAGACATGATGCAAGAAATTAGGATACATGCAAGTTTTGGTTATGTTTACAGCAGAGGAACTCAAACTGCATCCTCCAAGTTTTCTATAGTAAAGGCACAAAGTTTACCTTAAGTGCTGTGATAAAAACTATCATCAAAACACTCTTTTTTTCTTTAATCAGGAGGATATTGTCCTGTTTCCAATTATTTGAGTGGACATCCAGCTATGAAAAGATATTACCTTTCATTCTTGAAATGGGTATAGCTACACATGCATTTTCTCTGCCAGTCCTACTCTGCTGCAGACACAGTGAGGGGCAAGCTTGGTGGCATTCATATTCTTTAAAAGCTAAAATGGGTCCTAAAGTATCAAAGGCACTGGCCAACTCTCCAGTGCTCTGATCCTTCATTACTTGTAGCTATTTTAGGAAGATTTATTTTCCTCTTTTCATTTCTAAGCAAACCAAAAACCCCACATAATCTTGATGCTTACATTGTCAAATCATTTAATACTTACAGGGCTTTGGGACTAAGACTTTTCAATGTGAGAATTTTGACAACATAATTTTTATGAACAGTAACACAATTACCTACACCCATGACATCATTATTCTTTTAAATTTTGTTAAACAACCTGGAGGACTGCATTTTCATCAGCTTTGAGAGTAAATTCTGTGACACTTTATTGCTATATTTCAGGCTTTTTATCACTCAGTTTAATTTTCCCATCACCCAAAATCACTGGTTTTTATGTGACCAGCATTATCTTTTGAGAATTCCTATGTACATTGCAGAATATATATTTATTTATCCTTATTAAACACACTTGTGAATACATCTCCTACAGAGTGTTAGTAGCATTTTCATTAAATATAGAAAAAAACTATTGTATGGTTTAGATAAAGGAATATGATTTAATCAGCTCTGAAGAACTAAACCATGTCTATGCTGCAGATAGTCCCTTTTTTCCTCCTAAATATCTACATCTTATAAATAACCTTAAATCCCAAGACAAAACAAAACCAGCAAAAAGCCAGCCCTATAATGCCAGAAAACAGGATATAAAGCTATTTTTTGCTTAAAGGAGTTTCAGAACCTTTGATTCTCATCAGTTTCCCCGAGTTCCTTGACTTTCTTCCTCTTGATCTCTCCTGTTATATATATATATATATCTCTCCAGTGTTTCAATGTGTAGCCAGTATTATCATACCCCGAACCGAGTCAGCAGTTTTGACATCTTCATTTCAATGTCCTTTTCTGTACCTTCAGCAATGTTAATGTTACAAATTACAGGAGGGTGTATTAATAGCCATACCCAAGAAGCAGAAAGAAAAGTGCATTTTTTTAGACTAAGTACTAACTTGGGATTTCCCAGGCCCATTGTGGAGCCAGCAGAGCCCTGGCTCCTCCGTTGTGATGATAATGGATTCCGTGTTGTTGGCTCAAAGGTCAAGGGGTCACCGTAAGCTCCTTAATGGACTGTGAAATAACTTTAACTGCATTAACCTCTCTGGATCACATGGGTGGCACCAACAGCCACTCCTGAAATTCTCATTCGCTTATAGAGACAATACCATTAGATTATTATATTTTCCTTTTGGAATAGCAATAGGCTCAAAGCAATTATGCAGCTAAGCGTTTCCATTAAGCGAATAGGGCCTTAAAGAAGGTTAACTGGAGCTTCTCTGGCATTCACTGAAGAGGTGGGATAAGTCTAAAGATTTCAACAGAATTCACATCTGCTAAAATCCCTATCTGTGATATCATGGTGCTCTAAAGCATGAAGTCATTATCTGAAATAGAAATGTTGTGGCCGTGCTCAGAGAGGCAGGTGTGGTTGGGTGGCTGCCCAAATGGAGCACCTGCCTTTACACTGCATTTTCCTCCTGTTTACTCTTAAGAATGTTGCAAAAACAACCCAAAACAGCACTGAAAAAAGATGGAGGAAGACTGGCTTCCTACAACCTCCAGCAAATTATTTTGACCTGATGTCTAAGTGCCGTGTTTTCTGAGGGTCAAAAATCACACCTGCCAAATGATGGCTAGCTTGGCTCCCACTGCAGGACCATTGCTGCTGAAGTCAGGTAGAGCCATGGATGCTCTCCAAGGCTGTATGCCCCTGGAAAAAGGAACCAGAAACCTGACAGGCCCAGGGCTGGTCTGTGGGTGACTGAAAAGCCTGGTCAGAGCCTCATCTCCATGCTAATGTTTAAATCTCCAAGTCAATTAAACTTGAGTAAGTGTAAAGAGCTAAGGGCTTGCTTAAGTGATGTGCTTAAGTGGGGTCTTTTAAGCCCCAAACTACCCACAGAATAGATCTGCTGATATTAATGTCAGCCTTTCATTGTGCCAAATACAACAAAAACAGGGAGGAACATGGAAACATGAGCATAGCTTCCAGGACAGCTTGCTTATTTTTTACATTGTAACAGCTTGCTTATTTTTTGCCTTTATTTTGCTTTGTTTATTTAATGTTTTAAATTTAAAAAAGCACCTAAGTATCCATCTCAAGTTCTAGGAATTGTAACAGACTAAAGGGAAAAAAAAAAGACACTGATAGGATCTGGGGAAACTGGAGTTTAATGACTGACCAATAAAACTTCTATTTATCCTATCATTCTGGACTTGAAAGTGTAATTAAGCTGTGAGGATATGTTGTTACATTAAATACTTGGAAAAGCTTAAAAACTTTAGATGGTGTAAGATCTTGTCAGATAATTTTCTGGTTTTGCAGGGAAAATGGAACTTCAGGTAATGTATTTTTTTTTAAGATACCTATAAACACCATAATACTTCAGAACTGAAAATAACCCTGGTACACAGCTTAACAGGTTATTTCAGCATTAAGATATTATAAAGTATTTTTGGTTAACATATTTGTGCTTTCAATTCTTTTGCCTTGAAATGTAATCTGTTTTCTGTCCAAAAAAACCCCAAACATCACATTTCTCCATTGGTCAGTTCTGGTTATCAGTAAAGATAATTTTCTGATTTCTGTAGGCTTCATATTTTGGTTTTCTTGCTCAAGATTGTGCATTTTAAATTTCATTTGCATTTTGTCTCTGCAGCTCCCAGTATGTTTAGCCAATGCACTGCAGACAGATTCACTACAATGAAGTCATTATTTGGATGTAGGGAAGGGCCAAGAGATCAGAGTTTAGCATGGGGTAGATAATGCACAGAGAAGAAAATTTGCTGTCACTCTTCATGGGAAAGGTTTATGGTAAAGGAAAACTACTTAAAAGTTAATCTGTGCATGCAGGTGCATGCAATTGCCATGACCACATGCACAAATACACCTAAAACATGTGTTTATCCCTATTTTTAATAAATTATGTCAGCAGAAGGAAGAGAAGGGGTAGATACTGTCTGTCATATTAGTGAAATACAGAAAGTGATGGGAAAGAGATGACATAAAAGAGGCAAACAGGAAGGAGTCTGAGGGGTTGCTGTTTTCCTCAGCCCAGGAGAAGACAGACAGCTCTCCACAGCAGAGATGTGTGCATCCACTTTCACTGCTGGTGGTCCCTTTGCTTCCTTCCTTGCTTCTGCTTCTCAGCCTGCTGTTCAGACTACTGCTGCTTAGGGGCTGATCTTTTTCCCTTTTCTTCTCTACATCTTTTCTGCCCTACAGCTTTCATGAGTAACTCATTTTAAGCACTGTTTGAGCATTTCTTCCAGCCCAATATTCTTCACTTACTTTATTCCACTTCTTCCTCCACCCATATTACTTATGGCTTGTTAATTCTGCTGTTAAGTCTTACAAGAAGGGTCTCTCATTGCATTTTAACTCTCTTGGTAATTCAGTTTTGGTCTTTCCCAATTCTGTGAGCCCAGAGTTGAGTCCAAAGCAATTTGGGTTTAACAAGCCGACATATATATATATATACCTACTGCCTTGCCCTGTCTCTCTATCTCTCCCATTTCTCAGTACCACAGCACTATCTGTATTTTCCTGTGATCACAGCAGCCCCCCATGACCAGGCAGCTGCCAGCAGACTTGTCAACTCTTACATGCTATGTGTGAAACTCAATATTTTTTTTCACTTCTAACATACCTGCTGTGTCTTTTTCTCCCCTCATGGGTACAAATCACACCACTCTCATTTCATTCAGCTGACATTTTCACCAATATTAAGGTTTTTCCCTGCCTTTTTTTCAGTTTTATTTTGAGGGAGGGTGGATGACTTCTAGTGTTTGTCATGCTGAGATAAAGATATCAGCCAAAATCTAATGTATATCTCCACATATTTGGCAGATGCAGCCTGTAGACAGCTTTGCTGGATGGGACCTTATTCTGAGCACCTGCAAGTCTCCTGGAAATTGAAGAAAATTACTTAGGAACAGGTCTAGAGAGATTGTTGTACTTAATTTACCCCTGCACCTTTTGCCCACAGCAAGCTTAAAGCAATGACATTTAATAATAACCTGAAAACTTGGACCTGTCAAGAAATTGCAGTGGCCTAGCTATGCTGCAGTTTGGCCTCACCTCTTACAGAACATGGCACAAGTGCAACAGTAATCAGTCCTTAGAACTGCTCTAGGATTTGGTAGTTTTAAGGGAATTGGATCATTCCTGGTTTAAATAATACTAATTTAAAAAGGCCACTGGGAACTGGACTGGGGAGACTTGGCTGATTTTTTCAAAGCCATTCATTTTGGCTGGGTTCCTGAGTTCTATGCACCTTGCATCACCCAGTGTGTTACACCAGCAGGAGAAAATCAGGGGATCAGGTTGAGGCAGGGGGCAGAGGAGATCTTGCTGCCAAAAGCAATACTCCAACAACAACAATCTCAGACTGGAGACAACTGAAGTTATTTCTCTTCATTATTGAAGGGCAAATGATTTGATTGACTCTAACTCCTTCATAAAAGAGAGATGCCAGAAGCAGAAGAAAGTTCTGAGAAGTGCAGATCCTTCACTGCTTGTTATAGGAACTGTCAAGACTAAGCAAGTTATCACCACATTTGTTGTGGTCCCCAAAAAGCAAAAGGTAAACAAGAGAGAGAAGGAGGAACTTTTAAATGGAATTTTGAAGTTATTTCTATAGTAAGTCTCTTCCCTGAGAGAAATTACCATGTGTGGTGCAACTCAATTCAGATATGCTTTCCAAAAACTATGGAACATCTCTGATCCACCAAGGAGTGCCACACAAAGCTGGCTTCCATAGGATTGATTGTAGGAACAGCAGGGGAATTTGGAGGACAGAAGCTAGCATTCTCAAGATCTCATTCACAGGAAATCCTGGTTTCATGAGCCCCTCTCTGAAAAAATAATGTCATTGGCTGGAAATATTGTTACAAATATAGATTTCATTAATAACTATAAAATAAATATTTACATTTAACCAAGGTCTGAAGCAAGAATCATATTTCAGAACTTTTCTGAGAGCAAACCAGTAGCACTGCTATACCACTATGCTCATTTTGTGAACCTATTTAAATGAAAGGTGCCCATCCAAAGTCCTAATTCAGCAGGAACTATTCACAAGGAATTTTTGTTGTCAGCAGATTCTCTTTGACACATATATGAGTAAGAAGTGAAAAAAAAGTTAATCTCATAGTCTTTTAGGGATATGTTTTTTAATTTTTATTTTAGTTTATTTTACTATTTTATTTATTATTTCCCCTGAAGCCCAAACACTCCTTATTTTGATTTAGGTGGATTGAATCTGAATAACCACTGAGACTTTACAACCAATTTACATTTTAGGAATTTTGTCCAAGGTGTTGATTAAAAAGGTAATACTTCTTTCCTCATCCAACATAGTGTAGATAATTTTCTCACCAAAAATGTTTACCCTGGCTAATGTGACAAATCTGAGTAACATGCTGAATGCAAAGGACATAAGAACCTGGACTGGGATTTTTCAGATCCTGTTTCTTTCCAGCCTTCAACTGAAAACAGCTGTTTTAGTATCTGTGTAAAGATAAGATTATGCATCACTGTAAAATAATTCAATAAAATTATATTTTTGGCAGGATATTTTTTTATGTGACTAAATGTATTGTATACTATTTTAAAATAACTTATTAATTTAAACTTTTTATTTGCTTTCATACCTAACCATGTCAAAATGAAGAGATGCACTGGACAGTCTGCCAACTGTCAGTTTGGTTGAGATTTTTGTTTTTCATATATGTGTCTTAATGATGAAAAATGCAGGCTGGCAACAGGTTCTCTTGGATTCAGGAAGTACAGAGGAGATACAAAAGCATCACTGTCAAAGGGAGAAAACCCCCCCAAAACCAAACAGTAGCAATATAACTTTCTGTTATTGGAAGCTACTAATCTTAGAGTTGTGGGAACACTCACCATCCTTCATCAGATGCAATTAATGTCACTAGTCTGAAAGCCTGTTGCTCATTTGTCCTGTACATTGTATGAATTTCTAGTTCCATTGTCTTGAAGTATGGACTCTTTGAGCTCAAAAATGTGCAAAGAACAGACACAAGGCTGGGCAAAGCATCTCGTGTGTTTTGCAGTAGGATTACCTGAATCAGCTAGGACTCCTCTGGTGGGAAGGATGGTTACTGGGGGAGTTACAACAGAGATCTGCAGACTCACGGGCTTTATTGGGCAAGTACTAGTGTTTCACAACATACTAGAATAATCTGACACCATGGGAAGCTGTCAGATATCTGTTTCAAAATAAATGAATATTTTTTCCCAAGTGCACTGGTAGGCTGTGGAGCCACTACTTTGATTTACAAGAGATTGAATTATTTGGATAATTATTTGCTCTTTGGAGAATGAGAGTACATCTTAATTTCTATAAAGACTTCCAGCTAAACAGATAGGGGTGAGTTATATGCACAGGTAGATTTTATATATATATATAAATTTCAGCAATCTAAAGCACAGCTCCTGTTCAAAGCATCCATAAGAGGCAGCCACTGGATGCAGAGCAATACTTAACTTTTCCTGAGTAGTTTCCCATATGCTACCTTATTGCATTGTCCTAGAAAGACCTCTTTCTGCTGAGAATATATTCTGATGTGAGCTGTTCCACATAGGATTTTTTATAATTAGGTTATATCCCCAAGATACTTATCATGTCTATAAAGGATAAACAAAATAAAAGAGATCACAAGTCCAGATTCCTTCAAGGCCCTTGTGTCTCCCAAGAGCTGTGACATCTGAGTGTATTTGGTATCAATTAGGAAATTCAGGTGGAAAGCACTATGGTCAGCAAGGCCAAAGAGGATTCAATAATTGGTACAGCTACATTAAAGACCCACCCATAAATTACTTAAGTGGATTGTAACAATTATGAAAACTAATGAGAAGAATCTTAAATGGATAGGAACCATCTAATATCATTTTAACACTTTAATTATAAAAAATAATATGAAAAAAAAGCTTTTTACTACTGAAAAGATTCTGGGTTCTCAGCTAGCTTCAACTTTGTTCAATTTAATGACATAGCTGAAAAGCTGGCAAAGTCGAAGTAAAGTTAAACAGATCTGTTGTTTGCCATCTCTTTTTGTCTTAAAGCCACAGTACTTTGGATGACAGAGTAGAAAAGCACATAACTGCAATGGCAAGAATGATTATTAGCAGACAAGAACTCGTCTTGGCACTGACAACTAGTCTTTGGTCTACTAGACAGTGAAAGATCAGTCTTTCCTTTTCACTGAAATGCTCCATGCATGCTGAACTCTCTGACAGCACAACCCAAACAAGCAGTATTTCTAAAGAAATTAGAAGACAGGCTCTCTCTTCCCTAAAAAAGACAATTAAGATGCAGCAAGTAGGAAAGAATCTGCATCTGGAAATGCACTGCTTTGTTGCATGAAGGTCTTCTGACTTAGAAATAGCCCTTAGCTTCAAAAAGTTGAGCTAGATTCTAGATATAGAAACATCTTTCCAAGTTTTCTCAGGAGCTTGGCCACAATTTACATGTAAAATGAGACACACAAACCTGCACTTGATGAAGAATGCATGTGCTCAGCACACACATTGTTTGTATTGACTTTTACTGCATGGTCAATATCTCTGAAATTCAAACTTTCAATGGAGCTATAATGTGCAGGATTATGTGTCCTATTTTGGCAATCAAGTTCAGACATTTGGACCAAAGTATAACCAGAATTTAGCTCCAGGGCTCAGGCTTGCTTTGATTAGAAAAAAAGGAGGGTGTTCCAACAGTCAGCCCTACTCAAGTTGATGGCAAAATTCCCACTGAATTATCTGGAAGCAGGATCAAGGCCACAGCTGAGATAAACAACAAAGTGTAAAAATCTTCTTCTTTCTGCCAGTGAGAGTCCAGCACCCAAATGGATCATTTCCAGAGTTGCATTTGTGAACTGTTATTTTCTTCTGTTGGTACATGTGAATATGCACATCAGGCTGGAAGTAATGAAGAATAAGTCTGCAGGTAACTCTGCTTTCTCTTTGTTTCATTGCTTGTATGTGTGGGCAATTCACCTGGGGGAAGGGTGTTGAGAGGCATCTTTCCCAGCAGTATAAGAGGTGAAGAGTAACAATGGCTGTCTCTGAAAACATAAAAGAGCTAGTCCTGTGTCTTGTCTCCATGGATATATCTAAGACAGCTGGAACCTGGCCTCTTTGAAAATGGTGAGAAGCACTGTGAAGTTTTTGTTGCCTTCACTCAAGGAAGTATCTTTGCTGGTTGACAATCATTCAGTCTGTTATGTAATAAAATAGCATAAAGCAAGCATCTGTGTGATTGTCAGCAACATTTTGTTGCTTACCCCTGGAGAGGAAGTGAGTGGCTACAACTGACCTCTTTGTGTTGCCAGTGGAACATATGTCATGAGACTAGTGGTGAAGAAAATCCTTGCCCTACCCCTCTGGGCACTAAGGACACTTTCCCAGTCACAAGGATGAAAACTGAACAAGGATGATAAGGTTCTGAGCAAAACACTCAGGCCAAGAGGATAGCTGGTCCCCTGGAAGAAAGGCAATGCTCAGAAGGTGTGATCTATTAGCTTATCAAAAATGAATACTATTTCCCTTCAACATCAGAGTTTGGCTTTTGTGTGTTGTTTAACCTGTTGCAGATTAAATATTCTTAGCCTGTCTGGGGTTATGCAGTTATATGTGCACAGGTAATTTCAGCTGGATCCCATCCAAAAGCATGGGAACCCCTTCCTTGTCTGTTATATAGAATAATAATTTAAAAATACTTAACACTTCTCTTTTTTTTTTTTCTTTACTGGAAAGTTAGGCTGGTATTCCCTTAAGGTTTCTAACTATATATTGATGAAGGCATAAATGTTCATTTGTAAATCAATTCACTTGTAAACTGAAATATTTTTATTGCTTCTGATACCGATATCAGAGTCTCACATGTATTTAGCAGATTGCTGCCCTCTCTCTAAAAAGTGAGCTGAACATAAGTCACACCTGGAAATTCATGACTGGGTTTACAAATCTGAGACAAAATCACTGCCTCTGCCCTTTCTAAAATGGTGTTGTACAGATCTTGGAAGAGATCCAAACCAAAGGTAAATCACTGTGATTCAGTGTAATTTTAGAGCAGAACCATGGCAAATATGAGCGTGTCCAGTGATCTCCCTCATAACTTTAATGAAGAAAGACAATACAAATATATCTTATCACATAACAGATTGCTGAAGCCTCAACATGCTTTGCTTTACTTAAAACCTGCTTAACTTTACTTAAAACCTGCTTAACTTTACTTCATTCTTAGGTACTGTGAAGGGAGGATTAGGATATGTATGTTCAAGAGCAGGTATTCTCCTGAACAGTGGTGTATTTCTCCTCAGTTGCTGCTTTTGCTGGTCTTAAATCTTTTAAAACTCATGCTTCAGGGTTTCAGCCTGTCTTGAACAATTAGAAATCAAGCTGCCCCTTAGTCAAAAGCAGCAAACAAGACTATTTCACACCTTCTTATCTACTGTCATTGCTGGCCACTGTCATAAGCACAGCAGTGGACTAGATACACCTTAGGCTTGAAGCAGCAGGACATTTCCTACGGTGTCTTATTTAACAATCTGTTTTTCATCCTATTACAATGTAAACTGCTTTTCCTTATTGCTGATATTTTCAAGGCAGCAGTGCTACTGTTACTGAAATCAAACATTTCCAAGGGCACTCTGGGGCTGAGAAGTAAAAAAAAAAAGAAAAGCAAAGGAAAGACAAGCATTTGGCTCTCCTCCTGGCTATGTGGAAAGGAGAAGTGGGTGATGCTTTGTACCATTTTAAAAAAGCTGCAGGAAAGGACTTCTGCCTGAAGTAGATGTTGCCAGCACCAGTTGGCCCCCTTAGGCAGAATTAGAGAAGATGCAGCTGTAGCTGCCCCAGCTGTGTAGTTTCCTTTTGGCATTAAAGGCATGGGCAGCCAGTACAGTAAACTTACCAGGCTGGAAGGTGAATACCATTAAGATAAAACATAAGGAGAAAAGGATAGATAAAAACACTGTTCAGGTGCAAAACATTGCAATCACACTACACACAGGGGACTTCTCCTTAAGGGGATCAAGGGTTGCCTATCATATTATTCAGCTCTCAAGGAGCTTCTCTGTACAAGGAAGTGTCAGTCTTCTGTCTGTCTTCTCTTTTGAGTCTGTCCAGCTTTACAAATAGTCTTTTTTTTTTCTTCTCCACTAAAAAAAAACTTGACACGCTGCAGAAAAGAAAGTGTGGGCCTTTGTTATTAATGTTGTAGAAATACAAATATGTCCACCTAAGAAAGGAGTCTTCATTAACTCCCACAGCCCAGAAAATTAAGGCACGGCTCATCAGGATCTGTGCTTGCTGTTGGCTAAATTGCAAGGGACTAGTTGAGTTGCTGGGGTTCATAATGCTGATAGAGCGGTTTCCACGTGAATGAAGGATAAACAGCGATTAATTTCAGCCAATAAATAATGGTTTGAGGCCCACATTGAAAGAGGAACAATTACTTTTCCATTTTTCCTGCCAAATGAGCTGATAAGAGAAAACAGGGGAGTTGGCCACGTAAATCAGTCTTAATTTTATCTTCCCCATTAAAAAGCAACCATTAAGACCATCTTCGGCTCATTTCATCCTCTTCTTGTTTCACTTTTTCAATTTGCACAAAAGGGGGGAGTTTGCTCGTCATAAAATTTCACTTTGGCCAACCTATCATTTGCATCTGAGCCAATAAATAGCAATTAGCATAAACATTTAAATCAGGAACTGGAACAAATTCTTGTTCCCCCAGCAAGCTGTTAAATTACTGTATTTCACTATATATAAGAAGCGTTAGAAACAAGATCTGCTGGGCACAATTATCTCTTTCAACAAGACATGCTTGAAAACAAAAAGCAAAACAAAACAAAAAATGAACAAACAAACAAAAAAATCTTGCTGGGCAACCTTCTTTCTCATAGCCAAGGAGATCAATCAGTGCAGAGAGAAGCTGTTCCATTAATGATGTCTTACAAAGCCCTATTTCAAGCTTTTGATCTAAGGGGATTTATTTGATCTTTATCCAAAATATATTCCCCAGTAATTAATTTAATTTACAATGATGTTAAATCATCAAACCTAATTTTTTCTTGTACATTTTTCTCACTTTGTTAAAATGTGCATATCTCTACATACTGGTGAGCCTGAGCTTTACAAGTCTTTCTTTCTTGCAGCATGTTAATTATGTCAACACACATTCAGTGAGCATGACTCTGACATGCTTATGATGTGGTAAGTCAGCAATAACTCTGGAAATGCCAAAATAACTCCAGTGGGTGCAAACCACTCAAAATAAGGTAGGAAGGAGGTTCAAGCAGACTCCTTTTCCTTCACATTTATTCCTTTTTGACTTGTAAGAATGTTTCAACTCTCATGCAATGTTTCTCATCCTCCTAGACTACAACAAAAAGTAAGTGGAGTTCTTTCCATTTTGCCATTGATGAACATAGAGCACAGATATTAAATGTCTTGCTGAAGGTCATACAAGAACTCTGAAATGCAGACACAGTTGGTACTTGGGCCTCAAATATACACTTAGTTCTGAATTAACTCTTTCTAATGTAAATGTTGAGAAAACTGATGACAGATACAGATCAGTTCTCCCATAAGGTTATCTAGGCTCCTTCTGAACATGACCCATAGGTGTTACTTTCTATAAGGAAGGTGTTTTGAAGACAGACAGCAAAGCAGTAAACTTTTTGCACACTGAACTGTATAGATAAGGCAGCATCTCGGAGTGGTTCAGGGTAAGACTCTAAAACACACCCATTTTAATGACTATAAGCTGCTGCTGAAGATGGCTCTAATTGTGGGTTGGATTTTTATAGATTGGAGTGTTGGATGACAGCCATTACAGTAAAAAGAAGAAAGGTGAAAATCAATACAGAAGGAGCAGCAAAACAGAGCTTTTTTGCTTTCATTCTGAAGTGCTGGCTGAGGACAAAATCTGAATCTCCACTGTTGTACTGCTGCAGTCATTGTCCTTTACACCAGGCTCCTCACTCATAAGGAGAAACTGCACGTAAATGTCTTTGGGTGTCTTCTCCTTCCAATGTAACACAAGGTAGTTTTTTCTCTTGTTAAATGTTCTAAACCAACAAAAGTAATAATTAAATAAAGTTATTACACTATGGATCATTTCTGGGTCACTGCAGAAAGACAGGGAATAGCTTCCAAGCCTTTGCTTGTGCCTTATCCCATCAAATGCCTTGTTCTTGGCTCTAGTCTACATCCAAACTCACACTGGGGTAACAGACAGGATTCCATCTTTCACATCCAGTGAAAGTTTGATTGGAAGTCTCTCAGAGGATAACCTTGTTTTGGATTGATTACCTTGTTGGAGTTTCACAGTAAAATAGGTTTATTTTTTTCTGGGTTCATTTTTCTTGTAGCTTGTGTGTTAGCACTAACAAGTAAAATGTTTTGTATTTCAATAGCATATTCCACCTAAGGATCTGAGAAGTGAATAAGTATTATTATCTCCTTTTTATGAACATAAAGACTGAGGGTTGATATACAGACAGGAGTGCATTATTTAAACTGACAGTGTTAATTAAACCACTTTAGTAAAACTACTACAAAAACCTCTTTGGAATCCTATTATGGTTTGGAAGAGGTTATGTTGTCATAAAAGTCACTTGAAAAATAATATACTAACATCTGCATGTGGCATTACACCAGACTGATTAAATTATTTTTGAAGTAGAGATGACACCATTTCTGGGTGTAAACAGAATGTGTAAATTATGACAGGTTCAGTGATTTGATGTAAGGCCATAGAGTAGCAGATTCATATCCAAGACCTGCAGCCACAAGGTTTGTTAATATGATAATTTTCTACCTGATGCAGTAGTTTATGAATAGATATATGGTATTACCCAGGAACTTTTCTCTTTCCATTTCCATAAAACAATTATTATGACCATCTCTCAGTAACGTAGCTATCTTTAATGTAGCAGGACAATAAACATAGATGAAAAGAAATAGTGAAGTATTGCTAACATATTAATAATAAACATTAGGTTTATTTTAGATAAAGCTAATAGAAGAATGTGAGGTTTAGGTATAGGTGTAGTTTTGTCAATGGATGCATTAATATTTATATCAGTAAATAGATTGCAATTCTGGATGTTCTTTGAACTGTCCCCCAGAATACCTCTGAAGAATGCAATTTGCAGGAACACTTTGGTTTGGCCATTTGAAGATGTTATTTCTTTACATGAACATATTTAGGTATTTCACTTTCTCATCCCTGCAAGAGAGAAGGACCCATTTTTACCAAGGAGATGTTTTGATCATGACAATAACTAAAATTAGGACAACCTTCAGTATATGGTCCTATATATTTGACCATTCTGGTGAATCATTAATGGCTCTTTGCTTACAACCTTCTTGAAGAATTTCTGGCAGTTTTCCCTGTAAATTGAATGAAATTAAGTGTGGGTAAATATAGAAGCAGAAAAATCACATAGACTTGGTTAAAGAGAAGCAAATAAAAAGAGAAAATATCACTGAGTGACATTTGTACTCTGGAGTGAGCTACCTTGAAGAACAAATAAACAAAATAAATAAACTGTTGAAGAAATAATATGCCAGTAGGTCTAGTATTTTAAATTGATTCAGTACTGTAATAATTGCAATATTGTCAATTTCCATGCTAGCAAACTGAGAAGCACAGGTGCCAGAAACTGGAGCGGTGGCTGGGACTCGAGGGACAACCTGAGATGTCTGAGAAATATTGTTCAGTATTTGGCTTTATGTTTAACAGAATTTAGGGCAAACTATACATTCTAATAACATTTAGCAAAAATTGCAGTGGTTGTTTGTTGAGACCAAATAATGACCACTAGTATTAATTAATTCAAGTTGTCATCCAGTTTTATGAAACTGTTTAAGTTCTTTCAAAGCTTTCATGAAATACAGTTTGGGAAGGTGCCTATCAAAGGCACAGATTCAATACCAGCTTCATGGCGTCTGAATTATCACTAAACCATTAGTCATGAAATTGATGTTTTATTTCAGATCAATTTCAGGTTGTTTTTATTATGTTAATTGATTTATAATTCCATAATGCAGAGATTAGTAATTTGATGAAACAGTTTAAGGTTTTAGTTTGTGCTGAACAGGCACAGTTTGTTTGCAAAAATGTTCAAAAATGAAACAAATCTTTCCCAGAAAATATAGACTGACAGACTAATCCTTTGTTTCCCTGTATACTTAATATTCTTTCATATGAAAATTAAATGTAAAATACTTACAAAGTACTAAACTGGTATCATAGTGACCCTAAGAAGCTGGTTTTCTTTTGTATGAATTCAATTTGTAGGACATTTTTTTTGTAAAAAAAGGTGGGGAAAACCTAAAATCAAAATTCTTTAGTCATTTCTCTGAGTCTGAGATGTTCAGAACAAGGGGGGAATTATGGCAATTAAAAATAAAGCTGGAGTGGTGTGCTTTCAAAATCTACCCTAGTGCAGGACAGACCCAGCATTTAATCAGTAAAGCCTAAATAATAACTATCCCAACTTAGGGAATATTAGACTATGGGAACCATATATGAAAACTTTGGTGATGAATTCCATGCCTTGAAGACCAAAAAGGTTGTAAACACAACTGTTAACCCAATGTAGAAAATAACCAAATAAATAAAATCCCCTTAAGTCTTGTTGTTTTTCTGCACTGGATGATGCTTGGAACAGTTGAAATGAAAATGGGAGCCCTAAGCCTGGAATAGGCATTGCTGGATCCTGCCAGGCTGTGAGCGCACAGCGGTGGCCAGACGTATGGCATTCCTGCTCCTGCAGATGCTCCTGTCATTCTGGGTCATGAGGAAGCTGACTGGACTGGAATGGAAGGCAAAATAGGTTTAAAAGAGCATATCAAAGGGAAATGCAGGCTTTTAATTTGGGAACTGAAGTGGCTGTTAGAAGCTGAAGTAGGTTGTTGCTTACTGTTCTATCTGTGTCTGAAGAAAGCTTTTTGATGAAAACTAAATATTCTCATGGAATAACAGAATGGTTACCACGTCCTAGCATGGCAGTTGGACCTGGTGTTTCTTCTATCTGACATGGAATTGCTTTTTTTTTTGAAGTCTTTAATATTTTCATAAAAATACTCCTAAATTCAATGTTTGTTTCAGAAGAAAAATACAAATATCTGTTCTCTCAAAGATGAAACCAAAATTTCCCAAGTTATTTTTATTATTTTTAGTTGGTTTTTTTTTCCCCTCAACTGCAATAATCTAGTGAATTTGACAATAAATTTTAAAGAATTTGTCTGACCAGCTTTTGAATCTTGGACTTGATGGTTTTATGCAGTTATGAAAAAAACTAATTTTGTGTGTGTGCACAGACAGTGAAGTGGCAAAGAGGAAATACCAAAGACTAGCATGTAAATGATCATATTATATATATATGTGTGTCTTTAGAGAGAGATTGAGTTGTTTTTGTGCACATGTGATTCAGACTTCAGGTGAGTGCTGTAATGCAAAGGAAGCATAACATTTTTATTGTACATATTTTCTGTCTGATGAAAAGGCAGGCAAAGCAAGGGAGTTATCTAGCCTTGTGTATTGGCTGGGAACATGCTGATAAAAAGCAACAATATCCCTGAAAAATTGTCCTGTTATTTCAGTAAGTAAAAATTAACATTTTGACCTGATTTTGTCCTTTATGAAATTCACCATGGCTCTGGAGTTCTATAAGGTTCTTCATAATAGAGATGCACCAGACTAACTCCAAGCATCTGGGGCTGAGGAGAATGCATAGCAGAAAATGGCTGTGCTTATTTTAAAGGAAGGGAATAACCATAGGACTTCAATTGAAATCTGCATGATATTTGAATCTGTTCAAAACTAAGATTTTGGGTTATGTCTCCCTCACTGTCTGCCTTCAATGCACAGAATAAAACAGTTAAATTCTTTCCCTTATGTCAGGAGGCAGTGGTGAGATTCTGTGCAGGTAAGAATGTATGTTGACTTCACAATAAAATCATAGAGTGATGCTGACATATTTAATAAAAAGGGCAACAAAGCCAGTGGTTAAAACCCCCAACTCTTCATAAACACATCAAATGTAAGAATACCCTCAGAAGCTGAGGCAGGTAGAAAATATCTCAGAGGTTTTAAGGAGGGACAGTAGAAATTATTTAATTTGAAATATAGAAAAACAGCTGCATAGGCTATAATTTAAAATGTCCCTTAGTAATCCCTAAGTATTCTGTCTTCTTTTCAGACACACTTCTGAAACCTTGGAGTTTCCTACAACAATGTGGAAAACTAGGTAGAGGTCTTTAAATATTATTGGAATTTTAAACAAATATTGTCAGGAACAAATTTCCCTTAAAAATGAAGATAGTACCTCATTTACACTGTTGAATGTGACTGCTGAAGTGGATTTACACCAGTATATAAGGAATTTGACTCTTCTCTTGTTTGTGCTGTAACTATTTGATGGCACAGCACGCTGTGGAAAGTCATTTTCACATAATCTACCTCTTTGTGGACTTTCATTCATCAAAGTATCATCCAAATTCACAGCATTAAGCTGTTATTCAGCTCCTCTTCTATTCTGTACGAAAGCAAGAAGAGAAAAAATTTGGCTATCCAGCCCAATAATTCCCCTCAAGGACAAAAGGAGATTCTACAAGAGAACTGTCACATGTACAGCATGAAAGCAAGTTCAGAAATTACGCAGAAGTGGCCTGGACTTGGGAGGAGACCTAGTCCTTGTATGACTAGCAATGGATTTAGGACCAACTCCAGCAATTAGAGAAGAGGAGCAACATCCACACAGTGTTTACCACACTTAAATGAGGTCTGAGTTCCTCCATTATGGGAGGAGACATACTAATTAATTTCCATTATCCATTCTATTTGGGAAAGATGCACTTAAAGCCCCCTGGTGGAGCTGAGGCACCTGACTTGCACAAGAGGAAGAGACAGTGTGAGCAGCATGAGTACGATTTGACTGATTGATTATCAGTTAAGGCATTCTTCTGAGTATGAAGAGTCCCAGATCTGCCAAGTGGCTGGAGAGGTCAAATATCAGCATGAATCTTTATTGTCTCTTAAGAAAGTAGCATTTTTTAAGTTAACATATGTGCTAACTTGTCAGTACAAAGCAAATGGAAATGACAGTCAATGTACTTTTTCCTGTGTTTAAAAAAAAGTGAAGGAGAATCAGACTCGCCACAATCTATACACAGGGCTGTGAAAGAGCTAATATCCAGGAAAGACAGATCAAATGCAATGCTTAAAGAAAAAAAAAAATAGCACCAGTAATAGACATAATTCCACCCACTCCAGAAATCAGACCTTTGTGTCAACTATAATGCATCTGCATCCTTAGTTGAATTTTTATTTGAGGGATTTTAACGCTGTTTTCCTAAATTAAGGGCAAGCTCGTGATGGCTACATTTTTACACAGGCACTGTATTATGACCATGCAGTGACCTCTGTCTGTGTACAGAACTTCCATTGACTCCAGAGGGAGTTCAACAGTACATGTCAATCAAGGACTATATGTTCAGAATCACCTACAGTTATAAAAAACATTCCCTGCTTCCTCCCATTTGGGCTTCTTTGTCCAAGGAGATGATTTTGTGGCGGCACTTTGTTATCAATGTCAGCACCAAACATTTGTTTGGAGGTAAAGCTCTGGCTGTCCCACTCTGAAAATCCTATTTCTTTCTATCCTTTATCAGCCTTCTCAATAAATAAAAACTAAAAAAATCTACATGCTAGATGCAGTGTTATTTCTGCATGACATTAGCAGCCATTAATGCTCTGCATACATTATAAACATTACACCAGAGCCGTCATGAACCCTGCCGTGAAAATTTTCATAAGGCGATTTATCCCTACCTGGTGGGTACTTAAGGCTCCTCTGTGTATAGGAGCAAAATGTGCTCAGCAATAAATAGCAAGGAATGAACTACAGTGACTCTTCTCCCCTTTTTGCACAAGTACAAATCCTTAATGCATCAGCTCTAATCATTTTGTTTAATTGTTCAGACATCGTGAGGATACGGGAAAGCTCAAGAAAGCCACCCAGTCTTTTATTGGTTAACTAGACAGAACACAACAGGTTCAGTGACCTATTTGCTTTTTGACAGTGCGAGTCAAAGCACTTAACTTCAATCACTATCTCATTTACAACCTCCCCCCCCAAAAATAAAAAGCATGACAGTTAACACTAATATGATGGCAATTTCATATTGTTTCTGCTTATGAATTTGTCTTTCCCTTATTAATCATCCAATAAAGCACTGACACTGCAGAATCCTGACGTTGACCAACAAACCATGTACTAAGGACAGTAGCACCCAAAAGGAAGGGGCTACCACAAAACTGGGGAAGCGAAAAGCTTTTATTAACACCAGAGGCCCATTAGAGTGCTCTCTGTTCACCTTCAGTGGAGCAATAAATGAAGAAAGCTTCAGAGGAGAGGACTCCTACCGTCTTTGTGCTGGTAATGCACAGCTGAGCTGTAGTCATGTTGTAACGCTTGTAAGAAACAGATGTTCCTTCCCTGACAAATCTCCTTTCTTGATTTATTATTCATTTGCTCAAATCACAATGGAAAGTCTTTGGCCCATTAATTAAATTCCAAGCAAAATAAAATTTGCAGCAGAACTCATTACTGGTAAATGACTTTGACACTTCATCAGATTTGAAGGTAAAATAGGCGACTTTAGGAAGTTAAAGGTGGAGAGAGCTTGGGCCTTTTCTGCAACCACTGCAAGATGATAAAGATTGTGATGAAATTTTTATGTTAAGTACTGATCTTGGAAAGTTCAATTTTGTGTCTTTTTGCCATGAGCTATACTCTCCCATCTTTAAAAACTGAGTCTAAATTTTTTTTAAAGAGCTTCTACTGTGTCTTTGCACACGTGTGTACTTACAGAACTGTTTGTATGCCTTTTATTAGGGATATGGTGATTATTATTATTGGTCATTAAAATAAATCCCTTTATTAATGACAGATTTTTAAGGAGTGGTGTGTTAAGCTATGCTTTGGCCTTTTTTTTAATAGATGTATTTTTTATGAAGGTTCTTTATATAAAGTGGATCTAAACAAAAGCAGCAAAATAAATCAATAAAGTAGAAATATGGGAGGCTGGGAGAAGGATTTCTTTTCTTTCAAGACATCAGTGAAATACAATTTTAAAGTCAGTAACATCAGAAGCAAAATTAAATAAGGGAGAAAATCTGAGGTATATGAAGGATTGTCAGCTGATGACATAGTTGAGGGGAGGATGTGGCTGCAGTACATATTCAAGACTATTTCAATCTATGTAATTATGATGACTTTAATTTAAAGGTAATGTGCAGTGAAACATGGTAGCCAATAATCTTGACTGACTCACAGACCAAAAAATTACCAAACAACAAAATGCAAGACAACAACTCACTTCTTCTATTATATGAGGTTTTAAGTTTTTTATTTCCTGTGGCCATGATTTGAGGACCACATTTAGATTTCTATTTCTTAGATGAAGTGAAATGAACTAAAATTGGCCCAAAGCATGAAGATTATTAGCAATGCTTGATCTTTATAAGGCAATCTATTGAAAGGACCATGTGAGAGAGAAGCACGGATTAACAGACTGGAAATGGAAATAGGTAGCATGTGGATAGAGTAAACACAGAACTTGATCCTGAATCTCTCATACTTGCAAGTAGTCCCCACACTCTTTCAAACAACATTTGAATGTCTTAACTACACTGAACATGAGAATTTTTAAACCTATCCTCCAGAATTCAAATGCAGTTAAGACCAGTTAACTGAAACAAATGTTATCAATGCACTACTGGATAATGCCCTGGGCCAAACTCTGAAAATATGGAGAGAAGTTCTGATGTTGAATAACAGCTACAATATACCATGTACCACTAGTAATGCTGGAGAAATCCCAAGGGACTAGAGCAAGGAATGAAAGGACATAGAGGAGAAAAAACTAATGGCCAAAGACAACTGTATCAATTTGCTATTTACAAGCTAACAATTCCATGCTTGTGTGTAAGGCTTAAAAGAGGGAAAGCAGAGAGATAAGTAGGGCACAAGTAACTTAACTGGGTTTAGATTGTAAAGCCACTCAGGAATGACTTGCTGCTTCAGCACCTAGCCAAACCAGCAGTATCTAAGACAAAACACTGACTGACCTAGTAGTTCCTGAGATATTACTATCACAGCTCAAATTACCCAGTAGTCAACTTGCAATTTCCATAGTAGGGCACAAGACAAAAGGCATTATTCTGAATTGTAATATTAACTTATGTATTGTTAGGTCAGGAGGCAGACACAGTAGATGGCCTGGGTATATTACGGTTGCCTCCATTGCAGGTGACTAGAGCTATCAATCTTGCTTCTTTTGTGGAAATTAAGTAACTTTGAAAGTATAAGGGTTGCATATGGTGTGTGTAAGACTGCAGAATGTCCTGTAAGATCATATTATAAAATGCAGAATATGAAGGAATGAGTGAGAAAGTGATTGCACAAGGGTCAGGATAAATACCACAGATGCCTGAAGATCACTGTAGAGCAAAAGGTCAGTGGAAAACACTGGTTTAAAAGAACTGTGGGCCTGACTCATCACATTGGTATACCCACATTACAAGTCAATTGATTCAGTGAGTTTCATTGTCACACAACTAAAGTAATGCAGCAACAAACCAGGTTAACATATTCTCTTTTCTCACCTCTTCTATTGTGGAAAGGAAAGAAATACTACAGGGGAAATACAAACGACACTGGAAAGAGTGGGCAATAAATTCAGAGTGACTGAGGAGATTGGATGATTGAAGAACCTGGTAATGGTATGTGGAAGATTTCTTTTGTCAGTCACTGATGCAAACCTGGATCAGGTTGAGAATGACAAAACCTGGTGACCATATGAGAAATGAGTCAGTGCTGTTGGTATTCATGCTAGCGAAAATGCCATGATGATTGACAATAATTGGAACTCTTGTTAACATTATCAGCAGAGAGGGAAACCATGGTCTAAGCAGACATTAAGGTTGATTGTGACACTCCTCTGAAAGCAAAACAAAGCCTTATTAAATAATAATCAAGGCATGCTGGTGATTTGGTCTCTGCTCATCATACACAGAAGTTTGCTCAGTTTTAAGTGGGATCCATCCTGCACCATTCAGTAGCCTTATAATCATTTTAATTTATGGATGCAAAGAAAAATTAGGAGGCTTCAGAAGTGAGTAAACCAAGTATCATGAAGAAATTCCTTTCTTGTTCTTAGTCCTGAGAAAAGTTACAAAGAAGATAAAGTTCTGTTTAGTTTTCTTGGCTACGTTGGTTGAAGAAAGTGAAATTTCCTGTCTATTCTTTTAAATCTCTTACTTTGAAAACCTGTTGTTTTAAATGTTTGAAAAGTATTGGAATTTATCACTTGATGAACATCCTCCCAGTAATTACAGTCAAATTTGAGTATCTTCTGAAAGATTTCTTATTTCCTATTTTGTGCTGTGAGGCCATCAGGCAAAAAATGACTCAATGTACAAGGAAACCAGTAAATCAAACTTTAAATAAAATATGTAGCACTGAACATCTGACAGATGGGGAAAATATATTGGAAGCTTGACCCTCATTGACTTTTGACCCCTTTCTTCTATATTGACAATGATGAAGCTCAGACATTTCATTATTTTTCATGTGATCTTTCTCAGCTCTTGTAATCAGAGGTATTGTGTTAACAATAACATTCCAAATATTTAAGAGGAAAATACTACTTTCGTAGTAGATAGGAACTCCCTAAAATTCAGACATAGGTCTTAAACTGAAGTAGTGTTTCAAGTTTAGTCCCATTTATCTAACAAAGACACTGGAACATTTTTATTATAAAAATCATTTGATTTTTACTAACATTTTGTAGCAAAACCCCCAGCATTCCTGTCTTCTATAAAATATGCTCTGATGGCCTAAGTTATGACTCTGTCTGCTGTTTGGGCTAGTCTGAAATTGTACCTCATCCATGGCCAAATGTCTCTTCAATCCTGCTTTGTGCTGTCACAGCAGGAACAGAGGCTGAATGCACAAGGTTTAAGTGATTTTTTTTTCTCTGCTGACAGTAATCTCAACAATATCAGGCCAGCTTCCTTCTGCTTCACAGCTATGTTCACAAGTACCACTCTGTTCTCAGGGGTGGCAACAGTTTACAGCTATGTTATAACTTTATACACTTCACAAAGAAGTAAAAAGTTGTGATTCCTGTGCTCCACCAATCTTCTACAAGTTGTTCCCACCATTGCAGATGATGTAAAATTACAATGTAATAGAAAGATCTTTTTGATGGACAAAATTCAATTGTTATGCTTTAAAAAGGGAGGATAAGGATCCATAGTGCCATTGAGGTGATGCAGAGACCTGAGTCTGATTTCAGTTGTAGTAGTACAAAAGAGGAGAAATCCATGCAAGTCTGAGGATACATTTGGAACTCTAAGAATCAGCAACACAAAGACCAAAGTTAGTTTTATTAGGCAGCTCTTTATAGAACTAATAAAAAAATACAAACTAAAACATAATTCAAGAATAATCATAATAATAATAAAGAGATTTAAAGAGATTTTCTAAACCAGAGAAAATAATAAAGGGGAAAAAATGAGGTCATACTTTTGGAGTAAAATATATGGTCTTAGTTTTCTTTTTATAATAAAAGTGTCATAAAAATGGAAGAAGGCAAAGCTAAGGGCATCCAGAATGGTACAAGGACTCAAGGGTTTCACATATTCAGAGAGGTTAGAAAAAGTAGGTCTGTATTGTTTGGAAAAGAGGATCTTATGAGGGACTTCCATGAGATACATGAAACTCTAAAGGGACTGAGGAAGAGAGATGCAGCAATACTATTTGAACTAGTGTCAAATGCAAGCTCAAAGGGACACAAAATGATGCCAGAGAAAAGCCTGATAATGAAATCCTCTAGGTGGAAACGTTATACTAGGAGCAAAATACTGAACAATGCAATGACTGCAAATAGCTTAAAAATTCCCAAACAACACAGGAAACTGATGTTGGACAAAATAAATATTTCTGCAAATGAAAAGGCTCACTTCAAAGTTTGAGTCATGGTCTTACTTCAGTTTCATAGGAAGATGTGACCCAGAATTATGTTTTCCCCTCTCAGTTTGATGAGAAATTAACAGTGGACAGCAGAAAGTCATTTGAACTTGGACTCCCAACACCCTACAACATTATTTCACCCCTACCATGCTCCATCAAGTAACCAAGTCAAAATGCAGTAACTCACTGAAATACCAGACTAGGAGAATTAATTACAATGTCAAACCCTGGCTGGCCCCTCAGATTCTACCCTGGTTTAAACTGTCATTTCATTACTCAACTGCATGCTGCCTCACAGCTTATCCACCCATCACTTTCCCACTCTGGCACCAGCTGGGTCAGGGGACACCCAGTGGGCACTTTCTTCCTCCTCCCTTCATTCTCTCTGAAAGGGGAACAGGCTGCAGTTGCACAGTAGCATGTCACCAGTACCTTCCCCCGAGATGTGCAACGTGACACTGGTACCCTCTGGCACAGGAATTAATAGCTGGGAGCAACCATCATGTGAGTCCACCAGGAACCTGACAGGTAGGAGAAGAGGAAAGCCACATAATATATATCAACCTCAAATAAATCTCTTGTGCAAAAATTGTGTTAAAATGAACTTAAGGATGAGGGCAAAAACCCTCACAGGGTCTCATATCATCCCCAAATGAAGCCATTCTGAGCATACAATTACTCTTACCACTTTCTTCAGTGAAATCATCCATAAAAATGTAATAATAAAATCAACAATGTTAGTAAAAATATGTTTAATCCAACTTGGCTTAATCATTCTCATAATTCAGTCAAGTGGCATGACCACAGGTCAGAGAGGAGGATGAAAAGGACCCTGATTTCTCTGTGAATCCTTATACCATCTGTGTTTCTTTTGACTTCAGAGTACTGACATTCTACAGAACTGCAGATGCCTGCTACCTTAAAGCCATATTGTTATGGGCACTAACATCAAGTTCTATAATGGAGCAAATATTCCTCCAAATATCTGTTTATCCTTACCTAAAACTACTCTAACATTTCATCCAAAAATATATTTATTGGTATTTCTGTCATAAAAATGAATTGCTATGAATGCCCTGCCTATCCCAAATGTGCCTGAACTCCAAGAATAGGGTTTAGTTTGGGAGCTCTAAAGTTGAACTTTCACATATAGAAGAAAATGTAACAGCTAACAGAGGTAAACCTAACATCTATTCATTCTATACTAGATTTCCACCAGGAAGGCAGCCGTGCCTCAAGATGCAGTGCAAGAGGACATTTTACATCCAATTAGGCAGGGAAGCCAAGCTGCATGGGTTAAAATTTACCACAGATCCCAAGTATGTCATTTTCTTAACCCCTTAAGGGTTCAAACTGCACTGGAAGGAAAAAGCAATTATGTAATGAATAGAAGGGAAAATAATGTCCCAAACTGGTTTGCTTGCAACAAGGTACAGATTCCTCAGTGGTCTGCAGGGAATAGCTCAGCTCCCCAGCTTATTCTTTGACCACACCTGAAATAAAAACTAAAGGATATGTCGGGGAATAGGAAAACACAACAGCTCAGATAATGTCCCAGGCAGTACATTCATTACAGGCTCATCAGAGTGGATGCCTGCAATAGGAAGATTAAATACCCATTTACCAGCATCAGAGGAGAGTTTGGTTTTATAATGTATTGTCCCCTATTCCCCGTGAGGCTGCTTTGTTTGATAAAATGCTGAGTGTGGTGTAAAAATATCCCTCTCTCTGTAATTTGCACTCCTCTCCATTTAAAGCTATTCTTGCCGCAAACGAGAATTGAAAGCTGCTAAAATTAAGTGGTGTCAGTTCTCAATGACACTTTAATGATAGAGTGCTCAGCAAATGAGATGAGAATGAATTCCAGCTTCTCTGCTAAAGATAGTAACCAGCACTAAACAGTATAATGCTCCAACTGGGCTACACTTCACCTGCTTCATTCATATTTAGTAGAAGAGAAATAGGGAAACTGTAATTAAAAACGAGCGTAAAATGAGAAATGCTAATTTCTAATAGAGATGGCAGGAAACAACTGAAGCTTATGAAGTCAAAGCACAGTCCACAGTCCTTCTTTGTCACATCTGTACTGCCACAGAGGCCATCACTAGCTGACCACAGGGTTGGTGTGAGGCTATGGCATGTTTTCCTTGCTGCAGAAACTGCCGCTCCAGCAAGTTTGGTATAAACCTACACAACTAACCCAAGCACAAAACAAAAACAGATGAGGAAACCCTGCATGCTTGTGGGCTAAATGAAACTACTATCTATGAAAAAAAAACATTCAAGGAAATAAAACCCCAACATGTAAACACTTTCTTTCTCTCAGTGTTATTATAATTGGACCTTCAAGGACATCCATCCACACAGACCATGCCTGTAGCTTCACTACTGCTAACAAATGACAACTTCCAAGTGTGTCAACTGTGTGCTGTCATCACTGTGCCCCCCCTTGTGCCACTGTGGTCTTGCAAAGGTGTTTTATGATGGGACAATTAATCTCTGGAAAAAACTATATTTTGCTCAAGACTTCTGAGCGTGGCAGAGCAATGGTTAGACTCTGGTGCAAGGGGAAAATGTGAGCACATGAAGCTGTGTACCAAGATCCTCCTGCTGCTTGAAATTCAAATAGTCCCTGGGCAGAGCTAGTACTGCCTTTCCTTCTGCCCCATACAGCACAGGCTCACAATTTGCACTCACAGTGTACATCTTTCTGCAAACTGAAATGAAAGAGAGGTAAATTGTTACTTTTGTATGATACTATGTCATCTAGTTGGATAACCAATTCTGTCAAACACAAGAGTGAAAGGGAAATAATAAGGCATGCAAAGTATAAAAAGTCGTTATGGAGAGAGAAATATTTATAAGTGTAGGAAATTTTCAGTGGACTTAATTAGGAAAGCCTTCTTTTAATGAGTGGAGTTAAGGTTTCAAAATACATTGCAAGTACCTGCAGACTATTCTATGCCACTAGAATGAAGATGGGGTTGTTTGCAATGACTGACAATAAAATCTTTATACCTCATAGTAATATCAAGTTTTCCTTACACATACAATATATTTGATGGATAAGTGATCCTGCAAATACTCTATAAGAGGCCAGCACTATTTTCCCATTCTTGATGAAACCAGACTGTATTTATACTCCAAGTCTTTACCTACAAGTCCTTAATCCAATGTCTTCTGAAAAATAATGCACTGAAGGGAATTCCTCATTCCTTGATTTCACATGGAAAAAACCAAAAGTTTTTGCATTTGCACATAACAGAACATATCCAAAGCTGTACAAATGCCTAGGAACCATAAAACTGGTGTGCTAATGGTCTGAGTGCTGGTGAAATGGTCATGAGTGAATGAGAACAGTAGGTTTTTGTGGTATAACCAAAGGAGACATGAGAAAGCTTCAACAGTTGCAAGACAATTACTTTTCTTTGTTTTATTCTGACATAGATGTGGTAGTGCAGACTAATCCCAAAGAGACCCTGTTTCAATTATTACTTCTGCTATTAATTTAACAGGAAAAATAAATATTTAGTATGCCACAGATGATGATTACACATCCAGTGCTGCTCTTCAGGGTTCAGAATGACTTATGAACATGAAGTGTAGGACAATAGCTCCAGATTAGCACATAACCTACTGTTTGGGTAGCCAGGACTAGAGGCAGAAAAGGAATCAGTAAATTAAGCCTGTCTCTCTTATTTCAGCTCCAGGTCAGCCCTTTTAGTTGTGGCCAAGTGCTGCCCTTCACCCAGTGGGGTATGTGATGCATGACACCAGCTTGCTGGCACCATGAGTAAAAGAGGTTGGTATGGGCTGACTGAAAAATAATGCAATTACTTTCTGTCCTCCATGTACCCCAGTGTGGGTGGATGTGTAAGGTTGATGAGAGGGAAAGGGAGCTCTGCAGTCCACTTATTATCCTCTGCAATTTCCTTTGTGCAAGGGGAGCTGTGCATCCTGATGGAACATGGGTGCACCCTGGAGAGCACACCTTCCTTGCACACAGTTCAGCCTTCTTTTGACTCCCAGTCTAATATATATCCATTAGTTTAGTTTAGTTTAGTTTAGTTTAGTTTTCTGTCTTTATTGTAGTAAAATGAACCATAATCACTTACAAATCCTGTGAAGGAGTAAGCATTACCTGTGAGATGCCAACATCTCTGATCTCCTATGAGTCTGAAGCATCTTGCATATTTGATCTCTTGGAAAGGCAAACAAAAAAACCCCAAAACAAGAAAGCAAACAAAAATCCCCCTCTCTCCTATCAAGCAGTTTTGTAGAGCTTTGGAAACAGCAAGACAAAATAAATATTGAGTGAGAAGGAAAAAAAAGCCAGTATTGCATCAAATACTTGCCCCAGGTCCTACAACAGCAAAAATGAGGTGACACGCAGCCATACATGAGTGGACAACATGTCAGCTGCACAGAGGGTCTCTTCATCGTCACACATGTCCCCTAGCTGGCAGTTTACCCCCTCAGACACAATGTTAAGAGACACAGGAAGAATGTTCTCTTTTTGAAAAGTGTCACATAAAGTAGCTTACCAGCCTGGTTGGCAGAAAATCATATTTTCTGATA
Source organism: Galbula dea (assembly GCA_013399015.1). Taxonomy (NCBI): domain Eukaryota; kingdom Metazoa; phylum Chordata; class Aves; order Piciformes; family Galbulidae; genus Galbula; species Galbula dea. Next base: position 72,124 of record VWZX01011006.1, on the reverse strand, counting down.
TCTGATGTCACATTTTATTAGATTTAGGATACTATTATGCTACTTACTTAGGGGTTTAAAAGTATCCTTTTTATAGCTAATGCCACAGGTAGAATGTTAAACTGCAGACATTTTGCAATAAAGGACTAGACTGTTCCTTAGACACATCTGGTATTTTTTGCCCCCAACAATGCAAATGCAATTCAGTATTTTTTATCCTTTTTTTTATTTTTTTCTTTGCTCTCCCTTCACATTTGTCATCAGTTCATCCACTAACCTATGAGTGAATCTGGTCACAGATTCTGCAGAACTCTGGAATTGTAGTTTGTTACTTTTAATATATTTTAATGAAATAGGATTATTTAATACCCTTAGATTGTTTCATCTTAACTCCAGAGCTGAGAGAGCAGTTGTCCTTTTAGTTCAAACAGTGGCATTTGCTGTTATGCTTGGCAGCAGCTTCCACCTGCTAGTAAATATAATTGACACTATGCTTTGGATTATATTGGTTCTGAATTATCCTTTTGCATTTATGTAAAAAAGTTTTATCTTGATTTCAGTTGTTAGTGGACCTTTAATAAAACCTTTTAATGTTCAAATTTTCTTTACAGTCTTTAAGCAAAATTCTTTTATTGGTAACTGAGTTGTTTGAACTGACAGCAGGTTCAAGTTTTTGACCTTTTGAGTTAGTTAATATTGTTTTCTGAATGCAGTCGTGGTCCTTTTTAAAGCAGCAAAATCTGTGTGCATTTAAGGGCAGAGTTTGATTCATACTATCAAGTACATTCATGATTACCATCACAAGACAATAACTTTGGTGTATTCTGGAGGAAAGGTTTATTTACTCAGGTGGCAATTGGCTTATTTATGCAGATGAGAATTAGCCTTACTCACCAACCGAAACATAAATGTACTTTTTCTCTATCAGTTCTACAACACTTAGTGATTAAACCATAGATTTCATCCCTAATCAGTGTCTTCATCTTTAGTTACTTATTAGTGTTATAATTCAGTAAAGTGTTACTGACAGATATCCAGATGATTCCCAGAGTATGAGATGAAGAAATCAGAAGAAATACATGCCATTCCTGACTTCTTCATGCAGCTCTGCTTCAGTCATAACTGTTGTGAGAATGAGGAGACAGAAAAGAGAATGTTGATCAATAACAATAATATTTACTGATATTCTATAACATTCTTTATGTTCTATAACACATTCTATATTCCATAGGAGTTTGGTGGGGGTTCTTTAGTGTTATTTACATACCAAAGGGAAGCAGCTCCACAGGAACTCCAAAGTAGAATCCCATTTCTAAACAGGAGAAATGTATTTTACAGTGAATGCTTTTAGCTGCTGCAGGCTTTAAAATTAAAAATCCAGAAGACAGTGTGATGCTTTTAGGAAAGAGTAAGTACCATGTACTCTGGTTACTGTGCCTTTGATATTCTACAGAATTTTCTCCAGACAAAGGGGCAAAAATATCTCATTCCATAGATTCGAAACATGTAGGTCAAGAATTGCACATATTAAAAAAGAGAACTCCAAAGAAAATTTAGGTACAACATTAAGGACTCTGCAGCTGAGTAAGAAATTTCCTTCTCATCACCAGATTAAACCAACAAGTTTCTGTGCTCTTGGAGCTGTTGGCCTGGATCAGCTTTAGTTTGATGCCTCACATTTAGAGGTAATACTTAAAGATCTCAAGACACATTTTGCAGGAAGGAGGATACTACTTTCAATTCCTTTGGCAGAACAAGAAGTATTTCCCTACATTTGTTGGACAAACCTCCTAAAGAGGCCTGACAGCTGACACCAAGTTGCAGAAACACTTTTTGGGTTAAATTTCTAGGTACTTTTTATGTAATTTATAATCCTTCAGAATAATAGACACATTTGAACAACATCAGCATAAAGACTGCTAAATATACCAATTTTACTCTCAGAAACCCACTGCATTTTACCAGTAAAGAGTAAGAATTCATAGACTTTATTTTAACTTTTCCTACTCACTTTTAAAGTTTATCATTGCTAGGGGTAACACTCTTCAGAGACTCTCTCATTACCTGCAGGGACAATACATTTTTCTCTCTCTTAAAAATAATGTTTCAATCCAGTACAACAATCATGCTGCTTTTTTTTCTCAGTCATCATTACAGGTACCTTTTCAGTTTTTAAAGACTAAAATATTTTCCTGTATCTTCTAAAAAATATTCATTCAACTAAGCATAGTCAGGGGCTCTGTCTGTTTCCTTTTTTTGTGAATCTCTGGATTTAAATATTTTCTACCTTTACTGAGAGGAATTTCCACAGTTCTGTAAATTATTCCTCCAAATCTCTGTGTCTCTTGTATCTTTTAAAGAAGTAACTTGCTTTGTATTTAGATCTACAACTGACCTTTAGGACTGGCCTCCTCACTGAGCATTTTAGTAGGTATAATTGTTTGAAAATATGAATTAACTTGGTAGTGATCTCCTTGCATACCCTGGACTATTTTAAGAAGATGAATGTAACCTTCAGCTGTGTTCTGTAGAGGTTTTATTCCAGAGCCTTTCAGTGTGATTTGAGATTGAAAGCTTACCAATATTTGAAGAATGCCATTGAGCACTAAGCTGTATTTGTTTGTCTCCTGAACACATGCAATTAGGAAAATAATCCATTATGGAAAATCTTCATTAAAAGTTGGCTTATTCTCCCTTTTGATTAAAATTCAGTATTACATGGAATCAATTGTTCAGTTCTTCTGTGAAACCTGCATCAGCCACAGGCAGAAGACTAATTGCTCTGTTGTTCCTACATCTTACTCACCTTTTCTGTCTTCTGATTATAAAATCTTGTGGAGAACAATAAACATGCTCCCACAGTGTGGTTTCACTTGGTTCTTGACCCAATTCCATAGCAGAGTGAGAGATGCCATGACAGCCTGAGGGGATTTTGGGGCAGAGAGGATTTTCTTGGCTAGAGGCTTTATCTCCACAGTCCCTACCCTGTCCTGGGATGGAGTCTGGGACATTGCTTTTCCTGCCATATAAACTTCATGGGTTTCTTAGTTTTCTAAGCCCTGAATAAAATCTTCACAATGTAGTCCTTTGCCTATTTCTGCAATGACATCAGCAATCAATGCTAACCTGGCCTGGTAACAAAATGTTTCTACAACTCCATACTAAATCCTTAATTAAAATTGCCACCTAGAAAACCTTGCAACAAACAAAGCAGTTGAGGTTGGGCTGCAACCTGACAGCCATGTGGCTGGAGAGGATGGGTTCTTTATCCCAAAACATAACCTCAAAGTCATCTCTAACCTTCTTCTCTGTTTTTAGCTCTAGAAGAGCTAACTCTGCAGCTGTCCTGAATGCTGAACAATTTCAGTGGGTGAAGTCCTGGCCTTAGCCAAACCAGTGGCAAAACTCCCCTTGATTTCAAAAAGGTCAGGGTATAGTTTCACATGGGGCAATAAAAAGAAAGAAATATATATACCAGTAAAGAAAGATGAGGTGGCTTGCTTTTCAGCAGCTTTTCATTTCCCATTTGCCTCAGCTTTGTGATAGCTTGCAGCAGTTAGAACTCTTGACTCAGGAAGATTCTCAGACATAAACAAGAATACTGCCACAGTTCTCAATCAAAACTTCATGGAGAAGCTAGAAGCTTTTCCAGTTTATTCTTACAGTATGACTAAGTCCTTTTACTATTTCCATAAGTAAAATCTCTGCTAATTTTCTCTAGTTTTCACAGTGGGCAGCTTTTGTTAAATGTAGTTGAACTCTAATATTGAACCATCTTTAACACTAAAGCTCCAACATAAGGATTGATTTTTTTTCTTTCCCTGCTCCCTCCCTCAGTTCTCTTCTATCTCTGTTGCTATTTTGGCTTCTTTGTGGGTTTTTCCTAAGGTTGGGATTTTTACCTAGTGAACATGATAAATGTAAAATAAAAAGCTGTACATTCAGTATCTTAACAGCAAAACTTAATGTTAACTATGGAAACAATTTTATCTTGTTATCTGATGAGGAGACAGGAGAGAAAACTTGACATAATCACTGAAAAGGTCTTCAGCTGCTTCAGAGTTTTAATGATAAGTGTCTTCACTGGCAAACATAAGAAGTCCAAAATAATGCAAGAAAAAGCAGCTTAAGAAAGAGCCACAAATTGGATATGGGTTTATTGAGTTTAATGTTACTTCCACTCAGAATTATTAACAGGAATAAAATATTTGTGAAATTCAGGGAAATCCTATTTTATTACCTTGAACTGAGAGGTGAGAGTGAAATTAATGCACATAAATAACATTGGCAGGTGAAGCTGAGCATGGTGGAAAATGGAGAGTTACTAAAGTAAGTTTGAGGTCAGTATTTGTGATGAAAATAGGTAAGATTCAAAGTAATTCAATCAAATAATCTGAAGGAGGTCAGAAGTATTTCATTCTAATGTAGTGTTTTAAAATCTATAGACATCATGCAACTTAATGAAAAGCAAAAGCAAGCCATAGATTGTTGCCAAAGAGAAGAGACTAAAAGAAAAAGCCAAAGACTATCTCAGCTGCAGAAGAACTCATTTTGGAAACCTCCAATATGTTGATGGATAGGCCTAGCATTTTTCAAGCTCTGTCACAGCTGAGGTATAAAGCTGTCAGTGCCCATGATAATGATAGATGTTCTAAAACATGCAAATAGCATGAAAAATCATTTCTCACCTAATTTTGGGAGATGAGAGAAGTTGTGAACTGAGGGGAAAGGGGTGGCTAGGTCAAGCTTAACATTCAGCCAAGAGGAATAGGGGGCTGGCTTGCTGCTGTTTGGGTTGTTAATTGCTGTGCAAGTGAAACAATGAGTTATGCTGCCCTGCTGCAATGTTTCCCACAGAAATTTGATTGTGACTAGTGGAGAAAGAGAGGCAGAACTGCAGCTTTGGAGCTGAACACAATGGTGTGCCCCTCCAGAACAAGTCCCTGCAAAAGGGAATCAGCTCCAGGGGCTGCTGGTGCTTTCAGGAATGTGTTTCTTTAAGAACATGCCATGTATTTCAGAGGTGACATTTACAGAATACCATCAATATTGGGGGTGTTTCAGTTAATTAGCCATTTTTATTAACACTGAAGTACAGTAAAACCCAATGTAAGTGTTAAGAATGTAAATCAAAGCTATCCCCAGGCTGATCTAGCTCAAAGCAGTGAACTATCACATGCTGCCCCCATATTTATGGTGCTTTTTATTTTCTAGATTGAGCAAAGGGTGCTCATGCTTCTCACTGATTTCCATCTCTTGTGTGTGCTTCCATGTGTCAAAGTTGAAAAGAAACAAAGCTGTGAGTGCAATCTTTACATTGCTGGATTTTAGTTTCATTAATTGTGTAATTTTCAGGTAAATCATATTCATAACTGACTGGTGAAAAAGAAATATACATTAATTCTGAGTTTGTGGAGGTAGTTTTTGTTCATCTGGTTGTTTTGTTTTGCTTTGTTTTGCTTAACTAGTTACAATGATGCACCATATAACACCTGAACTGAGGAAAACCAACCCCATATAAAACAATCATTTATGTAAAGTGCCTTGCCTGAGCTTCATGAAATGGTGAAGGCCACCCAGGTCACTTCTCTCTCTATTCAAAACTCTGCTCCTCAGCCCTTATTCCATATCAGCTTTTGGCTGTGGCTTATTTTCACAACCCTGCCTCACTCAGAACAAGTCTACATACTGGATCTTGTCTCTACTGAATATTTTTGCTTACTTCATCCCACCAAAAATGTCAGCTTAATATGAGCCCACCTATGTCTTTTCAAGTCTACATCCACATTTGCCTTTGATTTTATAGATGTTTTTGTGAAATCTTAGGGCTCCTGATAACAACACCTAACCATCCTGGCCCCTCCTAAATGGAGATTATCTGATAAGAGGTCTTTACACATGTCTGTATCATTCCAACAGTCATGACCTTCCCAAATTTGATAATAAGGAGATTAAAAAAAAAATAAAATTAAGAAGTACTATTCTAAATCTTTCACTAAATGTCTTACATTCAGTCTTATCTATTTCTGTATGTTAGACTGCATGCTCTTGGAGGCAAAGACTGCCTCTATATTGCTGGTGTGCATACTGCTGAACACATTGTCACACTCCACAAATTACAAATAATGAGCAGTGATGATGGACCTTATTTTCTCCTGCCTTCCATCTTATTGCTATTTACCTCCACACAAGTGTCACAAAACAAGTGTCAAAGAGGTGACATTAGTAACTGCTGTTAGTCCTCAGCAGCTCAGCATGTTTTAAGTTGAACCCTCATTCATAAAAGAGGACAAAAAACTGGATGCTTCAGAAAATTTCACACAAACATTTTACTAAGTTGCAAATTGGTCAGTTCTGAGTCAATCCATTTCATATTTCATTTTGTTAAATATTGGTACCATTTCTCCACAATCAGGTTCTGGTCTTGGTGTTTCAAAGAGCCTTTTAGCAGATAACTCAAGAAAGCAAGGTTTTTAATGTGTCTTGTTCTGACTTTTTTTTCCCCTGTTGGATTTCTTCTTCATTTCAGACCTGGAGTAATAGCTGATATTCACATCCAGATATTAGTAATACATCATATTTGTTATTCAGTAGGATTATGCTCTTCTGCACTTGTTCGGCTTCACATTTAAAATAAGTGTTACTTACTGCTGCTGAATTCACATCTCTCCTTATGCTGCTTTTTTACTTCTACTGTTAAGATTAAAAGTCTCCAAAGGTAGTTGAGGTGAAACAGAAAATGAACAGAAATTCTGAAAATCAGTGTATATCTAAGCAAATCCTGTCCCAGTGGTGCTGTACTGGATTCAGACCAGTTCAAGCAATACCTTCATATTCAGGATGGATTAGGAAGACTTTACACCCTGCCACCATTAAAACTCACGTGGCAAAATTGGTTAGGTATTCCTCAGAGTCTTAAGTGAGGGAATTCCCCAGAAAGCTGCTGCAATGGCTGCCCAGCATCTAAATAACCAAGGAGAGTTTACAGAGCAGAGATGAGAAGCACTACAGCAAAGTAAAAAAAAAATCCCACTCATCTCAAAGATGGCCCACAGCCAACTTCTCCCAATAATGGTCGGTGACAGACCAGAGCTGATCCAATGTGCATTTTAATTGATGGCAAACCCAAGTAACAAGCCATTGCTGTTCATCTGTCAAAGAAGAAAAAAAAACCCATGTATCACTGTGTTTATTTTGTTATTACAATATGTATTACATACATTTGTATGTAAATTAGTTGAAGGTCTCTGGCATTTAACAGAACCAGAACCCAGGTTTTTCCCCACTAATTTCCTAGTACATACATCTTCTGAAGAGAAATGAATGGGAAAAGATAACATCTCTGTGGTCTGATGAGTGAAGAAGACCCTGAGTTGTACCTAAAACAGCTTGAGAAGTTGATCAGTGGCAGCTCATACAGGTAAAACTTTGCATAGAATAAATGGCAAGTGTGTGTCATGATACTTTTGTGAAAAAAAGGGAAATAGCCTAAAGCAGGCTTTTCAGAGCCAAAGCATGTTATCTTCCTTCTCATCTTAAACAGCTTCTTGAGACCTTAACTGTTTTCATTCAGGTTTTACTTTAAAACATGAAAAATGAGCACTAAAACTCCTATCAGGCTCTGATTTAGTGAACACACTTCATTAGCATATGTAGCATCTTCTCCCTCTTTGATTTGTTGGGGTTTTTTACCCTCTATATTAACAGAACAAACCTGATTGCTCTGAAGGGGCTGCAAAGAAGATTGCATAGTTTAAGGGCAGGGTTTTGAAACCAAAAGGACTCTAACCAATTTCTTATGACTAAGAGGTGGGTACAGTTTCATGTGTTGCATAGTATTCATGTGCTGCTCAGGAGAGCACAGACTGCATTCCATCAAAGGCAATTTTTCAGAGGTTGTCCCTCCTTTTGCTTTCCACGCAAATGAACCTATACCATTTACATGGAGAGCTTAACCTTCAGACTGTCCTTACTACAGCAACACTACTCCTATTGCAGATACATGTTTACTTAGACAAATCTAATTTACCCTTTGTTAATGTGTGCTGTCTTTACTTGCTATATTACATTAAAGTAGAAATAGAGTTACAAAAAAATTATCTTGCTTAAAATCATTCAGAAGCTTTCATCAAGGGAATAAATTTACCAATTTCCCTCTTAGTTTATAACCATCCACTGTACTAACTTGACCTTTACCTAAACAGGGCTATAATTGCAGTTAAGATTATATAATTTACAATAACAACAAAAAATTACTTTTGAGGAACTGCTACTGGGCATGAATGTCTCACAGCCATTAAATGCATCATTCATCTTGAGAAGAAAATTATTCTTATCCACGTCGACATTTTTAACATAAACTGTAGTACTCTCCGTTGGCACTTTTTTACGTACCCATTAATCTCAATAGTAAAGCATAAGTCTCACCCACCTATTCTCTGAAGTTTGGATGTCACTACTGTGTACAATAAAAATTGTATATTCATGAACTCCATTTGTTTTATGTCCTTCTCTCTGTCAAAGTCTCCCAAGCAGCATATGCTTTGCTCTGTGGAGAATAAAATCAAATTTGTCTGTCTTGTCATATTGTCATCAAAGTGATACTATCACAATTAGATTAACATTTTGTGAAGGAGCTGAAGGGAGGGAAAGGAAATAGGAACAAATTATAGAGAATCCCAGTTAACCCTTTCTTTAGCATAAAGCACCCTCTGAGTGTCACCCAGAGGAACAGAAAGTGATCAGGATTCAAAGTAAGTGTCACTGTCCAGCTAGTGAGGTCCTCCTTGGAGTCAAGGAGGTTACTTGTCAGCCCTGCAAGGTATGTTTCCATCCCTAGGGCTGTCAGTACTAGTGAGCACAGGGGCTGTTGGCAGCAGAGCACTTCTGAGGCTCGTTTAACAAACTAGTGATGAGTGACCATCCAGAGCAAGACCAGCTCCAGCTGTTTGCTAGGAGCACGCGAGGACACCCTCTTCAGTGCGACACACCAAGCTGTGAGGGGATGCTGCAAAGCCAACAGAGCACCAAGAGTCTGACCAGAAAATAAGAGTTAGTGAGCACAGGAAAAAAAGAAAAATTGGGGGTTTTTTTCCAGGTATTGCTTCAGTTCTACTTTCACATATATCCATTTTTTAAAGGGAAAAAAACCCAAATTGGTGATTTCACAGAATCACAGAGTGTTAGGAGTTGGAAGGGACCTCAAAATATCATATAGTCCAACCCCCCTGTCACAGCAGGATTCCCTAGACCAGGCCACGTAGAGATTTGGCCAGATGAAAGGACAAAGCCAGCCTGTTGTATACAGGTGAAGAAGCAGTGTCTTTAAATCTGCTCAGACTGTGCAAAGTTGCATTTCCTCACCCCCTTCCAGTGTACAGACTTTATCCAGGCTATAAATTATGCTTGTGGAGGACAAAGATATGTATCTGTACAACTTATCTTCTTATTACAATTGCATCATCTGCACATTGATCTCCTTCTCCAGGGATTAATTCTAACATGAGAAGTCTCTGATACTTATTCTTCGAGACAGCTCTGCCAAGGATGTATTTGCTCTTCGTTCTCCTGTATGTGAAGTTACCCACCAAACTGATAAATTCAACTGCCAGGCACACAAATCACAGCACACTTACTCTATCTCAAAATTTCTGTGAAAGGTATCAGCTGTTCAGATTGGGACTATTTCTTCAGTACATGTTCTGTAAAGTCAGGTGGTATAGTTACCATAATCTTCATTGCATGATACTTGAAACAATGAAAAAGAATTAGTTTTTAAAATAGGACCAAAAGTAACTCTTATGCTTCCATGTACAGCATAATGGGATTTCTGAATGATAAGTATCAGTGTTTCTGAAGGATGGAAATCTCTGGGAAAAAAAATCTATTCTCTCCAGTCCAATATATTCCTTTTCCTAGTCAGGTACTGTTCTCAGATGCAAGAATTTAAGGACAGCATCTCTTTTAGGTAAAAGAAAAATGGAAAATCACCTAGGACTGAATTTTATGTGTCACAAATCTTGTACATATTAGCCAAATAATATGGGAGCAAACTGCACATGCAGAGAGTGAGAGACTAAATATATTTTGTCCTGTATTTTTTAAAATGTTGATTGTTTGAAGAGGGGGTCACAGAATGGAGCTTTGTGGACAGAGTGTTGGGAAAATAAGGGGGAATGCACACCAAAGAGGTGATAAAATAATGAATAGCAGTGCAAATAGGAGAGGCAGTGGGGAAGGTACAGGCAGAACAATATACTGAGCAGAACAGTATTATAGTCACCAAAAAATGGTAAGGTCAAGGAGGAGAAGAAACTTTGCCTTTGAGATTTTTTTGAGATCAAAGTAGTTCTGGCAGAGCATAGAAATAAAAGCCAAAAGGATGAGATTCAGAAGAGCTGGAGTAACTTAAGGTAATGGTGACAGACTGCCTGGCTGCTTAGTTGGAAGTAAAGAGAATGTGGGAAGGCAAGCATAATGTCATGATGAGTTTGAGAGATGTTTTTTCCTTCATACAGACAAAGGAAGAACCTAGAGGACAGTGACAGGTGTGGGGAGAAAATAAGATGAAGGTAAGAGCAGGCAGACTAGTGGTGTCTGTCCTGTGTAGAAATAACCCTTTCTCTCAAAAGCTAGTCAGTTCAATGACAGAAAGGAAGACAAGATTTTAAAATCCTTTCTATGAGAACCTGCCCTATTCTCCTTCTGTAGAGACTTACTCATCCCTGCCTGAACACAGAAAGAGGCTTTTGCTACTGTTTCAGACACAAGACCTATGGGCTGATCTTCTGAGTGCCCTCAACTCTCACTGGAGTCAATAGGAGTTAAGGGCGTTCAGCACTTTCCAGGGTCAGGCCATGTATCACTTAAAAATAACTCACCAACATTAAACATCATTAAAGAAACTAATGCTCATTAACTAGCAATAGACCACTGGGAAAGGATCAATAGTTGTCTCTGAAATCATCTTACCTATTACAGTATATGCACACTCTACTTAATGACAGTGAACGATAGTGACACTGAATGATAGGTCACTGATGATAGTGAATGGGAAAGACTGCTTCTTAATTAATCAGGACAGTATTAGCAAAGAACTCCACTTAACAGGGATACATTTGGGGGCCTAACCAGGTGATTAGGAGGAATGATGTTCTGACCCTTGGTGAAAGAAAGTATCAGCTTAAGACATACAAGGAACACCCTTTTTATTCTTCTGTTTTTCTTCAGAACAGAGTCCTTCATTCCGTCTCACATTTTCCATGGCATTGCTTTTCTTTAATTGTCTCTCAATAGTTGGAGCAAATTCACAGTAAGGAAGGCTGATTCTGAGCCTGCCAATGGAAAGGATCCTGTTGTGTGGTACTAATATGCTGTTCTGTCTGAACTGAAGTGCTCTTGTTATGCAACCCTTGTTTAGGAAAAGTCATCAACCCATATTTAACTAGAGTTGTGGTTTGCCCTGATCTGGCTTTGAGGCCATTATCTGGTAGAGTGTGAACTGTCAAGCCTTGCATGCCTTGTACGTTTGAAAGTATTGCAGAACTGGGCTCAAATTTTGAGTATAGTTTCCTTTCTCTAATCTGGCTTTGGATTCCTTTTCCTGTAGGATCTGCTTATGTGAAATCCCAGAGACCTCCAAGTGCTGAACACATTTGTCAGCCTTCAGGAGATTATCTCATGGCAATTTCAAGTTAAAAAATAAAAGCAGCAGAGTCTTATCTGCATTCCACCAGTACATAATGACCCTCTCCATCTGACTGAATTTATTGTAATCCCTATAAACCTAAACCTCAAAGAATTCCAATGCCTTGTGCATCTCTCCTGCTCTAATTTATGAGAAGTTGGTAATGTGCCATCTGGAGGTTTCACTGCCATTGGGAAGCACGTTCAGCCCCCAGTGTAAGCAAGACAGGCCAAAAGGAGAAAGAAAAGAAAATGCAGGGGAAGGAGAAGATGTGGCTTCAAGGAACAAGTGTCATGAACTCACAAAGATAAAAAACTACATTTCAAAAAAATCAGTTTTAACTTGCATGATAGGCACATACACAGCCCATAACCCAAGGTCTCAACCTAAGGACATTAGCAGCCTTACAGGGCAATCTTTCCACAAGGACAAAATGTTCTTGAGCAATTTCTGCAATGTATTAGACACAAACAGGTTTTTCCTCAAAACTGAAGTCATGTCAGGCTTCTTGCTTCACCTCTGTTAATTTTCCCTGAACAAACATATTTATTGTGGTGGTTTCAAGTAAATTTCCAGTTCTTACACTTTTTCTGTGAGACAACAAAGGGCTTACTGGGCAGAGATTTTAGGCTGATTTGCTGACCTACACCCAGGTCATCAGAGGTCTGAGACCCATTTTACTTATTGAAAAATATGCCTGGCTCTCATTTTATTCCTTTTATTAAGCTACTTAAACAAAAATAACATTGAAAACTGTATGTCACCAAAGTCATAATTGCTAACCTACAAAAAGAGCAATTCAGCTGTCAGGCTGGATAAAATCAACAAGTTAGACACACTACTGAGAGCATATTAGATCACAAAATATGCTAAATCATCCTATTAATACTGAAATAATCAATCCTAACACAGATTCCCTAATACATGCTAAAGAGGATATTAAGAAGGCAGCTGTTCATTCATTATCTATGCCAATTACAGAATATCTTAATACTGAAACAAAATCATCATCTAGCATCTGACCCATGTCTTCAGAACCAGTTATAAAGTTTTCTCTTCAAACACTTTCTCTTCCTCTTCATAGGTGAATGAGCCCTTGTCTCCCAGGCTCTGTCTCCAACAGTGTTACTGGGACAGAGATGTTAATAGCACTGTCTAGTAGAAAAGCAACCTCTTGACCAGAAGGTACAGAATAAAGTTTCACATCCCACACCAAAGGCAGGAAATTTTTCCAAGATGCCATTTCATTTGACCAAGGAACTGTCTCACTGAAGTTTTCTTCATGAGTGCTTGACTGGTGCTCACACTCATCTCTACAGAACCAGCCATAGGACAAAAATTCACCATTCACAACAGGATTAGGACTTCTCCAACAGGTTTGGCAAAGGTTATTTTGTGGCAGCAGCTGAGCCAGTCTTTCAGGCACTGTCTTTTCCCTGGTGTCTCCCATTACTGAAACTGTGCACTCTCTTAGTCTGGTTTCCTACTGTACACAGTCAAAAGATTCAACGCTTCCACAGCATGGGCTGCCAGTCTTTGCTGCTCCATCAGTGCTGAGGACAAGACCAGTGCAGCACTGCTGGCCAGACAAAGAGTTTGTGTCAACAAGCACCTGATCTGTCTCCTTTCCTTACCCAATCCTCTCTCCTCTCCCCCTCTGCAGCAACCAAGGCAGGAACATCTTCTCCCACACCCATGGGGAGCTTATAGGAGGCAGGGAAGCTTGGACAGGGGACTCCTGCCACTGCTTGGGAGTCAGCTGGGCTGAAGGAGAGACTGAGAAGCTATGGAGGGAACCAATCTGGTACACAGGGGACTCCTGCCACTCCTTGGGAGTCAGATGGGCTGAAGGAGAGACTGAGGAGCTATGGAGAGAACCAATCTGGAGAGATGCTCTGCCAGTACCAGAGAAAGCAGGCTTTTGTTCCAGGAGTCTTTAGTAGTACACATCACCATGATTTCTTGTCCCATCAGTTTGCTACCCTGCATAGTTGCCTTCATGGTCTGTGATAAACACTGGATCTGTCTCAAAATAGGAAGTTCCAAGGAGCTAGGAGGTCTCCCTGTAAATGAAAGATTCTGTGTGACCTGGTCGAGGGAATCCTGCTGTGGCAGGGGGTTGGACTAGATGATCTTTTGAGGTTCCTTCCAACACCTAATATTCTGTGATTCTGTGATAATACAAAAAAAAGTAAATTATTACATCAAAATTCAATCAAAAGATGTATTCACAAATTTAGAACTCTTCATCTTTTCTGGTCTATAATAAGTTAAAGCTATCAAGTCCCATGTACTTTTATTCTGGTGTCAGGAATAACCTGAAGACTGATAATTTGACTTCTCACACATCTGTATTGGAGACACTGGATGAGCAGCCTTAGCTGAGATGTCTTCTGAATGAAGACACTCACCTCCCTGTTCTCATCTCTCCAAGAATTTCATCCAGATGAGACACAAAGTGCACTATGTCCAATCAGGATCAGAAAAGAACATATTCGTCTTGGACCAATTTGTGAAAGTATAATTTTAATGGGTTATTGGTATTTGGAAGATTGTAGAGTGTACAAGTCTGGCCTGCCCTCTGCCAAATCCTGAAAAAAAGAAAAATCTAATTACCAGAAAATGATGGGTCTTTATTTTAATGGATTTTGGGCAACATTATATCACCAATCCAAAAAACATATACAAATGGATTTTAAACGGTATCTTCAGGTCCCAGGAGAATTCTCCAAGTTCAAATCCATTGAGAAGCCCTTCTCAGTTTTCTGGAAGTGGAGGCACTGTACAGCAAAGACTACAAGATCTGCCAGGACAGAGAAAAAGCAGTAAATGTTCAGCATAATTCAGTAGTCCATTGACAAGGTGCTCAGCCAAGGCAGCTCTGGTTTCCTGCCCTTATTGTTGGGCAGATCACAGAAGCAGCTGGAGCAGGACAGAGGCATTGATAGTGGGAGTGAGGAGGATCTGTAGGGCCTGTGCAGTAGGAGCTGGAAAAGTAACTTTTTAATGTCAGCTGTTATCAGTGGTACTTTCCCCATTGCACAAATGAGCCAAAGGAACATGCCAAGATAAAGCAGAGTACCTGCAAAAGAGGGAACATCACAGTTCAGAAGTTCCCAGTTCCAATGACTTTTACCTGCCTAGCATCTGATAACACCTTTATGTCTGGTGACTGAGCCATTGCAAATGCCCTGGTGACTCTAAATCACAGCATTCAGGAGCAGTCTGCCACACTCCATGCTCTATCAAGGTTTAAATATATATATATATGTATATATATAAAATTTTCATTTATTTCTGTGGCTTCCTGATCTCAGAAAAAGAAGTTCAACACCTACAGACTACCTTCCCTAAGGAGATAACTGTACAAGCAAAGTTCAAGTATCCCATCATTGATTGCATGTGTTTCATCCTAAGCTCCTTCCACTGTAATGTGCTTTCTACAATAGCTGATAGATTTTTCCAGTCTTCCTCTGGGAGTCCTAAATGACTTTGCTAGGGAATTGCTAGAGAAGTGTGAAAGTTCTTTTTGTCTTTCCTTCCCTGACAAAACTCAATTCTTCAATGAAGTGTTTGAAAATCTTTAGAAATACTTTATAATACATGTTGAGTCTCTCAAAAAGAAGGAAATTGTGCAAACAGTGGAATACAGGTGGTGGTGCAAGAATATGCTAAATTGCTCTAGCAATTTGATTTTCTAACCTCATGATACTACAGGTTGTGTAAACCTGAATCAAAATTCTCTGTGTACACTCTTATCAACCACAATGTTTATTCTGATGCAGAGTCCCTCAATGTAGCAAGCATCTCTGTATAGAAAAGTATTGACATTTGTGCTTAAATTTAAACATAAGCCCCATTCAGTAGGATGTAAAGGACATTTAAGCACCTGTATGCCTAAAAAGAGACTGACAGAGGGCATATCTGAGTCAGAATTTTATTAATGTTCCCTGAAGGTTATATAAGATCAAATGGATAGATTGACTTGGCATTGTATTGCAGTGACTTTGTACAATGTTTGGGAAAATGAAACCATTAATGAGATAGCACCTGAATATTTTCTCATTGACATTCTGGGTAATAAAATAGGAAATGCTTTATTTCCCCAAATGAGGTCAGCACACGTGTGGATAATTGCCTGAAACAACATCATTTTTGTTTAACTTGTTTAATTGTGTAGGTAACTTGTTTGTTCAAAATCAATATGCAGTATAAAAAATAATACCTATGGTTTGACTTGTAAGAAGCCCTGGCTTTCATGATTAATACTCAGAACCTGCTAAAAATCTTCTGGTGATTGGACTTAACAAACACACAAGAAAAAGTGGGTGTTCCCATACCGTTTTCAGTTTAAATAATCTGGAATTATGCAGTCATCTTCTTTAACTACTTTCTCTCCAGAAATGCAAGGCAGATGCATATTAATTTCTTATATTTGTATTTAGCTGTGTATTCATCTCTTCTTTTGATATCTGTCAGAGAACCAGCTGAAAAATTGAATATTTGAATCCTATTTTGGTAACAATCTATATTACTTATTTACATGACAAAAATACATAAGTATTCTATAGACAAAGCACAGGGGAGCAGAGAGACTCCTGAAAATATTGAGATTTAAAACTGGCACCTAGCCAGTTGTATTTTTTTCCCTCTTTGATACTAGATCAAATCTCTGGCTTTCTTTAGCTAAAAAGAGCACAGAGTTTGCATCTTAATGCTTTAGCATTTGATTGCCAAGCTCTTCACTTGGAACTCTCCACTAGAATTCTCAGCTGGAAGCATGAGTAACATCTGTGTGCAGACTTGGCAGGAGGAGCCCAACATGCTGGGCAGTACATGAGTCCTCTTCACCATCTTGCAGGATCAGATCCGTAGCCCAAGATCCGACACAACTCAGAGCATAAAGGTTGCCAGATCCACATTTATGCTCAAGTAACTGTCTGGCTTTTCAGGAAGTGCCAAGAAAAGATCAGTGGCTTCTCTTTTCAGCCCACCCCAAATTTATGCCAGTAGGCAAATCCATCAGCAGAAAGGGGTGAGAGCCCTCACTAGCATACATATGTTTGAAGAGGTTTACTGATGTTAAAGTAGCTTCACCAATTGCTCTAGCTGAGGCTCTGGCTCATAATGCTTCTGGGAGCTGAAGACAAATTCATAGCTCTGTATCACTTCAGTAGGGCATTAAATCCCTCATTTTAGTAAAACAAATGCCACTCAAAGGCTGGGTATGTTCCAATTATTCTCACAATAGTGGACAGGATAAGGAAACAGTGGACACTGCCATGTAGAACAATTACATCATGTACAATAAAACAAGAAAGAAAAGAGAAAAGAAAGCAACTAAATCAACACACTCTGCATCCATTCAGTTTACCCTGTCATTTAGCATATGGTCACTCATGTGACCAAGACAGCAACTGGCATTTTTCCCAGTTAATTCACCTCTTTTCTCTTTGTCCTCTGTTGAAGCACCAGTCTTTCAGCAAGATTTCAGGTTGCAGTCCTCTTGGAGAATGAATCGTCCTTATGAAGTGTCTGGAAAAAAAACAACAATTTATTAGTGCATTGAGACTAATTATAGTGCTATCTTAATCAAATAAAGATTCACAATAGGAAAAAAAACCACTCTCAAAACCAACTTAAATATTTTGTCTTTCTTTCTCTTCATCTCTCTATATAAATTATTACTAGAATGAAGTTCTATAGCTGTTAACAGCTGTCTTAATATAATAAGAAACTTCCCAAAAAGTAAGGTTTTTTCCTGAGGTTTGGTGGTTACAGTGATGGGAACTGACTAACACTTTAGAGCTTAGCTGTGAATCATTCACTGCAAATAAAAGGCAAGGCATGCAAATGTTCCTGTGCATGCTCTTCTCAATTATGGTACCAAAGATGTCTACTCAATGTTGGTCTCTATTCAGGGTTATATATCTGAAGTCTAGACAAGTGAAGCCCAGACATTTATAGTGCTCTGACTTTTTTTTCACACTATTTACAAATTTAAATTCACCTTCAAAACACAGCATACTATTATTCTCACTGAAAGCTGGCTTCTATGTTGATGCAAGTGTGTTTAGCTTTAAATGATATCCATTGCACAAACAGAATGTTCTGAAGGCAGCTGTGCTATATGGATGGATATGATGAGAGAGCCAAAGTGCAGAGTGGATAGGCAAACTCTTTTGCTGTGGAAAAGATCAAGAAAAATGAGTATTTCCCAACCTGTGTACACCCAGGTGGCTTAAGGTCTTTGAAGAACATGAAGAACAGTGCTGTTCAAACACATTTTTTCCCCCCTCCTTTATGTTGTTTCATTACCTGGTAATAAATTAGTAAAGGTAGGAGAATTTGTTTACACACCTGAAGTCCAGGAGAATGGCAATTCCCAGAGCTACATTCTACCTGAAATGTTCAAGGACATGCAGCTGACAGAGTGGGCCTCTGACTGCAAGACAGACAGCTCCAGGCCACAAAGCTGCTGTATAAAACTGTCTACATCTTCCTAAATTAGAACTGACAACCAGCCCTGGTTTTATAATGCTGAGGTCTCAACTTTTGGACACCAAAACCTATCCAGAAAAGGAAACAGAGTACACTAGATTTATTTTTTTTTGCTTTTGGGCATTACTGCTGCTTCTGTTTCTTCCCCTCTCTTTTTTCATACCCTCATTTTAAAACATAGCATTTGATACATCACATTTTTGCTCCACTTTTTTGGTAGAAAAATCCTTTAAAGTTAAGCAGTTAATTCTGAAAAAAAATTGCAACTGGAAATTTATGTCAGCTACACTTGAATATGATGCAGGATTTTTAGTAAAAGTAGAGATTGTTAAGGAGAGGATTGAAATTCAATAATAAACCACTGAATTAAATGGAAACAGAACTTTAATAATAAACAGCTGCATTAAATGAAACCAGCAGGTAGAACAGAGAGCTTGAAGAAAGATTTCTGGAGCAGCTTTGCAGACTTTGCTGAATTATCACTCCTAATGAGCTGGTGAAGACTAATGTCTCAAAAATAGCCACTAATTTCAGGTGCCAGTTTTTAACTTATCCAAAAAGTGAACAGTTTTGAGGTTCTGACTAGTGATAACTCCCTATGAATTGGGTGTCTAGGCACCTGAAGATGAGGACTTAGAGCTAAGTGATTTTACCTGTTTCACACTTATGCCATAAGCATTTTGATTTCTCAAAATCTAACACTTATGTTTTAAGACAAAAATATTGTGCAATAATTCACTATCTGTTTATCAAAAAATGCCATGAAATTTGATGAGATGAAGACCATGGACTGAAGAGCCTGACTTATGAAGATTAGCAGTTTGACTTTTCCAGCTTTCCTCAGTAACTGATAAATGACCTTACAGTTAAGTTGGTCTGGGGCTTTTGTTGTTTGATTGCTTTGGTTTTGGTTGTTTGGGGATTTTGGGGTTTGGTATGGTTTGATTCTGGGTTTAGGGGTTTGGGGGTTTGGTTTTTTTTTTTTTCATTTTGAAGGGGCAAGCATTTCTGCTTATGCAAATATGTTCTTTTGGTTATAATAAATAAGAAACTGGAGAAACTAATAAACACTGCTGATAGTTCCTTCCAGGTTTTGGTAGTAACAGCTCCGTCACAGCTGTTTGCTTTTTAGATCTGCTTTATTATATCTTTGTTTGAAAAATGAGCAAAATATTCTGGGTGAAGTCTTGCATTACTCTTTGCTCTGCAACATATTTTGCTAGCAAGCCCACAGTAGTATCTAAAATAGTGTAAATCATCAGTTTTTAATCTGGCAGGAAGTAGATAGTGGCCCATTAAACTTTCGTAATTAAATTTCCCCTGCACTCCCCCATAGAACCATTATCTGAGTTTTCTAATTAACACAAGAGGAGGGAGTCAGTTCAGAGTGATGGGATCTATAGCCATCCCCTTTCATTTTAATGACCTTTAATAAACTTTTATTACTATTGATACTGATAATTATAATAAACCCTTTCCTCTGCAAAGTGATTCTAAGGGCCTTGTCAAAAATTGAATGATTTTCCCTCAAAGTTTGAGCACAGCAAATGGCTGTGTCCTCAAACATCCAGAGTCTGGAGCCAACATCAGCCAGGAGAAAAGACAAAAAGTAGGCAGGAAAGATGATAATGTCCTCTCTCACACGGTCACCAGTGGGTTATGCCTTGGTCCTGGTCTGCTACAGCCCTCTGCTCTTGCAGCAGGGCCTCCCCCAAAGGGGCTGACAGCAGTGCTGAATCATGAGGTGTTTTCATGACAGATAACCACAAGGAATTATGCAGAGTTCATTTAACTCATTTTACTTCCAGCCTTTCAGAGGTCAGATAGTAGAGAGGAGGATTAACTCTTGTGACATCTAGTCCTTCCTTTGGTTTTTCTTGAATGGCTTTTATACTAACTAAACATTTTTACATGGAGCTTTTAGTGGTATGTCAACACTTCTAACCTCACTGCAGCATGTCTCCTATCTTGACAATCCTCTATCTTGTAAGCAATTATGCTGCCATCAGCATCACAGCGGCACGTGTTTCATTGCTTGAGTGAAACGCAAGGCTGAGCACCTCAGCCTCTCTCTCCTTCCCTTCTTCTGGGCATATAAGGTGAAAGGCATTCTGCCCTCCAAAAAGGGAGGTAACTACACCAATGAACAAAATCTTTCCTTGGTGCAACAGTATGAGGACTGGTATGGGCTTCTTCTTGTCATCTGCACTGAGAACGTCACAGAGCAGTTCTCGCTAAGGGTTTTGGATAGAGGAGCTACCTTGTCCTGTGTGGAGCTATTGGTGATGCTCTTTTCTTAAATCCACAGGTTGGCTTTGGGCTTAAAACTATGGGCCTGGAAAGAAACCTTCATGGGAAATTCATTTCTTAGGCCACACCACTCTCAAGCATGAACATAGCTTTAAACTGGTGAGCAGCCAACCCAACTACAACAGCAAAATGTGCAGGTATCACCTCACCCCCCACACTTCCTGTGGGGGTCTCAAGACACGTATAGACACTTTGATGCGTGGATGCTTGACAGCCCCAGCAATGGGTCTAGCTCCCCTGCCTGGCTTTTCCTGCAGTCCCATGGGGCACACTGAGAAGCTTTTTCTTCTGACAGAGCATGGATGTCTACTCTGGAGAAGTATCTTTCATTTAGCTGCTTTGGACATGCAAGCAAACCACAGCTCTTCAGAGCCTGGTCTCTAGCCACAGGTCAGCAACACCACTTTACTAACAGGTTTTCTTTATCTTGGAGTTGAAATTTGTGTCTTCTCTGAGTTGAATGCCTTGATGTTTTAGAGGAGAATTTGAATTTGGATCCATAAGTTCTAATTTGGGACCATCTAAAGTTTTCAGTAATTCTTCCTTATTACACATTCTTCCTTATTGCACATGTTGAGTTTTAGGATGATTAGTGTCAAACCAAACAAGTTGCTTACATAACTAGAGGAAAAAAGCAGAGAAAATGACAGGAAACTTATTTTAAAGATACTAGAAAAACTATACTGATTTTTTCAAATATAAAGAGTGAAAACTTGGTTTTGAAAGTCCGGGATTCAGAGAGATGAAACCACAAGCAAAACTTAGTGCTTTATAAAAAGAATCACTCTACAAATAGCCAAAAGTCATTGGATGTTAAGTGCAAAAGACTTAGCAGTTAATATAATTGCAAAACATGAAGAATGCATCTCCTGTAAGAGATGAAAAAGAAATCTTCAATTAACAGCAACACTCAGTCACACCTGCTGGAATCCTACATTTAGTTTGGTAAAGGCAGCCATTGAATTGGAGAGCTTATTAAAGAGCTGATCTTTGCTTCTCTTGTTTGAACTACTGATGGTCTAGCAATCAGCATTTACACTCAAGTTCTCCAAAGGTGATTGAAAATATACCAGTGCCTGCCTCTTTCCAGTAACTTCAAAACATTTATTTAATGTTTGTGAGTGAACTTTGCATTTCCCTCCCAGGACTAACCAACTGCAGTGTAGGCAGGGAGGTATGAACTGGATGAAAGAGAAAAACTGCTTCCTGAAAGAGACATGCAATACATTTTGGCATATGTTCTTGAAGTGATTATGAGGTCTGTGTGAAAGCAGTAGTAGGTAAATTTTGGCTGGCACAGCATATAGACACACAAGAGAAAAAACACAGCCAACAGTGTGATCACAGGACAGGAACCAGCTGCCTGGATTTTGCCTCCTGAAAAACTAACAAGGAAAAGCATGGGGAGAGCTCCTCTGTGACTTAGAGTGTTAGGGATATAACAAAGCACGGTTGAATGCTCAACAAACATGATTTGTACCTGGGAGCAAAAGTCCATATGAAACTCATCTAAACTAGTACTGAGATGTCTTCACCACTACCCATTGCAGTTATTTCTGCTCTTAACACAGCATGGCCATGAGCAGGGAAACAGCTCTGCAGAGAGGCTTTTCTGATAGTATATCCAGGAGAAAAGAGATATGATAACCTTGGGAATTTGGGGGCTTGGAGGAATGTTATTTTGGGTTTAAACATTTTAAATCTACAGTCTCATATTTCCTGTTTCTACTTTGTTGTTCAGAGAATTTTAAACAGTGCAGAGGTTTTCAATTTATACCAACACTCCAAACAATTTCCTTCATGAAAGTTCACATACTGAAACAGGCTAATGACACACTCTTTCTTGAAAATAAATCCTAAGAATTGCCAGAAATTAATGCTTCAGAAGTAGGATGCCTGCCAAAATGGCAGATACTCACAAATGGACTTAGATTCGCTTTTCTGACCTTGTCTGCTGATCAGTTTGTCTTAAATATGAAGGTGCAAAGTCCTCATAAATTCTGCCCACATCAACTTCTAATTTTATCATTCTTCAAAAATGATTAAACTCATCCTTCTATATTAGTCAGCTATTTTTTCCTCTGTGTTCTGCATCTTTAGGTTTCACAGATTAATTAGAAAAATGAGGAAAAGGTAACTAGGTTACAGAATTTCCAGAATATTATAAATATTAGCTATATTCTTCATCCAGTGTGGATGATGAATATGTCTTATGACCCACCAATGTATTAATTTGCATCTTTGTCTCCATTGCTTTTCTTCTGGCAGTGATGGCTTTGCAAAATACAAAATCACATCTTACAGAATGTTGCATTGCAGAAGATTAAGCAGAAAATTTTCAACGGTTCATTCACATATGATAGATTAATTTGGGAACATTGTATTATATATATAACTAGTATATACACATCTATATTTGTATATTCACAAACAACTCATGTATTTTAAATTTTTATTTCATGTGGATCCACAGAAAACTTTGCATGAAGTATGTGTGTGTGTGTATACACAGGTAAAAATTTGAAGAGCAAAATATGAAGATGAAGCAAAAGAAGAAATGAAAATGAGAGAAAAAAGAAAAGAAGAGGACATGAAAAAATGTCTTTCCAGCTTCCTAAGACGTAGGAATGACAAAGGAGTACCTTTTGCAGTAAAGACAGCAGTGTAATAGTCCTTTCTTGTGTACAGATGTCTCCAGGCCACTTGGAAGGACCTCTAATTTCTTTGCAGGCATTTCAAACAACTGCTTAAGTTCACCACAAATAGATGGACATTCAGCCTACCTCCAATAGATCACCTTTCTTCCCTGCTTCTCTGTCACTTTCCTCTTTGCTCTGTTCCCTACACTGAAGAAGTCCTGCAAGATCAAATTCCAATACATACCAGATTTGTTTATATATTTTCAATTTATATTTTTTCTATAAGTATTTGAAAAGGTAGAGAGCAATCAGATTCCCATGAATAGGCTGCTTGACTTTAATCAGTATGTACAATAACTTGCTGCTAAGAATTTAGGCCAAGTCAGGAAGAACACTCCAAGCAAAGAAACATCTGTGATAAAAGCATCAAGCAGTCTCTCTAACCATGTACCAAGTTCAAGGTCTCTGATAAGCCACCTGGCTATACCTTCACACTCTGATAACCCCAAGCTGGTATTACATTGTTTAGCCAGGGAAGGTCTTGTTGCTGGGCACCAAGCTGATAGGCTTATGTCTTTCTCTATAAGGAAGGCTGATAGTAATCAATGACTTTGCAAGTCAGAACCTCTGCATTCTTTGCTTCTTTAGTGTTGTCCTTCCTTTCTGAGAAGCTTCTGTGTCAAAAGTCAGTCAAAATCCATTCCTTAAGACTCTCAGTCTCTGTCTTCAGTCAGCAAATGCTGTCAGAATCCCAGATGTCAGCTCTATGTTATTCCTGTTTCCTCACTGGACTCTTGAACTCATTTGTCATCTGTAAGATATATCTGTTCATTTACATTTTAATGTCAATTCTTTTAACTTTATATTGCTAGGAGTTTTCCTGTACAGAAACAGGTTTTCCTCACAATAAATTATTGTGCTCTCAGAACACACTCAGCATGATAACTACATGCTCAAGCATAGCTGTCTTTCATGTTCAGTGGGGTCTTTCTTTTGCAAAATAAACAATAACCTCCACAGATGAACCAAATTCCTGCCTGGTTCCTGCTTCCCCTTGTGCTCTCTGCTTCTCTGGACTTGTGCAGGTGGGCCTTTGATGGGCTTGGGTAACTCTCCTGCGATGGCTCCAGGAGTAGCCTGGCAGGGGATAATTTGGGGTGCCCTTACTATTTATTGTGTCTCTGTGCTCCTTTGTGGGGGTGCAGAGGTTTTACCACATAACCTGATATATTATTTCTTCAGCTTCTCACAAATGTATCAGTAACCAGCTACTTATGTCAAAATGTGTCCCATGATATCAAGAGAACTTTTTTTTCAGTCATGAGACTTCAAGTTTTATTTTGCTTGAAGGTCAGAAATGTAATGCCCATTTACATTAATAACACCCAAACAAGCAAGAATCATGATGTGCTACAGTGTGATGGTGACACAACACAAAGAACAAGTAGGTACCAGGTCTGGAAAGTTGCTTCAGAATTTTTCTCCTGATTAGTGTGTTGCACTATATTTGGGTTATTAATAAGCCTGCAAATATTATCCACCTGTTTTTACAGACCTTTTAAATGTCACTTAAAATGGGTTAAACACTTAAAAGAAATTGTTGTTCTCCTACCACTATGAATTACTAGAAATGAAAGAACTGGATGATAAATGTAGCATTCTCTTTCTATTCAGGTTATTCACCTCTCCAGAGAACTTTGTGTACAGACAGTTTTCCTGTTTTCTCATGATCAGTCCATATTCCATGTAAGTATGTGCTGTGGTTGAGATGGGAATTCAGAGCTACTGCCACAGAATTTTGAATACTGCTGTTGCATTGCAAATGCCCTCCATGGGAAATTCTGGTGTAGCTGCTTGAAGTGTTATTATGGCATACCAGCACATTTTGTTCAATCTGGACTATTTCTTTTCCCCAAACAGGAAGAGGAGGAAAAAAGCATTTTATAAAACTGGAATACAATCCCCAAACAGCATTAGATTTATCCAAGGGTTGGTATGAATTTGGATTTCTTCTACATAAGCAGAATACATTGCAACTGGTGAAGATAATCTCCTACTTTCATTTTCTTATGATCTAAAGATTTGTTTCAAAATTGTTTTATTGTTTTTCTTCTTCAGTCTGACTATTATGGAAATTTCAGAATTCCAGTGTCTTGGGTGTTGAAGGCAATCATGGTTAATATTTTTCCCCAAAATAACTTTAACACTGAAGAGACACTATGATTTTCAAATTTTAGTTAATTTTCTGTAATGACTAAAGGACATTGTGGCACTACATGCAAGCTAAGTTATATTAGATAATTATTAATTAAACTTGTATTTGACGGCCATGAATGGAGAGGGAATGTGCCTCAGAGCAAAAATATTGCAAAGACTTTGTAAAATTTAAAGCATTTGGGAAGTGGGAAGAGGGTGAGGAGAGAAAAACAAACAAACAACAACAACAAAAAGCTAAATGTCCAAAGTTACTGACACACATTGTCTAGATTTAGAAATAAAATCTAGGAAAACAAGGAAAAGTCATCTCAGTGAGAGCTGAGTGACAACATGCAGCTGATGGACCACTATGAAAGCAGTTAGTCCATCTGGAGTGACTTTGGGTCATGTAGGTACAATCCTCAATGTAATTGATGGACAACATCTGTAGATTTTACTTCTCTTAAAAACCTGAGGCTGTAGCTTGCTTTGGCTGAGAAACAATTTCCAGCCTGGATGCAGTTGCCTACAAAGTCTGGCATGGAGCCACATCCCACCCTTGGGTAGGACACCTTTCACAGCCCTGCTTCTCCATAACCTTATTGCCATTGAAAGGCAATGACAAGTGCTGTGAAATGGACAGTATAAACAGTAATATTCCCCCACAACCAGCCCATTCCACAGACTATACTGCTCCATTTAGTTTTCAGCAGAACTCCCCACTAACTTTAATGAGGATTTAACTTAAAACAAAAATTACAATTCCTGGTATAATATGGTCTCTTGCCAACAATGAGATTGATTTTTCTTTTTTGTGAAGGTATGGTAAAAAGAAATATTGAAAATAATTGTAAATGCTAATTCTGGGTTCCAATTGTTCATTATTTATAGTGTTTTACATATTATTACTTAGTATTATATATTATTACTCTGTTACTAAGGATTCAAGCAAACATCTGTAGATGTAGTATGAGAGACTATGCAGTGTGTGCTATTGGGTAAGGATTGAATTTATAGTGAGGAAAAGATACCAGCCAAACTGGAAAAATTCTTTGATTGATTTTCATACAAAATGTCCATGGAGAAGACATTTTATCTAAGATGGAGTTGGGCTGCTTTTGCAGAACTTCTCACTTCTGGTTTGCATGTTCCTAAGGTTTACACCAGTAAGTTCAAAATTGCAGTAATACTGGTTTGAGTGTGTGAAAACAAATTTTTAGGCTGACCTACCATAATGTTCCATTGGATGAGATAAAGGTCTCTGTTTTTGTAGGTTTAAAGGTGTATTGACATTTTGGGATCTGGACACACATAGGCAGACACCAACCTTAAGAAAGCACAGTTATAAATAACTTTAAAGTGGAGCAATGTACATGATAACTCTGATGAGAAAAACATGTTTATTATGTCTTTCAGCTTCTAATCAGTAACAAAGAAAAAATACTAGTAACAATACTTGGGTAAACACAACTTATTCTTTAAAACCTTTTACAGAATTTAGGTCTATTTATTAGTAGGCTTCCTTTCAAACTTTCATCTTTCTGTACCATAAGAACCTCCTATGACTATTAAAAAGCTACAACCAAAACAGTATTCCAGCCATTACTCATCCAGGTGTTAACTATATTAGATAGCTTCAGTACTTCTGGGACTTTTTACTAACATAAAAATTAGATCTACAATTACAGGATTACTGTCAGAAAAAGGAAATTAAGGCTGTAAATAAACTAAAAATGAAAATAAGAAATGCATTAAAAAGAGAACCCTGGCTGACTGTGAAATTTTGTGGTTTTTTCATGATGGGAAACTTCATTCATCCAGATTTGTCTTTTACAAAGGATTATGAATTGAGGGCTACAACTCCATAGAATTTATTTTTTTGCCATCTGGTTTGATTGGTGGAATTGTGATATTGAGAGGGATCCTGAGATCACATTAGCTAGGAAAGAGTGATGCACTACACCCTCTGAAGAACAATACATGTTCTTATCTAGCCAGGCAGGCAATCAATTCTTTAGTGCATATATCAATACAGACTAGAAGTCCACTATTGGCAGATCATGTGGATGAGGTCTTGATATGGGCTTCACCAGCAGTGATTACCACAGCTGAATTCACTGCAGGTAAAAACAAATAAACAAGCAAACAAACAAACAAGCACATAAATAAATTGAAAAAAACCCCACAACTGATTAGTTCTTTATCACTGTGAATTTATTTCCATAATATAACATAAAAACTTCTCTCAAATGCACAAGTGCAGGCATTGAATGATCTATTTTTAACCTATAACCTAAGGTGATATATTATTTTAAAATATTGAATACTGTGAAATGTCTTTTGATGTTAGAGAAGTGAACTCCAAGAAGATATGTCTGAAACCTCTCCAAAACCAAACTAACATAAACATTCAGCTAACATTCCCAAACTGCTCGTCACTTGCATGAAATTCAGGACCAAAGAAATCATCAGAAGGCACAAGAGAAGCTCTAATTCTGGTTCATCTTGACCAGAAACACAGAAGATTCATGGATATTTTAATGGGACATCCAGCTAAAAGCTAGCCTAGAAAACAGCTAGTGTCTCATCATTGTTTTGTCAGCCTGGTTTAGGAGACATACTCATGTTTATCATTACCTAAAATTATTACAGTATGATTGGTTATTTACCTAAGATTTTAGGCAAGAATCAATAAATCAAGTAACATGCAGGATAAAACCTAAATATCATTACAACCTTATGGGGAGTCAGGCTCAAAATCCTGATCTCCACACAATCTGTGCTGATCTCCACCAATTTCCCAGGGCCAAGATCTTATTCCATGGCTTTTGTTGCCTATCATGTAGGGCTCTGCCCAAATGCCCAATGACCAGTGTCTTCAGAGTTTAGATATACTTCATCAGGTCCTGCAGGAAGGCAAGATGTCTGCTTCATGCATCTTAACAGAAGATTAGAGCTCTCTAGTCTTGTAATACAGTGTGGCCATTGTTGGTACCATCCTTGGACTTTATACCAACCCTGTAACACCTCAGGACTGAGGCTTCTCAGACTTAATTTGTCTGAAAATTATTTGACCTGCCTGGATCTCTGTTTCTTCTTGATTTAGCCATAACAGTGATTTTCCACAGTTTTCATTTAGTTAATACTAATAAGTAATTCTTCTGCACGGTATGAGATACTTAGGACTCTAATACAACGAAGTAGTACAGAGAAACACAGGTCTGGTGTGCTGAGAGAGGCCTTAAGGAGTGGAGGGCACAAGGTGCTCTGCAGACAGTGAAGGTGTGAGATGATAAGACAGCACAAGTTTGATGCTGGACACCCCAAGGCCATGAACAACTGTTCTGTCACCATCTGTCAGTGACAGAAATATTGAACTGAGCATGTTTCAGGGGTAACAAAGACAAAGAAATTGTATCTAACACACACAAAAAGCATTATATACAGTGAAGTCATCACATGTAATGTAGCTTTTCAGCTCAAGGTGTAAAAGCATGTTAGCAAACATTTAAACAGGGACCAAAGAGGAGCCTCAAGTGAGGAAGAAGATACCATCAACTAAATAACCTGTTCCTTCCCAAAGAACTTGTAATGCTGGTGACTTAATGCACCCCTTGCACACAACAGGATGAAGCCATTGACCTTAGGACATGAAGGAGCAGTGGAGGGGTGAGCATAGCACCAGGAAAATAGGTAGATACTAGGAAATGTGCATAACAATTTAACTGTATTATTATTTTTCTGTATAGTAGTATTTCCTCCCTTTTACTTTTTCCTTCCTTCCATCCTTCCTTGTTTCCTTCCTTCCCTCCTTCCTTGCTTCTTTCCTTCCTTCCTTCCTTCTGTTTTGTTCCCTCTTTCTCTTTTGTTTTCAGTTTCCTTTCTGTCTTGCTCTTCTCCCTTCCCTCTTCTTGAGCTAATTTACTAATAAAAATAATTTGATTAGACTGCTAAAATTTCAATTATGATAACAATGCCCATAGCAAAATTTTGTTATTACAAGCATACCAATATGAAGCAGGCTCTGAGCTACACTTATGTGAGGACTGAGGTTCCTGGAGGCCCATAAAGAGACATAGCATTTTGGTACCAGGGAAAGCATCAGTTTTCTAACTGAGGTACCTGTAATGTTGATGAGGCCCTAGGACTGAAGCAGCAATCAAGTGATGACTGCTTGGAGGCTGTGGGGACTATGAGTCTGGATGCAGGTGCTGACATTGTACCCAAGGCAATTTTTGACCTGAAGTACAAAGGAGAGAAGAGCACCATGTGTCACATTTCCCCTGAGCCTTCAGTCTCACCCTTATTGATGGGAAGGTCAGACAGGTTCAGCAACAGCCATTCATTTACAGGCATGGGCAGCCCCTCTACATGGGAAGACTTTAAAACTGATTTAGTCAAACCAATGGAAACAATCATCTTAGAATTAGTTTTCATTTCAGCAGTAGTTTGTTTTGGATTCTTTTTTCCTTTAGACTGGAAGATGGCAAAAAGAGAACAGGGCAGTCACCACAAGTAGGTGCTCATCCAGGCTTGTGTACCTGCTGAATTGAACTGGTTTAAAAATCACATTGAGGTTAAAACCATGGGATTTTTACTTCTGCAGAAATTTGGAACTTTCTTCTGGAGGTAGCATTTCAGCTGAGCTTTTTTATTCACCTGGCAACATCTGAAAGGAAAAACTATCCTTATACAAGCAGTCTAACTCTGACTCCACTAACTATTAACCTGAGAATCACTACTTTCTGTATTTCTTTATGACTGGGACTTGATTTACCTTTTTTTCTGAGCACAGCAAGCTTTACTAACCACACCTGTGATCTCCCTGCTATCACACTAACATACTAACAGGATGTTTTTACAAAGGGCCCTACACAACTCTGCAAGCTGTACAGTTAGTAGGAGGATTACCTGTTATGCGGTTAGTGGCATGGCCAGCAAAGAAATAGGACACTAGCTCATTCACCAGTTCAGGCTAGTCTGCTACTTCCTCTAGACACATACAGCTTTCTCAGTCCCTTCACACCTCTGTATTTCTGATCAGCACATGATTTTTCTGTGTTAGTAAAAGAGTTGATGGAGAAATGGCAGCCTCTGTCTTTCCCCGTAACCTCCTTTACTCATTTCCCAAAGCTCAGTAGCCTGCTGTGGAGAAAATCAGCTTATTTATTGCTGCTTATGAGTTTGTTAAACTTTCTGATTTGGCCCTCACCTCTCATTCCATAAATATTTGAGAGCAGCAGCAAAAAGACTGTATTGGTGAGCTAGGGGACTCCAGGATCTCCCAGTTACTGCCCAGGAGTTTGTGACCCACCACTGCAGTAGAAAAGATAAACAGCCCTGTGAGTGTAGAAGGTGCAGTGATGCTGGGTAAGCCAGGGAGGGAGAAGGTGTGTTCAGAACTGACAGAGGGTTCATACAAGGGACTAGAATTAAAAATAAATGAATATAGAAAAGCAATAATAGAATCTAGTGTTTTATTTCTGTCTTCCAGGAGATTGCTTAGGGATGACCCAAAACTGGCACTGGTATTACACAGCACACCACCTCCTAATACGTATTAGAAATTCATATCAGGGGTTGCAAATTAAAAAGAAAGAAAAAAAACCTCCATCCAAGAATGAATCAGAAATAATTTCAAGCCACAAAATATGAATTAGCTCAGAGGCTTGGTCTGAAGATATTTTTTCTGTAGGAAGGGTTATTTTTTGAGATCTATAAGGGATTTCCAAGAGACCTGCAGCTGCCCCTGAAGAAATGAAGTCCTCTTAAAGCTTTCCATTGTTTTGCCACGGCTTTCATAACACTTGCTTATGTTTTAAAGGGGGAAAATGTACAGTGAGGTGGAACAGTTATTGACCAGATTGATCATGGGAACAAATCTGCCGGTGGTAACCTTGTTTAATGATATGTTGCTTGGCTCAGCACCTTGCTGAGGCTGTGATTCTTCACCGGCTGGGCCCGCATGATGGATCACGGTAGGAGGCTGATGGTGCAATCACTCACTGGCAGCCACTGACACCTGCACCAGCCTGACACCCGTCCCCTCTGGATGTATCAACCAGGCTGCTCAGCCTACTGGGAGACACAACTATTGCACCAAACGGCAAACAAAAGTTCTTTATCTACCTTGCAACTTCCTCTCTAGGACATTGCCTTCTCTTTTTCTTCCCATTCTATTCCAGCTCCAGCTACAATTCTGTCACTTTTTTGCATTTGCTGTGCTGATCCATGGCTGACTTAGGAGCAACAAAATGAAGCAGCCACTAAATCTAGAAGACAAAAGAAAAGGG
>VWZX01011006.1:7500-40471 GCA_013399015.1 Galbula dea | reverse complement strand
GAAAACAGTTATTTTCTTACTGAAAAGCTCTTCATTGTTCATTGATATTCTGTTAGACATAAAATTGCTGCCTCTAAATGTGGCAGAAGTCACACTCTCTGTGTACCATTATTTTGAAGGGAAAACTTTTACTCCTCCTTATACTGGATATTGAAGATTCTAATTTCCCAGTAAAAACTGAGAGCAGGAAAATGAGAAACTACTCTCTTGCAGACAGTTCCTCTCCTCTCTTTTCATCAAGACAAATTTGAAAGTTAATATATGCCCCATTATTTCAGATTTAGTATTTTAATATCATAAATACATGCACAATTCTACTCCCTGTAAAAGCAGTTTGATATAACTATACATACACATAGGCACTATCTGCACTGTCCACCAGCCAAGATCTACACTGTCTGCTAGTTCATTGGTTGGGATTTTTAATAATTTGCCACTTTTAGAATACAAATAGTGTGCAGTGATATACAACCACTTAAAGGGGAAGATTTAAAAATATATCTAGCCTGTAAAATAATGATTTCAATTGATTTTCTTTTCTGGTCCCTTCCCTTACAGGGTTGATGAACTTTTTTGAAAAATAAAAAAGAAAAAAAGGACTTTATTAGTAGGACAGGTCATTATAATGATAAAAAAGTAATTATCCAGCCAAGGAGGCTTTAGCACATACTTTCCCAAGCTCTAATTTTATATAAAGGCCTCTTCATTAGTTCAGAGCAAAAATCTGTGCAGCTTCTTAGAAAAAGAATGGGAACACCACTTCAGCTACCATGTTTCCTAATTGAGCATGGACCAGTTCTATAAATTACACACATCTGTCTTGGCAAATCACTGTAAATTCAAATATATATCACCTCGTGCTAGCAGTGGCTGCACAGCCATTACAGGAGCTAGGCTGAGCACTATGGTAGTGCAGACTGTAGGCTGCCTCTCCAGAAGAGCAGGGACAGCCACCCCTCTTCCTGCTCATCTTTCTCCCTTTTTTTTCAGGGTAAAAAGATCACATTACAGAGACTGGTTTTCTCAGCTTCCATTTGTTATTTAACCTAGGCAGTTGGGAAGCTGGGTCTTGTATCCCTGTGAAGCCACATGCTCTCTCTGCCATGCAGGCTCTCCCAGTCATCCCTGCTGTCATGAAGTGTCCTGCATGAGTGAAGGTTAGAGCACCACTTCCTGAGCTTTCTGGTGCTCTAAATATTACACCCTTTCTAAGTCTGCTAGTCAGTAAATTGTGCTTTGAAGACACTTAGATTACTCTGATTCATTTACCTGAATTCTGTATGCACAAGGTAGGGGGCATGGGATGTGGGAAGGAAGACTGTATCTTTGTGTGGATCCCAAAAAGCATTTGAGTGAGCAGTGGCCATTCCTCTCTCAGCCAACAACTGCAAAAAAATACAGAAAATCAGAATTCCTATCTTAAGNAAAAAAACCAACAACTGATTACTGGCTTTTAAGAAGTCACCAGAGAACAGGAAATATTTCTCTCACTAGTAAACGTAGCTGTTGTCATAATTACACACATACATCCCCACAAGCATACATACACAGAGGCTTAACTAGGTACCACTTCATAACTAACCATACTCCCAGTTCCTTCCCCTACTTTCAGGATAACAATTGCAGTATGCAGCTGCTAAGACAATGAAAATGCTTTTCCAGCTGCAGCATCTGTCTCTTTGGCAGACTCATTTAGTAGTTGTGTTGGCAGCTTTGGATTTGCCTCTGGGTCTATCATATGTTTATAAAGGCAATGGACTGTCAACCTACACTCATGTGTGTGCCTGTGCCTCTGTTTGTCTGTTTCTCATCTCTGTTTATAGCTGCTTTTTGTCTGTGTTTGTTCACAGATAATAAGCATTAAACACAGAGAAACATACAAACTACCCCCTAGCTATTAATTAAAGAGAAGGTTATCTCTTACCTATGCATACAACTCTATTTCTTCAACTTTCCCCATCCTCCTTTCAATAAATATCCATTTCATTTGCATCAGAGAGAATTCATTAGACAAATGTTCTGTTTTACAAGAAAACTGCACCTTTATATTGTGTGCATATACAAATCATTTCTTTGTGACTAAGACCCTTAATGCAGTGATATCATAACAAATGGAAGGGGAAATTTTTCATGTTCCAGTAACAAATGAGGTGTTAAAAGAATAACCTGATACGTGAGCATTTTGTAACTACTGCTTGTTGCTTGGTGGCAGCTGTAAAGCAGGGCTCACTGAATTAGCTATGATGTACTACTCCAGGGTGATGTTAATTACCCTACAGTGGTAAGCACTTTTGAAGTAGGTGCTTCACTTTTTCACATGCTTAGGTATAACACACTTGCAGAAGCAGGGTTTAAATCACAGTGAGGTATCCCATCTGAAGTAAACCTTTAAGAGGCATATATTCAAAAATGCTGCAAGACAGCCAAGGGGCAGGTTAAAAAATGAAGCTTTGAATGATCTTGCTGTCTTGACTTCATCTTTTAAAAAATCTACCTGCAAATTCCTTAAACCCACAAACTGTAGCACAGGTCGGTCTCAAATGATTCATGTAGCATTTAGGCTGCTTGGTTGTTAACAGTATTTTAAAAAAATTAAATAAATGTAAAAAAAAAACCCAAACAAACACAGGAAAACACACCAAGATTATTTTAAAACCAGTTTGCAATTTTCATGATTTCTTCTGTTGATGTAGAATGCACAACATCCTTGTTTTCCTGTTTCAAGGCACAGAGACAGGCTAATATTTTGCCCACATAAATGAAATGGAAAAAGAGAGCTGTTTACAGGATGAAATCAATTAGTATCTGAGAGTGGCCCCTTCCAGAAAATAATTACTATAAATATAGATGGGAACTCAAAACCCACATTTTTAAAATGTCATTCCATAGTATTGTAATTTACTAATACTTTAAAGCAAAACAAAGCTCTCTTTTCTCCCGGAATGACTTGCAAGAATATTTTTCTGCTTATTTTGATTAAGTTTGTAAACATCTGTAGAAATCTTTGGGGATCAAGTAAAAGTCCCAAAGAAAGTAATTTTACATTTTCAAACCCGAGACCTTTTATTCAAATTATCTTGCCTTTGGCCATTTCAGGAAGAAATGAAGGAACTGGAGGATATTATAGTTTTACATAACACTGGTGAGATTGTTGTCATCTTTGATCTTACATCAATTAGTCAAAATCTTGAATGATCATAGGCAAAGAAACCTAAACTCTTCTCCCCAGCTGAACAAAAATGTGTCAAAGATTCTAACTGCATAAATTATTACATTATATCCTACAGCAATAATAGTTCCTTTAGGTAGACTTTCTGGTGACCTGTCATATACTGAGAATAGAATTTTATTATGTTTTGGTTTTACATAGAACAATCTACTTTATGTATATTTTATTCTATTTTTGTGACCACTAACACTGACACTGAATTAATCTTAAAAGGGCAGCACTGCACTAAAAGCATGGGTCCTCTGTCAGCTCCTTCTGATGAATAAATGAGTCAAGAGATAAGGGAAAGTCTTTAAGTACACTGCCTGTCAAAGAAGTTCCCAATTAAAGCAAGAAAACAAACTTGATGACCTGAAAGCCATTTTATTATTGTGATATTCTTCACATAAGCAGGGTCTGTCCTTCCTTCCTTTGCTTCCTGTTCTTGGATCATTACCACGGAAAGCTAGAAGCTATATTTAACTTTTAGGGAATATGACCTTTACATTACGGGCAAAGAAGTAAAATTTCTGACCACCACAGAACCAGCAATCCCAGGAAAGTTTTCCTTTTCCCTACAGGTAGTATGAAATGGAGCCAGAACGACAGGGCCCCATCTGAGCCATGCCCAGCTTCCCCAGTCTGCACAAACCCACTCTATCAATCACGGCAGGATAATGCATAGTGGCTGCACCTCTGACAAGGAATGATGGAGTGCTGAACACAGGCCCGGCTTCGCCTGTCGCTTTGTGCATTTGTATTTCTCCAGGGCCACTTGGAGAATCTGCAGAACTTGGGGGGGGAGAAATTGTCTTGCTTTCTTAAAAAAAAGTCTTAATTCTTTTTGATTATCAGACAGTAAGGCAATACACAGACCTGGAAACGAGCTGGAGGATAGCACGATCCCTAATTCCACCCAAGCAACAGAGCTATGCAAGATGTAATTTTATTAAGGGGCAGGCAATTTAATCCGGGCACAGTTAGTAAAAACTGCAAGTTTTTGCCATCCATTTATTCTCCATTATACCCAAGAATAGGTGCCAGGATTTCACCTTATTGTACCAAGACACAGAGGAAGCTAGCACTAAATACACTCGAGATTCTTAGAGCCATAAACCACTGAAAGTGAAAAGACAAGTCATTGGACAACTTGCTTTAAAGGTATCCTTTACTCTGATAATTTTAAGAAAGAGTCATCTCTTCATAATTATTTTTGGTCAAAAAAATCTTTAAATAACTGCAGTTAAAAGATTATTAGATTAATTCTCCACTTTAAAAATGCCTCTAAGTCCTGTTGACTCATCTAAAGGAAATGCTTTCTGAATTAATCTGCAGAGAATGCCCTGTGTTTGATTTTAAAAAAAACCTATGTTACAGTTAATAATATATGTTAGGCATGGAAACCAAGATTTCTTTAAAAGTGAATTGAATCATACACTACAAATATCTATTATAAAGCTGTGAAAAAGTGTTAATTAACACAGTTAAACCCAAAATAAATAGAAGACATCATAAAGGCACCCATGCAAATTTCAAGAGAAAAACATGTCAGCCTCCAAAATAATAGGAATGTTTTAATCCCTCTGAAAAGAGACAGACAAAAATGAAAACCATTTTCCTTTTGTGACAGTTCATTTTTTTAAGTCTCAATATTGTTACATGTACAGGATGAAAAACTGTATTAAGAAGGGAGTACTGGAGAATACAATCTTTTATTCTCTTAATGTGTCTTTGACAGCTGAGACAAAATGCTCAAACAAATCCTTCTCACGGTAAGTTTTTGGAAAGGAAAAACGTATTTGCTTCTAAGAAGTTCTGTAGCTAGTTTTAGCAGCCAGTTACATGAGCTAGCATTCATGTGCGAATAGCAGCGATGTCTTTCTTTTAAGCTGAGTTTTCTCACTGTCAGGCGGGAGCCAGAGTTACCTCTTGCAAGGTTTTCTTGTGGTTTTGTTTTTGTTTGTTTGATGGTTTGGGTTCTTGGGAGAGTTTTTCGTGGTCTGTTTTGTTTTGTTTTATTTGGGGGGTTTTTGTTTTGTTTTATTTGGGTTTTTTTGTTTTATTTGGGGGGGGTTTTGGTTGTTTGGTTGTTTTTTCTTTAAATTTTGTTGGGGTTTGGTTGGTTGGTTTTTGTTTTGTTGACTTTTTTAAAGTACATTCAGTGACTTTGGATACAGACATTTTAGTTTTGATGCTGCCTGGACCACGATGAAGGGGGCTACTGTTACTGAAGGATACAACTTATCGAGAGAAGCCATAGCAAAAATCCCGACAGGTAAACCATGCCCGGACCTCCTCTACCGACAGAGTTCTGCTCTCTGATGGCGAGTCTCCAGCCAGGCTCTTACACTTGCCTATTTTCAGCCGAATCGTGGAGATAAACACGAGCACTCGGGGGGCAGCCCCCGCAGCTCTCGGGGTAAGCACCGTTTGGCAAGAGCTGGCTGCTGCCCCGCACCTCCCTCCCCGTCACCTCGCCGCTCGGCAGGAGCAGCCGGAGCCCCACCGCCCCCCCTGCCACCCCAGGAGCTGGGACGGGGTCTGCCCCGCGGCTAGGGGCCCTGCCGGGGCGACCCCTAGCCGCCTCCGCTGCCGCATCCCTTCCTCCCTCCCTCCCGCACCTCCGCCCGCTACCGTTAGGGAGTGCGATCGGATCGTAGAATCATAGAATAGTTTGGACTGGAAGCGACCTTTAAAGGTCATCTGGCCCAACCCCCCTGCAGTGAGCAGGGACATCTTCAACTAGGTCAGGTTGCTCAGAGCCCTGTCTAACCTGACCTTGAATGTTTCCAGGGACGGGGCACATACCATCTCTCTGGGCAACCTGTGCCGGTATTTCAGGACACTCATTGTAAAAATTTCCTCCTCGTATCTTGTCTGAATCTAACCTCTTCTAGTTTAAAACCATTACTGCTCCGAGCAGGGAAGCAGCAGGTTTCTCCTTCCTCGCTTCTCCCGCCCCATAGAGCGTGCGTCTGTATCCCGCCTGCCTTCCTCTCACCAGTGCCATCCTTAACGGCACAGCAGCCTGGGAGGCGGGGAGAGGATCACACTGTCAGGCAGGACCATCTATGAAACCCGGGAGCATCCCCCTGCAGCCCAAACCCAGGGGCCTGCCACCGCCCCTTCCCCATAATATGGAAAAGCATCATTAAGTTGCAGAAGCAGCACCACTGCTCCTTCCTCTACAGGGAGGCTGTAAAGGGAGAAGCTGCCCTCGCTGCTAGTTAGAGAGCCCCTCCAAAACTTGTGGGGAGGGAGGAGAGGATATATATTAACAAAATCAAAATTTTAAAAATTAAATTAAAAAACCAAAAGGGCTGGGTTTCCCAAGTAGCCTTTCTTAGAGGGGAGGGAGAGAGAGCAAGAGAGAGAGACAAACATCTGGGGATTGGACCATATGCTAAAGCTTTGTCTTGTCCTTCAAAGTTAGGCTGCCCTTGAAGTGATTTGTCAGGCGGCCTAACTGTGACAGGGAGAATGTGTAGCAGGGGAGAAAAGGATGGGAGTGGTGGGGGGAGGCAGGGCCCAAAGGCAGGGAAGAGGTGAGAGAGAGAACGAGGTGCAGGGCGGGGGGTGGGGGGGAAAGGGAGCCAGGAAGTAGCAGGAAAGAAAGAACAAAACAGCCTCTCTCTCTGTTAGAGGTTGCTTTTGTTGGGAAGGGAACAGGACTGTGAGAAGCGAGGAGAAACAGGAGAAAGACAAGAGAGAAGGAAGGAGGGGAAAGGCAAACACTGGAACGAAGGAGAGGAGAGCTGCTGCAGAAAGGAAAGGGCTGAGAAGCAGTGGCTGCTGATGCTCTCGCTGCTGCTGCTGCCGCCTCCTTTTTCCCTCTTCCCTTTTGCCCGCCAAGTGCTGAACTGATTAGAGTGTAATTAAGGCCATAAAACCCTCGGCTTATCCACCTGTTTATTCACTAAAGTCACAGGCTCATCAGGCAAATTAGCTGCTTCCAGGCTGCACGTTGGGCCTAGAGCTGGCCTGATTAATGAAGTTTATTGGGAACTGTTAAAAGCATTAACTGAAGGAAAACTCAGCAATTCGTCATATTTAAGGGATGGAAATGAAATTTCCCCATGCAAATGAGGTGAAACTCCAAAGAAGCTTCTTTCAGATGTGACAAGGGTGGGGATCCACAACTGGCTCTCCCCCAGGCACAGCCTGTTGGCAGGGGGTCTGCACCCGTGACAAGTATGCCCTGTCTTGGCAGGAGGGGTTTACAAACAAAGGGATGAAAGAGATTTTACAGAACAAGAGTTCTCAGTCTTCCCAGCCTCAAATGCAAGAGCCAGGCCCCAAATGAGGCCATATAGTCCTTTTGATCTTGTGCAAGGGTGTCTCTCTAGGTTCCTGAGGCATTGACAGCATAGCTCATCCAGCCAGGGATAGACAGTTTCAGTGCTAGGTGGTTGTGTCCCCCTTGGTCAGATAAGGCATCTTTAGTTTATTTCTACTTTAAACATTTTGCACTCTTATTAGATTTGGGTCATGTATTGTGGCTTCAATACAAGTACAAATGTCCACAAAATATTTGAAATCTGAAACGAATTTTTAAGCAATATTCATAACCCCCCCACCCCTTTAGAACTGCAGCAGTGGATACTTTAGCTGAGAACACCTAAGAAATATAATAAGGTGAGATGGTCTAATCAGCAGGGAATCCTATCCAGAGCTGAATATTCACCAGTTTTAAAAGTGTTTTCTTCTGGCACGTCAATCTGATTTTATTTCTGACATCAATAGCATTTTCATACCTGAAGCTTCATGAGCCACAACATTTTTATATTAACAATTTATAATAAAAGTGAAATTACAAAGGGTCACAACAAGGAGTGAGTGTCCTGAGGAAGAGACAGTAAGAGGAAGGTCAAAGAAAACATCCTGGCCATGCTGTTTCTATCGAATATTCAGTTCACTGTTATAGTAAGTTTACAATTTATTTATTTTTAATCTTTCCATATGAAAAGAAGAAAACACTGTCTGGCATGTCATAAGACATTTTTTACACAAATACTCACTTGTGGGGAGGAGGGAGGGAGAAGTGAGTTCATATTTAATGTAATTCTTATTCTATATGCTTCTCTGTCTAATTATTACAAAGCTAATTATTTGTTACAATTATTGGATTAACAATTTGCTAATCAGTTTTCTTCTCATCTGTAGAGCAGCACCAGCACAGTGAAATGCAAGGTGAGAAAGCTGTCTGGATGTTCAACAGAATATTAAAGTGCCATTTTCCTTATGTGCATTTGTTCAGCTGCTTCATGATTTATGACCAGGACAGCATATCCTGTATCACATCCTACTACATAATATCTTTGTTCCTATAGGGATAATTTTGTAACTTTTTGGATGTGGAGACTATTTGCCAGTAGCAAAGAGTATCTCTCCTCCTGCAATCTCCCATAAGAAATGTTTCACTCATCAAACCACCCTGTGGGGCAGGAGGAACACATCTACTGCAAGCAATAGTTACAGAAACATGAACTAGTACCACAGTAACCCCCTGCAGGAGTCCACACACACAGGTGGAGTTTTGAGTGTATTTCATTTTTGAAAGATACATGGTGCCCTTAAAAACCCCACACAACTCAGCTGTTACACACAGCAAAGGACTGTTTCAGCTGCTAGGGAACAAACAAACCAAATCAAAGCAACCAAAAACTTCCCTGCAATGGGTATATCTGTATTTTTCATAAGGATAATTGGTAGGGTATGCTTCTGTCACCGCATACAACACTCCAGTGCAGGTTTCCTACTGATATTTCTAAGGACAAGAATGCAAAGAGTTTCAACGAAAAAGCAGTGGACTATTATCATTATTAACTGCAAGTTAACAAAGCATTTCCTAGAGAAACAAATGACAGCAGTATTTTCTAGTTATAAATTTAATTGCAAAAACACAGAGAGCAATTGTAATCAGTTCATTTGTGGCTGCCTTTCTTATTTTTTTTTTTAATTTATCATAGTGCATACTTTAAGAGCCTTTGCTATAAATCTATACTAGCACGAAGTATGTTTAATCTTAGCCAACTGAATGTTTAAATTTTGGAGAGAATAAACACTTTGGGATTTTCACTGAATTTAGAAGAGATCTGAGACAGTGCTTGTTCCAAATTAGCAGATTTCTTGAGAAGACTCATTAAATGAAATTCAATGACTTGTGGAACATAATGTCACAACACTTTTTTTTTTTTCTTGATTACCAGTTCCTTCAATAAATTGATTTGCCCCATTATGTGGGGGCTTTTAGTTCTGCCACTCATGGGATGTGCTACTTGCAACTTTTTCTCTCTGTTTCAGAAATAGAAGAATCTATTTAAAGAGAAATATTTACATCAATCACCAAAACCATGTAAATACACCAAAACCAGGTGGTTTAGTTAGAGACAATTTTTTTTAGAAGAAATATCTGCTATTGTGGTAAAATGTCTAGTTAGAAAAGGTTTTAGGTAAAGAATGACAAAGCACTGCAGTGGTTAAGCACTCTCCCTGCATTAGTGCCCCAACATTAGTGGTTATTTATATTATAGACTCCTCTTCATGAGCTATTATAACTTTGGCAGGGGTATTTTCCTCCTCACTGAAACTTCAGATGCAAGACCTGCTTCTGGAGGCCACCCGTTACACAGCTGTGCATAAATGCACCAAAAAATTTGTTCTGAGCTGCAACTGCTTTTAAAATTCATCCCAACTGTTTTTCATCCTGCAGAAATTCAACTAGAATTCTGTATTTCACTTGAATAAGAAATGTTGTGGATTACCTAGTCAGGCACAGGGAAAAAAAAAATCAGTTATCTCCTTAGAGATGTACAGAACTTCATTCATCAGGATACAAGTATACTGAATCGTATAATTCAGGTTGCATAAACAGGCAAAAATCAGTGTGTCTTCAAAACAACAATAGAATCAGTTGACTTCTTGCTATTGCATCAATACTATTAGTATATTGACTGTTGGAACAATGGCATGCCCAAACTCAAGATAGTCTTTGTGACACTGGGAGAGTGTCAGTTTTTCTTTCATGTGCCTGATCTGAGAGTAGTGGAAATAGGTAAATTTTATCCCAGCAGAAAATGACATTATGGCACATCAGAGCTAAATTTAGCCCTCCCAGATCAAGAATGATCTTACAGTCAGGGCCAAATTATTCTTTTTAACTGCACTGTGCAAAAGATGTCCTAAATGATGAAGACCCTGCTCTGTCCTTGAATAAGCACAGAAGACACAGAGACTTCAGTGGGAGGAGTGTGAGCTGCTGTTATGGTCAGAATTCAGTCCTAAGTGACCCCCTGCTTCTGCATGTTGTCTTCTTTGTAGGCATATCAAGGTTGGAGAGGATACTATTTCACTCTAACCTCATTTTTTCTTGTCTCCTGATAGTTTACTAAACTATCAATGATGCAGGTTTTGTGGCTTAATTAATTTTTTCACACTGTCTTCTTACATCTCAGCCATACTTGGAATCTTTGTTCTTATTAACATTTTACAGCATGTTTTTCAGCTGCAGATAGAACCACAATGTTAATGAACGACAATTATCTTTCTTACCTATCTGAGAACTTTAATGAATCTTCATTAAAATTAACATTACATGATATTACTGGAATAGCTGTACAAAACCTTTTTGGGGTTTTGTTCCATTTATAACCTTTTAATTTTTTTTTCTATTAAATAGAAATGATATCTTCCTGTAGTTTGCTGGGCAATAATTAGTGCATTCAGAGGGAACTCCTTTCTTAACAGCTTCACAAAGCCAGGACCTATGGGGGAAAACACCACTGTGTCCTTTAGAGGCATCTATTGTACCTTAGCACTCAATTAATCCCCTCGTCAAACACACTCAAGAAGATGAAAGCTGCATGTCACATTGTCGGTGTGAAGAATCACTTAAATGCTTTGTGTTTGCTTCTGTTTTCCAGGACAGACTGGAGATACTGGGAGAATGCAGCCTGCATAGTTTTATCCAGGCTATCTGTAAATGTGCATATGCTTTTCTGTGTAACATCCTCACCAGCAGTTCGAAATGACGATCTGCTGTGTTATGGAAGCATAGCATCGCTGGGCACTGCATCTGAGATGTTAATTAGCTATAGGAGCTGTACTTTAAAACTCAGTTTCAAAGGCAGATTTCTGAAGTGCTTTCAAAAAATCTCATTGGACCAAGACAGAGTAATAAACAGATATGAAGACTCTGTGCATGCAATTGAAGGTTAAACTTCCATTAAACCTTCCCAAAGCAGCTTGTGTTTTAAATATGTTTCCGGTTTAATATGTTGAGACTAAAAAATAAGTTCTAGTTATTCTATTTTGACACACAAAAGTACTACTTCTGTTTCAACACCAGGTATTTCCAGGGGAGAATTAAGCCTTTTTTAAAGTAAATCTAAATTGCAACAGCAAGTGTCATTTTAATGACAGCAGTAGACTTTAAGTGTGGAATGAATCAATTATTGCAAGCACAGCCCCTGTGTAAATCACTGACAGCAAACCAACCTCAGGATTATAAAATGAATCTGTGACAAGTATTCAAGGTTTCAGCATATTCTCAATAATGAGGATTAAGTTCCTACTGTCTGTGAAAGAAAAGTTTGAGTCACTTACTAAAGAATATGTGAGTAATCATTAAGAGAGGTCAGATTAACTGAGGTACTTTTTAAAAAAGGGCATCCAGTACAAAATCTGCTGGAAAATCAATGATAAATATGTCAATTTTTTAGAGAAAGGGAAAGATTAAGAGTAAGGCAGTGTAATGGAATGACTTAATACTCTGTTTTTAAAGAATGGAGAGGAATTATAATGACATCATAAACTATCATTATGAAACTTTTTGACATTTTCATGTCAAGAAAAAGACTCTTGAATCAAGAACAAATAGTGATTTCTGCTATCCATGGGTGATTCAGTCAAGTTCAAATAAATCCTGACTCTGCACTGAGAGACGATGGGAAAAAAGCCTCTGGACTACTCTGCTGTACATTACATTTTCTTTAGTTAATATTTTTATACTGAGAGAGAAATGGAAATCAAAGTTCTAGCCATAGCTGAACTGTGAAAATTGAAATAATTTTAATTTGATTATGTGTCAATACTGCAGATATTTTTGAAGAAGCCTTTATGGTAAATATTTCATTTCACCTTGCTCTCTTGTCCAGTACCCAAACAATATTGCACTGCCTTTTTCTGTTTAATTTCCAGGAAGCAATGCAAAAC
This sequence comes from Galbula dea, assembly GCA_013399015.1. Lineage (NCBI taxonomy): Eukaryota > Metazoa > Chordata > Aves > Piciformes > Galbulidae > Galbula > Galbula dea. The sequence continues at coordinate 28,050 of VWZX01011006.1, read as the reverse complement.
TGAGCAGCAGTGTTATCATAATTGTAGGCCAACATAATTTTATGATAGAATAAAGCATTTTGTTCTGTCATCATTTGTATTTTAATTATTAATGAAAGCATTTGCTTTAACTGTCAGAATTTTTTATTAATGTCTTATGATATTTGCATGTTCTTTGCTTGTTTATACAGAGAGAATGTGTAAGAGAATATATACTTATTCCCAATATATTAACATGTTTATTATCTGGAAGTTTTGCTTTTGAAAGCTTTAACAACTGGCATCAGATTGAGATGCTTTATAAACACTGGAATGAGGGAATTAAAATAAATAAATCTACAATAGTAGTAGACTTCACAGTTTGATAGTCCCTTAAAATAATGGCAAGGAACTTTAGCTGAAAAAACCAAATCTCTGTTGCTTGCCAAAAAATATTGTGCCTGTTTATCTAAACTGCTGGATTTCCATTGCTTTATTTCTACCAAAACTGTATTTCTTTTATTTGTATTTGTGCTTGTGTATGTTTCTTCTTGTTAATGGCACAATGAGCTGTTTCTTTGGCCCAGTAGGGATGATTTATAGTTCAGTATTTATATTCTGCACTAAGGAGTCAATTCATTACAAATTAATTCAGCATTTCTAAATTCTATAAAACAGTGCACACTTTGTTAAAATAATACATTCTGCAATAAGAATGAGAATGGTAATGATTCTAATAGGGAAAACATAATTGCATCATTTTACAATAACTGCATTTGAGAATGAATCAAACTTAAGTAGGTGCATTTGTGAAGTGTAAAATTTAGATAAAATATGTGTATATTAGAAAGGGAAAAAGGGAAATAGTTACAGCTCAAAATTACTGGAAAACACCACCAGAATAAGCATTTCTCTTCAGAATATTTCTGCAGATAAGAGAGGGTGTTATTATTTTGCTGTTTGTTCCCGTAAGACAGGTAAGTTTTTAAATGCAATTGATTTTGAGCAATTAAATACAAACATTTTGTTGCTTCTCTCTCCACATTCACACGTGTATGATGATACACACGTGTATTATCACATTCCTTTTGTGCATTTCAGCAGTGGCTTTTTCTAACTCTCCAGTTTTCATTCTGATTTTGAGCTAAGAGATTCAAGTCACTGGATTGTCAGAGAAGCCAGTAGTTTACAGAGAGGCTGTTTGTTGGTAACCTGCAATTTGGTTGCAAATCATCTCAAAGAGCTACAGAACATGCTTAGAAACAAGCACGAAGTGCTAAGGCTTACAAGCGTTCCGCAGAAACCAAACTGAAGGCTTTGGTGAAGCTGTGAGCGCACAAAGAGCTCTCTCCATTGTGCAGCCAGAGGGCTGGGCTTTTGCAGTAGAAGTCTGGCATCTAGTGGCGCAGAGAAGAAACGGCAGCCCACTGCAGCAAGGAAAAGGCGGTCACAGCCTCAATTAGCTCATGAGCTTGTAATAAACTAATTATTTCCAGCATACGCATATGTGAGGACTCCTGCTTCTGAAGGACCCCCCGGTATTCAATGCCTCGGGATGGTTTATGTTGTCACCCTAGAAGGTCTGTATTTCTTCCCAAAGAGAGAAACCATTGCATGTGTTTTTACATTGCGTGTATTTTTACACTGCATGTAATTGTGATGAGTTTTGAAATGCCAAAGAACACCTCGTGCAAGCCTCGGCAGATGACAAGGGATGAGACTGGCTGTCATCTCCCACAAGCAGTGCTTGGATGACTGGAAAATAATGAGGAAGGTGAGACCCAAGTGAGCCATTCAGGGAGAGGGGAATTTCTTCTAATCCCTGCTGAACCATAACAAGGAAAAAAAGCCTTTTTTTTCTGTCTTCCTCAAAGAGCACTGACTCAACAGAGATCCTGTAGGTCTGTGTGAGGAAGAAGCACAGAAGAAGAGACCTTCAGAAATACCAAGTCCATGCCTGCCTTTACCTGTAATAACTTCATATGATCCTTGTCAACAAGTGATAAAGAACATAGATTTTTCACTTTTTTAACCAAAAGACTCTTCCCAACACAGATTCCTCTGGATTTAAGAATTATTTAAGTTTCCAAGCTATCTTTTCAAGAAACCCTTCTCTTCCTTCATGTACCAAATACACATTTATAGACAATGGTGAAAAGCTTTTTTAGTCTCCTCTCTCCAGACAGTCCCCACTCTCATCATCACCTTGCTAGCTCTTCCCTGAGCAAGTTTACTTTTAATCATCTTTCTTGAACAAGGATGGCCAAAATTCCATAGTAATCCATGTGAGGTGTCTCCTGAGCTAACATTAATGGTGGGAATTCTCTGTCTTTGTGGAAAATACTTCTCTGGATGTAGTCCTGCATTTTCAGTGGCTACAACACAGACACATTTATAGCACCATATGATCAAATGGTATCCATAAGTCACTTTTTCATCCCAGAATATTTCCAGAGAAGCTCCATTAATAATCTTCTTCCAGTCTCCTCTTCAATATTACCTAATATCACTCTTCACCAATTTTATAATTTCCCTTACTAACACCAATCTTCCTTAATTTATTATTCTTTCCCACCTGTCAGACTTCTGGATGTTTCACTGAAATTCAGAGGGATTATATCTCTAGTATTTCCTTTGTCTTGAAATCAAAGGCAGATATCATGTGGACATGTGCTACACTTTGAAGAGATGCATTTCAATCTCCTTATGTTTGCCTCCATTTTTTAGGAATTATTCTTTCCTTAAAAATGAGGCACAAAGACTTAACATAAGGGAGTGAGACTAAAAGGTCCTTGAAATGTACTGCTGCCTTCTTAAATTCAGGCACATTGGCCATTCATTAAATGCCTGGTGCCATAAATAGATATATTCCAATGCTTCCTACCATGCTTTTTATCCCAGATGCCAAAGCTTGCAGTCCAACCCTCTGATCTGAGCATGTTAAGGTCTTTGGGTTTGTACTTTTCAGTATGTATCTATTTTAAGTGTTTCCAAGGTGTAACTGAGCTTGACTTTTGACAATGCTTATCCTAACATTACACTTTGGGACTTGAAACTCGGGGTTATTTTGCTGATCTCTTTTCATATCTTATACTTCATATGTTTTAGCTAGTGCCTTTATGAGGTTATTATTTATCCAGTTGGAAAGTTTCTTCCCCTAAGCTGCAAAAAAGTTCTAGGTAACACTAGAAAGCTTGACATAATGACATACCAGATCTCTTCCACATCTCAGTCCCTCTGCTTCCCTGCAGACCTGTTTTGGTTTTTTTCTTGTTTATTTTTTTCCATTTCTTTCTATCTAAATAAAAGGAAGGACATTTAAGGATGTCTTAACCCAAAGTATTTATTAAATACACTCTTACATGCTATCCTGTTTATAAAAAGAGGATTTTACAGAATCACAGAATCATCAAGATTGGAAGAGACCTCCAAGATCATCAAGTCCAACCATTAACCTATCACCATCATCTAATATCATATCCCTAGGACTAAACCAAGTCCCTGAGTACAACATCTAGATGCTTTTTAACATCTCCAGGGACAGTGACTCCACCACCTCCCTGGGCAGCCTGTGCCAATGTCTAACAACTCTTTCAGTGAAGAAATTTTTCCTAATATATAGTCTAAACCTTCCCTGGGGCAACTTGAGGCCATTTCCCTTTGTGCTCTCACTGTTAGCCTGGGAGAAGAGACCAACCCCTATCTCACTCCAACCTCCCTTCAGGTAGTCGTGGAGACAGATGAGGTCTCCCCTGAGCCTCCTCTTCCTGAGGCTAAACAAACCCAGTTCCCTCAACTGTTCCTCATAAGACTTGTTCTCCAGACCCCTCACCAACTTTGTTCTCATTCTCTGGACACACTCCAATGCCTCCTATTGTCTTTCTTGTAGTGAGGGACCCAAAGCTGAACACAGCACTCAAGGTGCAACCTCACCATTGCCTGTACAAGAGGACAATCACCTCCCTGGTCCTACTGGCCACACCTTTTTTGACAGAGGCCAGGATGCTATTGGCCACCTGGGCACACTGATGGCTCATGTTCACCTGGCTGTTGACCAGCACCCCCAGATCCTTCTCTGCCAGGCAGCATTCCAGCAACTAATCCCCAAACCTACAGTATTGCATGGAGTTGTTGTGACTGAAATGCAGGACCCAACTCTTGGCCTTGATAAACCTCATTCCCTCAATCAGACCAACATCTCTCCCAAAAAAGAATTTTAAAAGGATTTTAGAGAAAGCGAAACAATACAAGTAGTTATGTATTTCCATTCTGCTTCCTTTCTCTACTTTGTACATTGCCCATGCAGTTTCTCAGGGAAGGATCATGATCATTAATGTATGTTGAGTACAGAGAACCATTCTGGGTACAATAAAAGTGAGTAACATTGAAGTGCTGCCCTTTCACTGAGCATAAAGAATAGGCTGACCTATGCAACACTTCAAGGGTCTTACAGATTTGTGCTGTGTTTGCACAATACAGAAGAAAAAAGGTATGGCTTATTGTTATTTTTAAAAGAGAATTTCCAGAGGGTGCTTCAAACAATCACATGCAGTCTGCAGAGGAACAGGCAAATGGTTATATCCCTTTCAGTAAAGGGGCAGGTTGGGCTTTTTCATTGCACAGCAACATGGGACAGAATTGACCCAATGAAACTGGCTGGTACACCAAGAACAAAGAAAACTGTACAGGCAGCAATGTCAACTTCCAAGTGGTTCTTAGAGTGACATTTTTGATGACACAAGCTAGGCAAAGCCACCTTTATCAAGTAGTGCTAATGATGATAACCCCACCCCAGGACTTTTGATAAACTTTAAGAGTGATTCTCAGTTATTCTCTAGCGACAATGATGATAACCTCACCCAAGCACTTTTCATAAACTTTAAGAGTGCTTCTCAGTTATTCTCCTTTACACAGATGAAGAAACACTCATGACTTCCTCAAGGTCACTCAAGACAAATGGCAGTTCTGGGATTAGGCTTCAGCAGTCCTATGCAATGACTCCAAGGCAACCCCTGCCACTCCTGCTACTGGAACATATCCATTTTCCATGGCCAGCCCTACCCCTTTCCTTTCTTTCCTCCCAAGCATCTTCTGCCTCGATTGCCAGATAGTTCTGTCCCCAGATATTTTTTCCCCTCTTTAGTGGGGGAAGGATACAATAGTCACAAATGTTGTTGACTGTTGTAGCTCTATCAATGCAGGACTAATCTACCCTCACAAGCAGGGGGATGACCAGTGCTTCACACACAGAACATCAGCAGAGACATGGCTACCCGGGGAATCTGCTCTTTATTACATACTTCACTATACCTTTTCCCTATCAGGCTTTGAAGTCTCATGCAGAAACCTAGGAGGTCCTATTACTGTTAAGCACCCCACTGCAGCCAAAAATATCTAAGTAGAAATAGAACAAGGACCTCTGCTATACATTTATGTTCCCTTTCTACCTCTAAGCATTCCCTGAAGTAAAAAGAGAAACCCAAATCTTTAATATGATGCTAGTATATAAAAATGTTTCTACTGCATATCATGATAACCTAAGAAAATCTGGGCTGACTTTCAATACTTCTTTATGTAGATGGTTCCTAATGCTGAGTTGTGCTTGCTGTGTTGACCAGCTGGAAATCTGAAGGTACTGTGCAAACTGCAAAGGCTGGGATCAAGTCTCATCTCCCACTGTGTTTGCAGAGCATGCCTGCCATTGTCGGCCTTGTCAACTCTCATGGTCTCTTTGCTTTTTCCCCTGTGCTTCTCCCATCTCTTCTTTCATTAAAATAACTTGAAAGTTCCTGTCCTTGTGGATTTGCAAAGGGAAAATATAAACCCCAAGAGCTTAGAAACCAGGCAGCAAATTAAAAATGCCAACACTGATTATTGTTTGAGATTCTATTATTTTAAAGGCTATCTCCTGCCTTCCAGGGCCTGATCCATGCCTTCTGAACTGTAAAGCTCAGCCATCCTTGTGCTTGGCAAGCACTTGGAAATGAAGCATGTGCAGCCAAGCTCTAGACATAATTCTATAAAATGAGAGCTGTTTATCTCAGTAGCTGAAATATTCATTACAGAAAATAAGCATTTCAACATTCAGTGGATAAATCATGTGGGCTGAGAATAACAATGATCTGGGAAACAGCAAAAACCTTCATGTCTCTACAGTGTCCAAAACAGATACAGCTGAAAGAGTCTGACCTTGCAGAAGGGAGGTGGGATGAGAGCCCCTGCTTACATGTAGGTACCTGTCCTCTGACCTGAGTCTCTCATTTCAGTTTGGCTGCTCTTGCTGGTGTCTGGGACTAGAGAGAAAGCTGGGAAGAAATTAATGCCAAGTTTAGCTAGGATAGAGAAGAATGATGATGACAAAGATGAACCTGGAAAACACCAACCATTGCAGCTTTTCTTAAATCTTGTAGTATTTGGCAGGCAATATGGTTTTTATGTTAAAACAAATGTCTTCTGCTGCCTCTCTTGGAAAAACACCTGCCATTTGGCCAAGTTTTAGGTCTGAGAAGTCACACTGCTTTAATGTGACCACAAAATAACCTCAGATTCTTCTTTTCCTTCACTTTCTATGTACACAAAAATATTGTAAGTTGCAAAAAGCATCCCCAAGAGGCTGTGGAGCCAGCTCCCTTCAGTTTAGGCCTAGCTTAATGAAATTGGGCACTCCTGGAAATGGCTATACCAGACCAGGAGACAGTCACTCAAGCTGGGGATTTGTCTGTCCTGTACAGTGACTTTTCTTCCTGATTAAAAGGAACCTTCAATCCAAAATACTGAAGTAACAAAAAGCAGGAATTGGGTATGGGGAAAAAAAAAAACATAGAAAATATATAGAAAATATACAAAAGAATGCAGTGGGAGTTTCTCATTTAGGTTAGTTTTTTTTAGGATAGAAGGTAAAATAAGGGCAACTGGGACAAACCATGGTGGAAAAGCAGATGTTCAGAGGGAAAGCTAGGGTAAAGAATAGTATGCAGTAGCTGTTGGCCTCTGCCAGTGGTGTTGGGTTTGTTCAAGCTGGCATGGTAAAAAGATTCTGTTCTCTTAAAAATGCCAGCTTCAGAGGCAAAGCCAAGTTGACTTTTTTGCCAGCTTGAGCAATAACATTTCAACATGCAATCTAGTCATTGATATGAATAACTGTTAAGTCAAATAAGAGCTCATGTGTTGGAAAAGTCACTTAACTCTTTTGTCAAACTGAATAAATATGTTTGTTTTGTATTTTATATGTTGCTATGAATGTTCTGTACACATTCAAACTGGGAAAGTGTTTACTAATACACCCAGAGGCTTCCAAGAAAAGGAAAAATACTTTCATTGCAAAGGTCTTTCAGTGCCATCTTAGAAAACTGTTTCTGCTTTTACTCCTACAACAGCATTTCTAACAGGGCTGTACAAGGTCTGTATAGCCAGTTTCTTACCCATAGATGTTAGATGGGAGTAGTACCATTGACTGCTCATAGCAGAAGCTGAAATCCATGGAGATGGGCTTCAGAGCTGCCATGTAGTATTTTATACCACACATACCAAACAAATCTGGGCCTTACTATCAGAAACTTCTAAGTTAAATCCCTCTGTGCCTCATTTCCCTTTCCACTAATGGAGAAGTAACCACCTCACTACACAGAAGACATATGAAGATAAACTGATCCAGGTTTGTAGAGTCAAATTGAAGTTGTGTGTACTCACAGCATGGGGACATACTTTGAAAACTGAGGATAAAAGGAATATGAAAGAGCTGCTTTTTAAATAAGCATCATGCAGTCCATGCAAAGAGGGAGACAAAAGTCTTGTAGAAAATACAGTTCATGTTTGTGTGATTTACCAAAAATGAGTTGGAGAAGGGAACTGCCTGACCTAAGCTCATGGACTCAAAAGTTCCTTTTACAGGTGTATTTGGAGTGTAGTGCCTGTGCATTCTGAAGACAAATGGGCAAAAAAAATAAAGGGTTTACACCTTCTTTCAATAAATAACAGCACACATCACAAAAATTGCAAACTTTGGCCTCATCACTGACCTTTCACCCACTGCCCTGTAGGGTCCAGCAACACAGGGACTCCCTGAATCAAGCTGGACACGCCTGTGGTAGCCACAAGCATTAGACAAGCCAAGCAATGGGTTGGTCTGGATAATTTTGCATGTTTATGGCATTAGTAGCTCTTCTGTGCAAGGAGGTTGAAAAAATAAACTAGCAAAAGGAAGTAATCATAAAAGCTAAGAAGAAATGCTAGCTGCTGTTGAATGAAGCAAGTGAATAACAATGTGGTGGGATCTCATCTCTGCCATGTCTTTCAGAAAATGTAGAGTTCCCTTGGATCATATGCCTCCTACTGAGGTACTAATGAAAGGCAGTCTGACAGAAGTTGTTCAATGCAATGAGATCACATTCTAAGATGCTATAGCACCAGTAAGTGTTTTCTAGTCTTGCATTATAAGGTGAATGGTTTTGGTCATGAGTCTATCTCTTAGAATTCTGCCATTTCAAAAATGTTTTAAACATTTAATCAAATCCATAAACAATTTTTACAAGTGCTGAGGCAGAAAGGGAGCCTATTGATCACAGGTGATATATCCAGAAACAATACACTGTTTACAGAGAGTTGTCTCTCAACTGAGTAATGATTTGGTCATTTACAGAGAAAAACTCCTGCAAACAAAAGTCTAACACTTTGATACTCAGTTTTTTCTGGAGGAATCCCATGGCTGAGGTTGAGTTTTGTAAAGCAGTTCACACAAATTTTATTGAAACTACTGTATAGTGCTTTATAGGATATGGAAGCACATAAAGTATTGTGCAGTAAATTTTGTAATGAAGGGCCACAAATGGCTTATTAAAGATCCCTGTGTGGATGTCAAGTTTAACAGCAAGTATTACTAGACTAATGTATTTTTTAGTAGTTTTTGGTCAAACAAAATATTGTCAAGAACAAGTGTCCTCAGATAAATGTCTTCATTTGTTAATCTAAGCATTGTATTTTGTCTGAACATGTGATTTGGTTTCTCTAAGAAGGTTTATCACCTACCTGTAAGTTGACCAGTTCAGCAGCCTGAATTTCCACAAAACCTTGCTCTAAAAGGGGTGAAGTTGAGGTAAGCAAATAATTTGCAGTGAATAATCTACCCAAGCTGGCTAAAACCTTTTTCTGCAACCTTTTGACCAGATGCTCAAATTTATTCATTGTGCATTACTCTGTGGATTAACTGTAAAATTTCTAGATAAGGAAGACTTGGAATTTGTTCACTGAAAACTTTAAGGTGCAAGACCATTTAGAGAAGCTCCATGGTTTTGATGCTAAGCCTTGATTGCCAATGAAATATTCATTTAGAAAATTACCATTAGATACATAACTACAAATGCAGCTTTAAAATGTTCTTACACAAAATCAGTCAATGAACTCTTATATATAAAATTTTTTAAGAGAATTTTGAAGAAAGCATCTGATTTTTTTCTGTAATTTATCATTAAAGTATCTAAATCATAGAAGCCTCAGACACAGAGAAAAAAATCCAAGTGAAAAGTTCTGCAAGATTTTCTGCAACCACATTAAGCACCTCCTGTGCATTGCTATTAACTTCAACACCAGTAGTTGCCAAAAGCTTGGGCTACTGAGAGCTATGTGCAAAAAGCAAGTCCCACAAGATTTAAATTGTTGTTATACATTTAACTCATGACTGGTGTTTAAGTAGCTTCTCTAACAATCAGTCTCCACCCACAATAGAGTTGCATCAGAACCAGTATCAATGCAACTCTGTGTGTGCTCAGGAGAAGTGCCAGGAGCTACCATGCCTTGAGATTCTATTCTTTCTGCTGTCATTGCAAGCTCACAATGACAGGTTCAGTCTCTGCTTTTGACTAACCAAACCACAGCTATTGACTCAATTCAGAGAGGCCACTAAGATGTTTGAAGAACACAACAGAATGCACCAGCCAGTGGTGGTCTTCTTACATTTAAGACAGTGGTAGTTTGCACAAAAAACACTTTCAGGGGTCTGAGATTAACCCTTGATAATAGCCCTTTGCTCTAGCTTTAGGAAGCTGGATCAATTAAAGATAAAAAAGGGCAATTTAAAAAGCATTTACAATGATTCTTTGTACTGAAGATGCAATTTTTGGAGGAAAAACAACAGGTTTTATCTTTGTGAGTGCTTATAGTGTTGCTTACAGTCTTGTCCTGAGCACATTTATGTGTGAGCACATACAGGCAAAACCATCCACACTGTACTTCAAACTATTAAGCTGTCAAAACATTGGTAGAGAGATCATGTACTGCTCCTCCACTCCAGCCCAACACTGGAAACAGCTCAGAGCTGATGGGATTCTTCATCAGTCACTCCATCATGGTTGCTACATGGAAGGAGGATTTAAAAGAACTGGTCTGCCCTACCACCCTGGGGCAATGGACAAATATGCTGGGGTTTTGTAAAGCCTTCCTTTGGTCCCTCTGATATCAATCCACAGAAGGGACACAGCCACTGACAGGGCAGACAACTGCCAATGGATGAATGGCTTAGGTTGCTTTGTTGCTGAAATTTCATATTGTGGCAGAAAAAAAGGAGGAGCATGAAACCAAAGCCTCAGCCTTTGCAGCAGTGAGAGAATCAAAGACCATGGAAATTCATGTTGGGAAACTGCTGTGAAGCAGACATAAACTGGAACAGAGAGATAAAGTAAATATGAGATTATTCTTTGATAGGAAAACAACAGTGTTCAGGCCTCAACACTCTGGCACACAATGTAAGTGCAAAATTTCTGCTAGTGTTATCAGGAGGCAAAGTCAGAGATTACAGGAAGACCACAAGCAAGATCTCTGTAATTGTCTTTGGGGATCTCCAGTGAGTCTCTGAAGGCTCTGTACCTTTGAGGTCATATCTTTATCTGAATGTAGAGGTGCCTTATTTTGTCTTTTACATCAGTGAATATGATTAAACTCCTGCTGTTGTGCTAAATTTCAAAGATTGTAAAAAGTCAGGGGAATTAAAAAGGTCACTGCAGTATTTCATTTCAATAGCAAATCTGTGGAATAATGTTGTACAAGTACATAGGAAACTGCTTTGAAAAGAGAACTTGTCAGTGACTTAGTTCTAGTGAAAAATATCAGGTGTTCAGAAAATGGAATTATGCTTCCTAAACCTGTAGTAAGAAATGGGCAGCTAGTTAGAAATTGACAGGGTAGATGCCTTTGAAACAGAGAAGTGAAGAAAAGATGAACAACTCCCAAATATTTGTGTAATGTATACACTTTGTAGCCATGCATTTACAAATGGAAAATTCTACTTCCATACAATACATGTTGATGATAAATCCTTTGGTAGAAAGATATATTTGATGTGCAGATACAGAAGATGAGATTTCTATAGAAAACTGCAGAGACCAAGTAAATGTTTCAAACCCATTTATAAAAAACCAGTGCATTTCTGAACTTGAAAAAAAGCTACTCATTTCCTGTGTATACATATATTTAAAACAAACCCCAAACCCTCATGCTTTGTTTCTTTCAGTTTAGTCAGGCACATTTCTCCTTCTGAAACCATTGATCAAGGTAATTTCTGTTAGTTTACAGCCAAAGTATGAGAGTCTTAAATTCTTCTAAAGAGATTTCCAGGATTTATTGCAAGGACAAAACATTTTTCTCTAGCAGGAGTCTGCTAAAATTTACCAAGTGCATAAGTGAAAATAGAAGGATGATCATAAAAATTATTAGCCAATCTTAAGAACAAAATGTGCCTATGTGGACAAAATACCAAAAATAACTCCCCTAGTTTTACTATCTTTGAAAGTTGGTGTTTCTCTAATGTCTGAATTCACATCAGAATTTTTTTTTGCAGGACAGAAAAATTTTTCAGGTGCTTCCAGCAAACTGGACAGTAGTGAAATCTAAGAAGACTGCTTTGCAAGCTGTTTGTTGAATAGATATCAAGCACAGGGAAAAAAAAAAAGAAACCTTGTTACCATTTCTACACATCACCTATACACTTGGATGACAATGGACATAGAACTGATGCTATCAGACCTTGAGGAATACATTAATGCTGTGGAATACACGCTAGTACAAAACAAAAGGGAAAGTAAATTAATCTTCTAACACCACAAGAGGTGAAGTAGAATACTTAAAACAAGAAGAGATCCAAGCCCCTGCTCTTTTTTGTTTTTACCAAGCTGAACATGTATGGTTTTTCAGGTTACAACATATCTGTCACCTTCTCCACTTCCCTGGCCCAGAGCTAGCACTGGTGTACAAGGGAATATATGCAATATAGAGAGCCTGCTTTCACCAGCAAGGAAATTAGCCCTCTGTCATTTGAAAACTAAATTCTCCCCTTGCTTTTTACCTATCCCAGCACACACACCCTCTTGCCACTTGCTGTGGCAGCACTGTCTAACAGGTTTAGATAACTGTATTTTTGTGGCACTCTCTGCCGTTTGGGAGAAGGTGTCCTTGAGAGCACTGGTGTGTTTTGGCTGGGCAGTATACACAGATGCATACAGACAGGTGTAATTTCGCTCTGCCCGTGCTCCCCGGCGGCTGGATGCCAGCCAGCTCCTGTCAGGAGTCCATGCAGGCTCCTCACTGCAGCGCAGAGCCCCAGCAGCCTGGGCTGCCTCTGTCAGCCTGGGCACACCCACAGGTCTTCGCACAGGTTATCCGAAAGCCTCGGAGTGTATCACAGAGGTGCACAGCCCCCTGCCCAAAGCCCAGGAAAGTATAGGCTTCGTTCTCTGCTGTGCTGAGCCAAGCTAGACCACCTGAGCTATGTCCCCACATGGTGGCTCTGGGTCTCCTAGCATGGATCCCTGTGCTGCTTCTGCAAACTGTGCTGCACTCGAGCACCCTGCAGTGGGATGAACACAAGTGCTGATCTGCTTCCCCAGTGCTGCTGGTAGTGTCGAGGCATACCACTTCTTATCTTCACTGCACTTTTGCTGTCACCTGTGCAGCCATCCCAAGGCAATGCAAAATGCAACCATTGAGGCTGTCATGGCAGGGGCAGGTGCCTTTTAGCTCCCCCTTGCTGAATTCTCTCATACAAAGCTGTACCTGGAAGATTCCCTTAGCTAACTAGTGGATTCAATCACCAAGCTTTCCCATCTCGCTGGTCATCTACATCTTTGAGCCTCTTAGCAGAGTAGATCTCTTGAACAACAATGATATTAATGTACTGAATTTTGAGATACTCTATTGTTAGGCTGTTTTCCAGTCAAGATCTAGTCATTTACTCACAATTCTCTTACATATTTTTCATATCATAGAATCATAGAAGAACCTCCTTCTAATTTCTAGTCTAAACCTCCCCTCCTTCAGCTTATATCCATTCCCTCTTGTCCTGTTGCAGTCTGACCAGCTGAAAAGTCTCTCCCCTTCTATCTTGTAATCCCCCTTTAGGTACTGAATATCCTATTGAGGCTCTACCTCTCAAACTTAGGCAACCAATATTCCTTGGTAAGTTCATGGAAGGGGCTTCACTGAGTCTTTGAAACACTAAATAAACCTAGCAAGATCCAACATCAAACCTTTAAAACTATGTTAAAAAGCATGTTAAGTCCAAGTTTGTTAAAGCTATTGAGAAAACCAAGGGAAAAATCAATGCTAAAATCTTGCTTTTATGCATTTTGCTGGTAATTGGATCATTAGAAGTAGCAGCAGAAGAATTAAGAAGTGCACATGATTATTCTGTGCAGACAGCAATATCCAAGACTTGAAATAACATCTTCACCTTGAACTTAGTGAAGGCTGCTGAAATGCTGAAGTATTTTGTTGGAGGATTGCTAAGTTAAAAACTGAGGTCAGGAGGTAAATTTTCAAAGGATCAGGAAAATTCTATATTAAAACTAGGATTACTACACAAATCTTTGCACTTCTGAATTCAAAATAACTTTCTGCAAATATTCTTCAAGTACAAGGATGCATTTTTGAGAACATTTCTAGCACCAACTCCAAAGAAAGTTTGTGGAAAGCCTAGGGTGGGAAATAAACACAGGTAAAGCAGGACTGTTTCACAGTTTTCCATTTTGACAAAATAATTGACTAAAGAGGACCTTAGTGTCTCAGATTTCACTGTCAATATCACAAGGTACCTTGAGAAAAGATAATGATCTCAATTTATTGAATATATACTGCAGAGAACATGGAAAGAATAATCTCTGGAAGACACCTATTTTGCCTGGAATTTTTTCTCAAACCATTCTTTTCCAAATTTTCATAGAAAAGCTCATTTACAACATTGTTACTGAATACTTCTAAGTGAGCTGAGAAAATAATTAAGACCTTGCTATTGCTGTAATTACTTCTGTGTAATTTCTCACTGAGCAATTTTACTGTTGAATTTGTTAGTTATCCTTAATAAAGAGATTCACTATTGGCCAGAAAGGTCACATAAAGTCTACAGCAGCTGTAAAGCCTTGAGTAGGCTACACAATGTGAATTTTAATAGTAGTAAACTGAGACCTAGAGCACATTAATTTCCCAGTAATCCCTGCAGAGCATGTGTGCATCTCTGTTTCCCAACAGGCCACTAACCTGAGGAGCAGATAAACATCTTGCCCAAGGCTGAGAAGCAAACCAGTGGCAGAAGTGGTGAAAGGATCTGGAGGATTTTGTTTCACAGACCTGTGTTTTAACACCCAGGCCACCTTCCACCTTCTTATTTCAACAATGGTGAAGAGTTGCCCTGATCTAATTTGAGATATGGTAAGACTGTAAGAGTATGACAGCAACAGAAACCTCTATTTTCACTGTTACACTGCAATTTCAGGAGCATGCAACTCCTCCAGTGGCTTACAGTTTAGAAAGGCAACTGGTATAAAATTAAACCTTTTAAATTGATTAAAATGTTGCTGTTTCCTGGGTGTTAGCAAAGACCATCTTCTTGTTTAAAAAAAATCACACAGATTTCAGCCCAGCTGCATGAATGTGGGGAAACCTTGCTCCTGCACTGATTGACTCAGCATCTCCTTAATCATTGCAGTGTGTGTCATTAGTTCTTTATTCAGCTGTAGCAATGGGGTATGTTTTTTCTATGACAGCTAAAACACATAGTGAGTGTGTGGGTACTTAATGAGGTAAAGTCTGTTCAGTTTATAATATTTTATCATGGGAAAGAAAGCTCTAAAACATGATTCTATGAGTCTCTCATTTGGCACATAAGATGTGGCAAAAAGTTGAGACAAAACAGCCATCAGTATACATGTTTATAGACATACCTAAAGTTCACCCTGTTAAAGGACATGTTTCATGTTGTATAATTCCTCTTAGAATATCAATCTAACAAGCACCAAATGAGGCTAAAGACAATGCTGTTATGAAAAATTGAGAAAAATTATTAAAATGTGGTAATTATACTGACAACTTATATGTTCAATCTAATCAGCCAAGCTTCTAATTTTCATAATGTACACTCACTCATACATTATTGCTTAATTACAGCAACACTTCTGCTCTGAACAGTTGTCAATCATGCAAATGCCCATCATTTTTCTCTATTTGCATCTAAGAGATACACTTCTAGTTCAGATCCAAAGCCTACTGTGAACCTTCACTAACCCTAGCTTTTTCTCTGGTTTGCAATGCTCATTCCTGTTTATTATGTGATTTCTGTCTCTAGTAATTTACTCTGTGTGATTTAGAATCACAAAATGGCCTGGGTTGGAAGGAAACTTAGAGATCATCTAGCTCCAACTCCCCTGCCATGGGCAGGGATGATTTGCTGCTTTACAGTTCATTTGGTGCTGAAGAGACTTTTGAACCTCACCTCTGTTCCTGAACTGTGGGCTTTGTGATGCATGTGTTCTTTGGAACTGCAGACCTGAGCTTGAACTATTCAAGTTTGATACAAATAAAATTATCAGGCAATCTTTTATTCTGTTCTGGAGAAATGGCAAGAGACCAGAGACCTTTGCCTTGCTTACATGGGTATCCCAGCCAAAATCTGTGGGACTAGCTGTAGGCTAGAAGATCTGACAAAGTGTGAATAGACTTCCTTAAGAAACACACCACAAAATACACATCCTGGTACAGGTTACACTTTTGATTGCTTTTACCCTGTTTCCTTTGGCTAAAATGTTTTAATTATGTATCTTCAAGAACTTCTGTTCACTTCTGTTCCCCATCTTCTCTGGCTTTTTGCTCTACAGCATAGAGTGGAAGAAGAATCTGATTCCTTATGAGAGAACAGAACAACAAAGCAAAAGAAATGCTTAACAGGATCTACCACCAGTGATAACAAACAGAAAACTTAAGGAAGTTGTCAGACTTGTTAAAACACCTCAGGAGTGCTATCAGCAGGCAATCCTTTTTAGTAGTACACAAGAGGAATTGCTCTAACATGATATTGCTTCAGCATCAAGGCTTAAACCCACTACCTTAGATTTTGTTATCCTCCTGAACTTTGTCTTACATGGCATATGCACTAAGGGAATAAGCACATGAAAAAGTTCTGTCATTCTACACTGGTGATATTCTGAACACACACAGCTTGCAGCAGCCTCTGCAGGACTTTCTAACCAGCCTGGGAGACAGAACTTCAGAGTGAAGCTTATGCAGGGAGAATACTCACTTAGTGAGTACTGAGACATTGACAATGTGTGGTTTCTGGTTTAATTTGTTGTTGTTTCAATTAACATCGTGCTTGAAACATTTGTTTCAAGTTAACAGTAGTATCTCAGCCTAAACTTCAGTCTGATCAGTACAGAGCTTGTGTGAGGCTGAGATTGGACCAAACTGTTGCCTCCACACCTTTTCTATGTTTCTATGTATGCATGTGTGTAACTGAGATTTGTGGTACACTATGTTATACAGCTAAACTTTCTTTTGCTTTATATGTTCTGTGACACTATTTTACCTTTGAAAATCCAGTAACTTCTTCCACATATGTTTTATATGCAGTACATAAACAATCTATTTGAGCTTTAGATGGAAAAAAATGAAAACCAAAGAGTAATTCAAAATAGCAGTTCAGGGCAACAAAGGAATTAAAAAGAAAAGACAAAAACATGGCATTTTGCTATGACAAATGTCATTATTCTTTGAATGTTGGCTCAGGAAAATCTCAATACATTTCTGGAAAATGAGGCATGAAACATATTGTTAAAAATATGGTGGCCAAGAGATAGTGCTACCCAATATTTTATCCAAAAAGGCAATATATAGTACTTTAAAAAGCTTGAACTTTAAATCAAACACTTTGGGGAGGACAGGGCCAATCTATTAGTTTTTCAAAACTAACTTACTATCAATATGCAGATGAGATAGTAAACCATTTCTGGGAGTTTACTTGGTTAAAGTCTGTTGCAACATTGCTTCTTTAATTAGTTAGCAGACAATGCAAGCAATCTTCCTCTATTACCTCTACATCTCCAAAATTTCATATTCTTTGGCTGGAGTCATTAAGGTCTTGTTGGGTCAAGATAACCCCTGGTGTACATACTTGTAAAGGATGCATTACTTTTGATTCAGTAAAATTATTTGGGTGTCAAACCTTTAACATTTGTCATGCTTACATGACAGGAGAAATGACAGCAGAAAAATAAAAAAGGGAACACTACAGCATCCCTTGGAATGACAGACTACTTTGTTATTTCTGAATAAACTGTATGGCAGAAGGTAATTGTATTCATTATTATAATTTATTCCAAAGAAATTTATCTTCCTCATTTCCCAGTCCTTCTCACTTTAGAAGATATCTATAATATAATCCTCCTGGGACAAGTTGTTGCCTAAGTTTTCGTCTGCCTCAAGCAAAACCAAATATGAGACACTTTTTTATAGAGAACATTATCAAAATGTATCTCCCACACATACCTATTTAGAGGACAGTAGTGCTAACACTCATTCTTTAAATCCTTCCTCTGGGTGCAAGTCCTTCAATCTCTTCTGAAACATCTTCAAAATTTTCCTCAGGTAATAAGTTACTATTATAAATTTACCACTGATGAAAGTTTACCACAGTAGAAAGTTCTCATGACAGACTTTCTCTCTTACTTTTGGAAAGACCAAACTGCATCCATTTGAAAAGGAAACTACTAGGTCTTTTCTTCTGATTTCTACTAGATTTCTGTGGAGGGTGTGAGGCAGAGGCAGTGACAAGCCTTTCCTAAATGGTCAACTCACTGTACAGATGAAGATTATCGTTCTTGTATAGGTGAAACGGAGTTACTGCAAAGATTGCCTCTGGAAAAGTCATGTGTCATTTTCTGGTCCAAGTCCTTTACTTCCACTTGATAGAGCAAGCAATTTTAGGAAAGACTCCAAATCTGGCAAATTTGCACTTGATTTCCTGCTGACAGCTACAGTCTAGCAACTGTTGAGGCTACCTGGGTATCAAGCTTTTCTCCTGATTCTTCTGGTTATTCTATACTGAAGGAGAAAGGTCACTTCTCTTTGGCTTTACCACATGCTAAAACAAAAACAAACAATATTTCTTTCTGAAAAGGGGCCATAGCCTAAAATTGGTAAGTAGGCTGAATTAATTAGTTTGTAATTAACAATTCTGCTTGAAAATACCTTGTTAAATTGTTTGGTAGGTCTGTCATCCTGGCTCACAGATGGTTTGTCTTTTGCTCATCCTTTGCAGTCTTTCCTGAGCATTTTTCCTTGTCTAAAATATAGGTGTAGAAAGGTGTGTAATGTGGAAGTCTGCTCCACTAGAAGCTCTTTAAAGGTCCTGCAGCCAGCTGGCCACTGATATGCTGACACACTTTTTGTCTGTCTGCCATAGGCATGTGCTGTCACACTGCTTCCCCCCTCTTGTACATCCCCAAAATGGAAAATGCTTATGGATAAAACTTTCCAAACCTTGCTTATCAAATGATGAAAAGTTTTTAACTGCATTTAAGGGCTTCTTACCTGCAGACCAATCACTGTGTAGAAAAGTTATTTGTTTCAAGTGTCACAGCTTCAGTGCCCTGCAGCAGCAGCTAGAAGCCATTTCTGGCCTCTCTCCATGTTTACTGCTTAGGGCTGACAGCAAATGGCTCTGACATGCACCTCAAAACTTTAATATTATGCCTAAGTACATGAGGTCTCTCTCTGTGCTCTGCTTCTGTCCTAACAACATGTTACATCAGTAACTTCAGAAAACCTGCATCCTAAGTTTGAAACATCCAAAGTCCTTTTATAAGAGAGACAAAATACTCACAGGTGTTCCTTATTTTCCTTTGGTTGTTCAATTGACATCTTAACACGTGTGTGGTCATTTTATAAAGTAGCTGTGTTCCTTTTCCAGGCCTTTTTCTGAGCAGAGCTGAAGAAAGAGTTTTCCCAACCTTCCCTTTTTACCAGAGACTTTCAGAAAACAGGTCTCCCTAGCCTTAAAAAAAAAAAATAGTCTATTTAGATCATTGAGCAGTTTCCCTCACCTTCTAGGGAGTGCTAAACCCTACCTTGTCCTATAGTCTTTGGGAAATAAGCTATCATGTTTTCCTTCAAAACTAATGGAACAGTGCTAGGGCCAAATCTTGCTCTTAAAAGGCAAATATAATCTACTTCATAAGGCTGTGACACATTAATGAAGTTAAGATATGGTAGTAATATTTGACAGGGAATCTTGCTGGGTACCTAACTCAAGGGAGAGTCATTTGCACACAACATTCATTAGAACCGTGTTAGCTCCCAAAAACTAATCATGAGCATATTTACTTGACGTATACTTTGAATATATGGCTTTCAGCACTGTCTTTGAAGCACCATAACATAAGGGCTTATGCACACTGGACATGACAGGAAGCAAGCAAGAGATTCTTTTCACTTAAAGTGATGTAATAGGTGTAGTTATTCAGTGTGCTTTGAATTTCAGAAGAAAACAATCAGTCATTGCAGAGCAGTAAAATGAGCACAGTATTTGAGTTCGAGAAATAAAATATATACAATTCCTTTTCCCTTTCAGTGCTCTCCAAATAAGAATTCCACTCTGCTGGGGAGTAGCCACCACAGTAATATCCAACAAAGTCCAAATGGCAAATTATCAGTGGAGGACTAAAGGAAGTGGTCCTAAGGACATGTGCTTGACCTTGACTTTGTGTGTGGTTTGTAGCATGCAGCTGCTACGTGTGATTCTTGTCGAGAGAGGAAACAGAGTCGTACACTCTCCTGAGGGAATATGTGTGCTGTTTATATATGGTGCTGAAAGGCAAGAGGGTGAAGTACAGCTTGTAGAGTGCTGGGGAGGATATGAAATGATTGAAGATGTGTGTCCTCATGTGTGTAATAACCTCAGTTGGATTGAGGGGCTGGGTGGCGGGAGGGAAAGAATTAAAGAGTAGGAAGGCATTCCTAATGGATTCTCTATTTTCTCTTCAGCAATCAAGAGCACCAGAAGAGCTCCATCCTCTTCATTATGTGTTGACATATTTTTCCTTGTTTATACAGGTTTGTAAGCTCATAATCTTCTGTTACATATGTAGAAGAAGATACACAAAGTTCTGTCTCATGAAAATCAGAGAGCTGCTACAGATACAACAAAATTATTTTACATTGAATTTGAGTTTACTTTTTATCAATTCATCTGTTAAAATTTTTATTGTTCTATAGGGTGATGGCCATCTCTTGAAAACTGCTGTGTAAGTTGTTATTAATAAATAACAGTGAGTTGAAAATAAC
>VWZX01011006.1:0-2500 GCA_013399015.1 Galbula dea | reverse complement strand
TAAAAATCAGCAATAACATTTTACAATCCTAATAATAACATGCAGTCTGCAGGCATGTGATTCAGTACACATTCCTTGGGAATGTGTTTGGCCTTTGGCCCTGTGGCTCACAGGGCTCCTGAGGAGAGAGCAGCATGCCTATAAATTTATGACTGGATTACCTGTCATGTGTTATTCCTTACCTAATTGTTTCTGTAACCTATTGTTATCCTTATTGTTCTTTCCCATTATCCACTTAGGACTGCTTAATGTATGTGTTGCAGGGGAAACAATGGAATTTGGGTCAACACTGCCTTTTTCAAGAAAAGGCTTTTTTAGTCCAAAATACAAACAATATAAATATAAACATAAATATTCCCTGTCTTCCATATATTAAATTTTGATTCACATTGGAACATTGATTTCCTTTTATGGTTAATACAGAAACAAGAGCTGTAAATTAGAGCTGGATTCAGTGGAGAAAAAAAAAAATGTACCCTCTGCTCAGGACCCTACAATGCTGGATGTCTGGAAACAGTTGGAGGGGATAGATCAGAAGAGGAAATGCACACAGAGATGCTGGTAGGCAGAGCATGCAAGGGCTCAGACGAGCAGCAGCAGCCTGGAGTCCAGACAGGGGGAAAGGCAGGGAAGGAGTTAGTCACCCAAGGAGAGCAACCATCCCCTTCAGAGTGACAAACTCCCATGTCTTCCCGGATGGCTCCCCTGGTTGTCCCCAAACACATGTACCATACCGCATGAATGTAATGGCTGTTGCTATGCTTTTGCCCTTCATCTAGCTCACAGCACGCCCTCTACCCTCTCAGACAGCTTGGTGTGATGGATCTGGATGACATTTAGCCAGAATTTTCTTAAACTTTATGTTTAATTTAAAATCATCCATGACTGCATTCAGATGACTCCTTCTCTGGCCACAGATATAAATCTGCTATTGGCAACAGTAGAAAAATCAACTATAGGTAAATTCCTTTGTTAAGATTTATATCTGGTATTTTCTACTATGTTTGTGGTAGTAAGATGAGAAAATCTTTCCAAGTGGTAGAAAACACAGCATTACTACATGCAACATTTGCACATCTGTAGTAGTTTCTGATTAAACACAATGCAGATTTGACAAAGCTTCTCTGAGCTTCTCTGAGGTTTTAAAGATAATGTCTGATTTCCATCACATGAGGTAAAGAAGCATTTTACCATTGTACAATTTGGTGAATTAGGATATAGCAAGGGTAACCAACTTGCTCAAGGACATAAAAATACCCAGGCCATAGCCATTTGCTCTTAGAGGCTTATTTGGCCAACTCAAGGCGTGTAGGAAGTAAAAGTGATGCAAAAAACCCCTCTTACTTTTGGTTTAAACTATGTGGCAACTATATCTACTTAAAAAGTGGAGTCAGGCTTCCCTGGGAGAGGGTTTTCTGTAGACATCTATAAAAGACTTCTTCACCATGGTCTGGAAACACTCAGTACTGTTGTCACAGCATTGCATGGGATGAACCAGACTTTTTCAGCATAGCAATACAAGTAGAGCATATTTTAGAAACAAGTATTTTCTTTACCTGTTTTAGGTCACATGCCATAGCTTAGAAGCTTAGTCCTTTTTTTTTTAATGGCAAAATATATTAAACAGTTTTATGTTTTGCCTTCAAAGCACAGTAATGGAAAATCATATCACATAGCAGCTTCTGCCCACGCTCACTAGCTAGAACCATAATAGCATATGTTAATATATACTATCTAATGGACTTTTAATTCCTTTATAATTTAGGGAGTTGTAAAGAGAAACTAAAAGTGTGGAGGAAGAATAAGAGGATATCAGTATTCAGCAAGAATACATTCATAATTTTTGAAGCTTTAATTTGTAGAGAAAAGTAGATTTAGGTCTCTGTCAGAATGGCATTACCACCACCTCCTTTAGAGAGATGTTCTTTATCCAAGTATACAGTTTAAAACTCTGTAGAAGAGAATTTCTGTTTTCAAATATGGTTTTGCTCAAAAGAACCCAAGCAAAGCCCCCCCTAAAACAAAGCCAAAAACCCCCAAACAAAAAAAAACACCAAGCAAATCAGAGAAAACAGACTTTGCTTACCCTCCTTTCTGACTGATTTCTCCAGGTGATAGGTTTATCAGTTTGCAGAGCAAGATCAGGTTCACATGTAAGTGAGGGGGGAAAAGGAATTATTCAGTCATTGAGGCACAAGAAAGGTCTGCTCTCTCACCAATTTTATAGCATTGTTACTCTACTGAGCTGAGACTGGGAAGAAAGTAAAGCAGTCAAGCAATTTACAGTATGCACATCATAGCTTTTAGCTGCAATGACTCTGGACATTCCTGGGCTAGGTGTAACTTCTGATTGTCCTATCAGAAACCTAGAAATACAGTCTTTCCAGAAGTATAAATCATATGTTTTTAGCTTTAAGCATCACAAAAAACAGATCTTAAACCTGTCACTGCTATTGGAAAGCGTATTAGGCATAATGGAGCTCAAACCAGTGTAGTTTTG